>JAKSZU010000022.1:43722081-44058074 GCA_026018925.1 Tupaia tana
GTGACGTCGGTACTCTGGCTAACACGTGGGCATCTAGGGGGCCTCTAGGCTGACTTACCTTTGCGTAGGCGGTCGTCTTAATAAACCACTGTTTGAGGTACTTCTGCTCCACCTTTGCTCCAGAACGCCACGAACAGCCATGTTCATCCACCTGCTCGTTGGCAAGCACTGTTTGGTCCACTGGGTCCCAGTTCACCATGGCCTGTGATAATGCAGGAGACCAGGACGTGATCTGTAAATACCTTCAAAGGATCATTCTGAGGCTTAACACGTACAAGGGCTTGCAAAGGCAGCAGCTCTGCTCTGAGGCTGGAGGGCAACTCCTCGGAGTGCTGCCTAGCCAAGGAACTGCTAGCACACGCACACACACGCACACGTGCACACACACGCACACTGCCTCTGCGCTGTCATCTTTTAGAACAGCCTTGGGAAGAAACCTGGAAACATGTCCAGTTCAGCTTTGGTGTCGTCTTGTGTGAAAGGGTAAACTTGCAAGACCAGACATTTCAATAAACCAAGGAAAAGGAGAAAAAATGAGACCTACCCCTGATTTAGCAGAAGGGGGCGATTTTAGGGGAAACAAGTGTATTTGCTTTAATAAGACAGCGCTGGGTGACTGCCGTGGACGCGTGTGCTCAGGGCTTACTGTAGCCGCCTCTGACTCCTCCGAACAACTGGGAGGTAAGCAAACGCTCCCCAGTATTGCAGGAGAGAGATCTGAGCACGGGAGAAGTTGCGTAGTTTACGTAATAAACACTGTTCGAGATAAAGTCAGTGACACAGTAAGTATTTAGGTCTCAAGATCTAAATTTTTAGCAATTTTTGAAAACTTCTGTTTAAATGAAGGTATAACATATGTAGAGTTACATGAATATTTTTTGGAGATTTTTTTTTTGCTATAGAGTACTTTTTTGCTATAGTGTGCTCACTGGAGAGACAGAGAGACAAAAAGTGAGAAATCACCCCCTCTAGGGGCCATAACCCCTTCTTCTCCATTCTCTTCTCAGAATTTTAGGCATATACACAAATGTGCCCAGTATGAGTTCCAAGGCACTGGTCCAGGACTCGAACTGTGGTCGGCCATGTGGGAATCCAGCACTTCAACCACTATGCCACCTGCTGGCCCCAACCTGGATAAATCTTAAGTGTACAACAAGATGAATTTTTCCATGGCTTCATGCTTACCCATGGAAACCAGCACTCACATCAAGATATAGAACATTTCCAGCACCCCAGAAAATCCTGTTTCACCTTCTACCCATCAACATCCACCCAGCCGGCCCCTCAGGGGAGCGACCTCTGAGCCTCATGTCCTCCAGAGAGTGATCTGGCTGAGAGCAGGTAGTCTTGGCCATTAGGGGGCGTCTCTCACATTGCTCTCGTTAGTCTCCACCGTCATGTGAAGTAAGTACCTCTGCCATCAGCCTCACTGCTTTATGACCCTTAGATGCCACCTGCTGGAGGTGGCAGTGAGCACAGAAAGACCTGACTCGCACTGAAATATCCTGAGGCAAAACACATTGTTTTTTAAAACTAGCCAACAGGCCAGCCCCGTGGTCTGGTGGTGAAGGGAGCTGGATCCCACATGGCTGACAGCGGTTCGAGTCCCAGCCTCAGTGGCTTGAAAGCTGCACTGGGTACCAGCTGGGTGCATGCCCACAGTCTCAGCAACGGTGTCTTCTAAGGAGAAGGGAGACCTGCCAGAGGGTAAGGCTGCTCACTGGACTGAACTCACCTCCTTTTGATATGCCAGCCCTGCTTCGTAGAGTTTAATGAAGAGGAACTGAGTCCATCTGTAGTAATCTGGCAAGCACGTCGTTATTTCCTGCCAAAGAAGAGAAGCAGCACGAAGAGGCCACTGTCAACATCCCTGGCAATGTGTGCACTTCCGGCAGCTCCGTCGGAGAAGCAATCAGATCACAGACACACCGACTGGCCTGTGACATTTCCAGCCACTCGCGAAGTGAGGGAAGCAGGAACTCGTCTGGGGAAGAGACGGCACTGAAACTACCCTCGCTTCTAGAACACTCGACGGTGAGCCGGTCAGCTCCAGCCTGCTGTGTAGACGAGCGCCCACACCGCGTGGGCACGGACCTCCGTCGGGGCCACGAGGCGGGCTCGTGAGTGGATCTCATTCTGAAAGTGGCTGGAGCACTAGAGAGGGGCACTTGCCTGCTTCAGTACGCCCCCCACTTGTGATAACAGCCGAGGCCTGGTGCTCCTTAGACTCGGCCTGTCCCATTTATTCCATTACGGGAGTCAGCCTCTGTGTCCTCAGGAAGACCAGTTAAAAACATTATCAAATATTATAATTAGTGAGTAAATCACCCGGTTTACATTTCCAAGCCTAAACTGGTGATCTCCAAAATTTACCTTCTGTCCGCAGAAAACATCTGCTGCAGAGCTTTTCAAACAGGTCTTGATAAGCCAATGCATAGGTTTGCGGATGATGGTCAACGAGCAGAAAAGCCTATTCATTACCACACGTTTCTGTTCCAGGGCTCCGTAACTTCCCAGATGGGCTACCACGGACATGAATAAGGGTCCCAGCTGTGGCAGTGCCGCCGCCGGCCAGAAGCCACACGCGTGACCTGAACACACAACGGGGCAGGCCCGCCCAAGATCCCTGGCACACTGGAGGCCTGTGGGAAGGGGACTGCGACGGCGATTTCTTGTCAAAGGTGTTGTCTTTGCTTCTCTCCTCTCTCCTCTGTCTCCGTCCGTCCTGTGTGTCCACACTGGCCCTCTCTTGTGGATAAACGTACGCACGTACAGAATGAGGAAGGGATGAAGGGAGGGACCATGCCACGTGCTCCCACTTGCAGAAGGCACGCTTCCATCCAAAGCACAAACAAGCCCATCTCGCTCCAAGCGCATACGCGAGGGGAGCGTCAGGCCCGAGATGGAGGTGGGAGGTGGGGCCCGAGCAAACTGGTGGGTACTTTCCTTAAGATTACTGGGGACTTTTAAATGCTGTTTTGTAAGAATAGCAGAGTAGTGAGTATTAGAAAATACTATTATTATTTTTTTTAGTGCAAATAATTCAACTCTGACCACCAGTCCCACCTCCCCACTGCAAGGTAGGCGGAGACTAACTACCCATGTGACCGTTGGCCCTGCCCACATCGTAGCTGTTCTCTGCCACGCCAGGCCCCGCCAGGCCCCGCCAGGCCCGATTCCTGAGCCATGAGTATGACACAGCCCATACCAGCTCCTGGTGACTCCAAGGACTCAAGTCGTCAGTCGGGTCGTCATGCACAGACCTCACCACCCGGAGAATGGGCCAGCAGGCCAGCATGTGGCACGGGCCTGTTCCCAGCTACAGGCCTGCTCCCCGCTGCGGGCCTGCTCCCCACTAGGGGCCTGCTCCCCGCTGCGGGCCTGCTTCCCACTAGGGGCCTGCTCCCCGCTGCGGGCCTGCTCCCCACTAGGGGCCTGCTCCCCGCTGCGGGCCTGCTCCCCGCTGCGGGCCTGCTTCCCGCTGCGGGCCTGCTCCCCACTAGGAGCCTGCTCCCCGCTGCGGGCCTGCTCCCCACTAGGGGCCTGCTCCCCGCTGCGGGCCTGCTCCCCACTAGGGGCCTGCTCCCAGCTACAGGCCTGCTCCCCGCTGCGGGCCTGCTCCCCACTAGGGGCCTGCTCCCCGCTGCGGGCCTGCTTCCCGCTGCGGGCCTGCTTCCCGCTGCGGGCCTGCTCCCCACTAGGAGCCTGCTCCCCGCTGCGGGCCTGCTCCCCACTAGGGGCCTGCTCCCCGCTGCGGGCCTGCTCCCCACTAGGGGCCTGCTCCCCGCTGCGGGCCTGCTCCCCACTAGGGGCCTGCTCCCCGCTGCGGGCCTGCTCCCCACTGCGGGCCTGCTCCCCAGCAATGGCACACCCCCCCTCCCTGCCTTGCCCTCCTAGCGGCCTGTCTTGCTGCCAGGGCAGGGAAGTCATTCTCCTCGGTTCTTTCAAGAGAGAGAAATCCAGAACAGGAGGAATGTTTGGTCTGTTCTGTTTCCCTCTCGTCACAGGCTCAGGTCTGGGCTCGCCGAAGCACCCCAATACTATTGCTATGAGAATAAACTGAACAGAGGCTCATGGGCCCAGCAGTAGGCTGCCCGGTCTCCCCGGAGCCAGCCGCTCGGTGAGGGAGGCATGCCCAGGGGAGCCCTGTCTTGCGGAGAGCTTCCCACTGCCCGGCTCTGCCCACAAGCCGGGAGGCAGCACCGACGGGGTGAGACTTGGCACAACGACCACCAGAGCCACGGGGCGCTGGGGGCCGTGTTCCGACCCTTCCCTCCCATGCTTTCCTGCACTCTGCTTCTCCAACACACCAGCGCCCACAGTAACGTGCCCTTGTTTTTCATCCAAAGTCAGATAATTCAAAGCCACGGCTCCAAAAGCAACTGCGATTCAGCCCGCTCTGCACTGCTCTATCGAAGGTGTCAACTTTTACATCCTCCTGAGCTCCTGACGGTGCGATCCGGCTGCCGAGAGACCAGATTTATGTACCTGGATCCCAATTAGAGTCACTGCTCCACCCTGCAGTTTTCCACTCCACGGTACCCGACTGTCAGCTTTAGACAGATTCTTATCTTCGCTGGCAAACGCACAAGACGCTCTCCCTTAGAACTCCGGGGAAGTGCCAACATTGTGGGTTGAGCCTGCCACCCACACCCCCACACCTCTGCACAAACTAAGAACAATGGCAGCCCAGCCAGCAACTCCTGCGGCACGGCGACTTGGCAGTGACACAGCGCAGACGCCGAGCCTCCGAGGCCCACCTCGCTGCCCAGTAAACAGCGACATTTGGCCGTGAAGGGCAATCCTGGCAGCCGGCCGCCTCCTGAATGCCCCACTGAGCTCGGGGGAGCCAATCTGGTGGGAGCCATGTGACTTGGGCTCGCCCCGGCTTTGCGGCCATGCCCTTTCTCCGTCAGAGCCATCTCGGAGGGCTGCCGTCAGGGTAAGATGCAGTGACGGGGGTAAGGCACGGCCGGGCCTGGGGCCACGCCCCGGGCTGTACTCGGTGTGCGATGGCGGGTGACCACCCAGAGGCGGCTGATGCACCCGGTCTGGCTGCCCGGGCACAGGGAGCGAGCGGGGAAAGGGCCAGGGTAAAATATGTCCTAGCTCCTACAGATACTGGCTTTCCAACGGAGAAGAGAGAACATTTATGGGGCAGGGACCCAAACACGAGACCAGCTGGAGAAATCCAGCCCAGCTGTCCCATCGCTGGTGGCAGGCCACCACAGGGAGAGCCACGAGCTGCCTTCCTGCTCTGGCAGGATTTAGTTGGGTCTCTGTTTCGTGGTCCAGTGGCATCTTGGGCAGTGACTGGCCTCAGACCACAGAAAACCACTCAGAGCCACCGTGCGTTCACCGGCCCTACAAGCCCACGATGGTTGGGTGAGCTATCAGAGCGGAAACCAAACCAACCAACACACACTTCTCGGGCACAGTGCGTTACGTCAGTCACGCGGTGACCTCGTGTATGTTAGAAAAAAGCGAGCGCAGCCAGAAGGGTGAGTGGCCACCAGCGTCCCAGTTCCTAGTGACAAGCCGAGGCCCCCTCCCCGGGCTAGCCACGGGCCTCCTGCCTTCCAACGTGTGGAAACAGGACAGCAGGCCCCACGTGCTTTCATTTTTTAAAAAAAGATCTTTTTGTTCTTTATTGCAACAGATCAAAAAGAAAGTATAACGACGACCTTATCTCTTACTCCTTCCCAGGCTCTTCAATTCTGAGGGGCGGGCCCTGCAGGCCGCGGCACGGGGTGTGGGGAGCGTGGTGCGGCTAAGGCTAGAGGACGGTCCCGGAGCTGACACTGTGCGGCCCCGGCCAGGCCGAGCGCTCCGCACCTGCTGTCAGAGGCCGTGACAATCTGCCCGACCAGCCCTGTGAGCCCGGCACCGAGGAGCGCCGAGGGCGGGTCCCGCCACCCCTCCTCCATGCCAGCCTGTGCTCTCCCCCACACCCCTGCGCGTTATCCTCGCCACAGCCCCCCACGACAGCGTACTACCCCTGGTGCTAGGCAGGCAAACATGGCGTGCCCACAAAGCTGGAGGAGCCCGAGTCGCGTGGTTTCCCTGTGGCCTGTCCTCCGAGAGCGCACGGCCACTCTGCTGTCAAACTGCCTGCCTCCCGCCTGCCTCCAGGCTGGGGACCACGGTCTGAGCGAGCCCCTCCTGTGCGGAGTGACCCCTGCAGCTGGCAAGGAACAGGACCCGTGTGCACAGGCCCCCACTCTGCGCTCACTGCTCCCGTCCCAGCACCGCCCCAGGGCACACAGGCTCACCCTGCCCAGCTCCCGGTGGCACGGAACTCGGTCCCGTGACTCAGGCTGTAGGCACCCTGCCAAGTGCAGCCCAGCGGTGCCCAGACTGACGCAGACACCACTTCGAGGAGACATGGGGAACCCGGGCAGATGAGTGGCTGGCGCGCCCCTAGATGAACGGACAGCAGGTGATGCTCCCAGGAGTGACGACGGAGTAACTGCACAGGGACAGCTACCGTTGCCAGGGCTGCCCGTGGGCCTGGCCCGCTCTTGTTACAGCCCCAGCACACGGTTGCTCCGACTACCCAGTGTGGGCTTGCCCTCCCTGGCCCTCCCCCACTCCCCGCTTTTCCCCCCACGCTGCTTCTGACTGCCGCGCGGTACTGTTCCTTGCCACGTTCCCGGCGTTCACCCCGAGCTGCGCGGCGGTAAGGTCCCTGCGGGGAAGAAGGGGCTTCTGTCCGGCTCCCCCACCGATCAACTGCGGCACCACAGTGCCTACGACAAAGGGTGCCTAACAAATGGTCGCTGAATGAATAAATCACCTTTTCATACGAAAAATAACGGGGACTCACAGCACACCTGGCCCTATGCCATCTGCAGGGCCCATCCATGTATCCAATCAACCCAGATGGAAACATTCCACAACAGAAAATAACACAAATAACAGTAACACCACCACCAATTGGCAAACCGACACGGGGTAACAATCACTGAAATGTACAAGCCATAGGGTGTGAAGTACCAGCAGGATGTGGGGGCTATCTGCAAACACCAGGCCCTGAGCAGCTGCAGATGCTCGGGAGGGCCTCAGAACCGACCCGCTGTGGATACCGGGGGTGACTATAACTTACCATCCGGTGGCTAGTAGGAGGCACAGGAGCCAGGCCAGGGTCTGAGCGAGCCAGCGCCGGCCCCATTACAAAAGACCTCTCCCCCAGTGTCACACCGGCTTCGGCAAGACATGCGTGCTGGCATGTCCCCAAGTAGAAGCTATGGGAACCAACCGCACTCTGCACAGTTAAGCTCATAAAAGGAAGGGCCAGCAGGTGGTATGGTGGTTAAGGCATTGGACTCCCACATGTTAGACCACGGTTCAAGTCCTGAACCTAGCAGCTTGCTTTCTCACTCTCTCCTCTCTCTCTCTCCTTCTCTGTCTCTCTCTGGTGAGCACACATGCCCTGTAGCAAATTTAAAAATAATAATGATGAAAAATCAAATTAAATAATTCTTAAAAAAACTTACAAATGTCTACACAGCTGGCTCCCATCTGACAATTTATACAATCTATACTAAAGCTAGAACAAAAGAAACAGTGTAAATATTATACCCTTGAATCACATGACTTCTGAATGATATGGGAATACAGTATTTGATACAAAGTTTTACATAGACATACATGTTTTATAGTTTTAATTATATAATTTAAAAAATTAGGAAAAAATGCCGACATAGAAGCCATAGTTGCCTCAGGATGACATCAACCGTGGGTGATTTTTTTTTTTTAATAAACACTTTTCTGTATTTCACTGATTTGTTTCTGCTTTTGCTAGAGGGCACATGCACCTGCCAGAGAGAAAGGGAAGGTGAGAAATCACCCCTCGGTGTTTTCATCAGCAAAGCTGTCCTTGTGGCTATTGCAAGAGAAGTTGACAGCAGAATTCAAAACCACCCGTACGTGTTTATTGGCCGATGTTAAAACTCCTTCGGTTTGGTCTCTTCCAGAAACATGTCTTGGTTTTTTTCAGTCTTTATTTCTTTCTTCCGGGAGAGAGAGAGAGAGAACCAGAGACAGAGAGTCAGCAGCCCCTGTCCAGGCGCGCATGTGCCCATGCCGTGGGTCTGGCTGAGGTCCGGAAGGAGCGTGGGGCTGAGACCCCGCTGGGGTGACGTCTGCCTCTCTATGTCTCTCTCGGTCACGAGGAAATAAATTAACGAAGGAAACATGCTCAAGACCAGCGTCCCCGCACCCGGCCCCCAGGCTCGGCATTCTCTGAGCGTCCCTGTCGGACCACCCCCAGGGAACACCGAGGGCCTGCTGCCCAGTCCTCGCCTCGGAGGCTCGTCGGCGGGCGCAGCGATGGGGAGAAGGCGGTGATGCAGGGGACAGAGGAGACGGGTTTCGCCCCGACTGTGGGCTCTGCTCCTGTGCCCCTCGCTCGCCGACTCCTCCCACGGACTCCCGAGGACCACCGCACGCCGGCCTCGGGCTGGGCCCCGGACGGCGGCTCCATGATGGAGGGGGCTGCGGCCGTCCAGGCAGGCCTCCCAGCCACCGCTCTGCAGCAGTTTCTCGGTTCCACCCCGACTCACCCCATTCCTTCTCGATCGTCTCCGAGGGGAAACAGGCACCCCTCCTCCCACCTCACCCCCGCAGGCACCCGGGGGCCCAGAGCCGTCCCTCCCACCTCCCAGGCTCCCTTCATCCTGCCTCACTCGCGTCCCTCCCAACGCCCCTGTCATCTCCGACCCCGCCGGGGCCCCAGTCCCGGACCACACGGCAACCTCTCTTCTTCCCGACGGGCTCTCCGTGCCTCCCGGGCCCGGCCTCCCTGGCCTTGCTGACTGCCTCCTCTCGGCTGCCCGTCCTCGCCCCTCCACCATCTGTCGGATCACATCTTTGCCAAGTCCTGCCTCGACCTCCTTTGCCGCCCGATCTTCCTCTTCGCAGGGTTGAGGGAACAGGTGTTCATCTCAGGGAAATTCATTAATCTTGAACCTAACATTTGTCTAAAACCTCATTTTTATGCAATTATGTTCTTTTATCTCAGGACTAACTTTAGGCTGAAAATGAGCATTTAATGAAAATTGAAAATGACAAATGCTAGACGCTGTGCTTTTGCAGAGCAAGCATTCATTACAGGTCTTGTGTGGAAATCCAGGCCCACAGGCTCAGTCCTTCAGTCGTGTGAAAAGTGCACGTTCTGTGTGCTCCTGAAGCCCATTCACAACAGGCGTTCGGGGCTGGGGCATGGAGCCTCTGCAGTCCTCACGGCAGCTCGCTCCATTTGGGGGCTCTGTTTCCTATTTTCTTTGTGAGTTGTTTGCTGTAGGGTGCATGTGCTCACCAGAAGGACTAAACGCGAGAAATCAGCCCCCATGGGGAATGGCCACACTACAATCCTTTCTCCTCCATTCTCCTCTCGGGATTTTACGCATGCATTTTACGCATACCTGTGCCCAGTGTGAGTCTCAAGCCACTGGTCCAGGATCAAGCCGTGGTCGATCACACTGAGTCCAGCGCCTGAACCACCACGCCACCTGCTGGCCCCCTCCTGAGCTCTTCTTTACGCCATTTTGTTGACCAATATTTTTTGAGCATTACCATTTTTACCATAACCTGAAAGCTGTCCCCGTGACAAACTAAACAAAAATTTTGAGAACGCTCCACCGCGAGCTGAGAAGCAGCAATTTGCTCACGTTCCTGGTGATCGCTCTTCGCCAGCTGACGAGAGCTGCGGCAGGGCAGCTGAACCACACAGACAGCTTCCCAACCAGACCCGGGAGCAGAGCACCCTCCATTAAACCGCAGGGAGGCTCACTGGCTCGAGCTGCAATTCGTTATCGGTCTAGTTGGGCAGATGCCAGGATTTCGGCGCCCGAGCCAAACGCCATCTCCACCTTGTCCCATCTCTCTGGAAGGAAAGGAATATTAATTTTCTCTGCAACACCCTTGAAACATTCAGGACCAACAGCACGGAACTGCCTGAAAGGTGTTCTCATGAGCCAGTTCCTGGGGGCCTGGCTACCGCGAGGGCTATCCATCAGACCCGGGCACGGATCCGGAGGAAGAGAAAACACCAGCTCATCTATCCCTTGGAAGCACAGAGTGCCAGCAGTGCCCACAGGGAGCCGCTCTGCTGTCTGCAAGCTCCACGCGCCATAGGCCGTGGGATCCTGCCGTGCCTGGGAGATTCCACACGGAACACAGCCGTGAAAGGAAGCCATAACATAAAGAAGCCACAGAAAATCATTTGATGGTCCACTGACGTTCTTTTTGAAATTGATTGACCGATTGGTTTCTTCCGTGAGAGATAGAGAGAGACAGACAGCACCCCGAACAGGGACTCGATGCCATGGCCCACCCCCGGCCCCGGCCGGCCCTGGGTTATGGGCAAGCATGCACCTGCGGGACGCGGGGATCTCCAGGATTAAACGAGGAAACTTCCGGGCGGGGCAGCCTCACAGAGCGCCAGTGTTCATGCTGCACACCATCCGGCCCCCACAGTCTGTTATTATTTTTTATTCATTCATTTTTTCAGGTCTTTGATACAGGATGCATGCACTCATGGGAGAGAGAGTGAGAGGGAAAGTGAGAAAGTGCGCTAAGTGCCAGGTGGGTACCTGGAGGACAGCAGCAGCGGTGACGGGTGGGCACACCGAGCTTCTGGTGCCGGGACTGCTCGCTCCCTCACGGCGACGTCGGAAGCTACACGCGCGTGTTCTGTGCTCTCAGTTAGTTACATGGCCCTGAGCGATAGGCAGTCCCGTACTTGCAGAAACCTTGCCTATTTTTTAAAGTGTGCATTTATTACTTATATACGCTGCATCTCATGTCAGGAAGAATTGACAGCAGGCCTGTATTCTGACTCCTGCCTACTAAGGTTTGGAGCAAGATCGGTCCTAAGATTCTTCTTTCCAAGCAGAAAAACAAAGTCACAGACCCGCTGAATGAGAAGGGCGAGGGGTGGGCTGCAAGGCTGCGCCTCGGCGGGGCCTGGGGTGAGTCTGACACTTGCTAAAGTCTGGGAACCGCTGTGAGTACACACAAAAATATCCTTATTTCCCAGAATAACAACTCCATCTCGAGGCAGCCCTGAAGTCCTGATGCTGCCACCCACTCCCACCTTCACTCTCCTCCAGATCACGGGCACGTGTGTGCCCGGCGTGCTCCGGGAGGTTTCCGGATATAAACCCAGAACCTTCCATGGAGGTCAGCCTGGCAGTCTGCCTTTCACCACTGTGCCTATACCAAGGCATTGAAAGAGTCATCCAACTTCTCCTCATAGCAGCCAGATGCCTTCCGCCAGATGCGCGCAGAGGGCGATGGATCACGCCCACGTGTTAAGACCAAGACCTGCCACAAACCCAGGCCCACGAGACGTCTCCGGAGGCAAGGAGCCAGGAAGATGTCTCCCATCAGCTGGGGCGTGCATCCAAGGTAGGGTGGCCTTGCTGGCTCAGGGCCACCAGCTGGGATTGTGGACAGACTTCCTGAGTGGCCTCATTTCCTGAGCAGCCCCGAAGACCTGCTCGCTTAGTTAGGGCTGATGAGCCCACCGCTCTCCTGGCTGTGGCAGAGAAATGACACACTGGATGTCCCAGGCCGGCCGGCTCCAGGCTGCACGGTGCTCTGTGAGCTCAGCCGCACGTGTGCACCCGGGGAGGAGGAGACTGGGCCTGGCCAATCTGCAGCATGCTGGACTGCAGCGTGCCGGACGGCAGTGTGCCGGATTGCAGCATGCTGGACCGCAGCACAGCATGCCAACTGCAGCATGCTAACTGCAGCGTGCCACACTGACATGTATGCATGCCCGGAACTGCAGTGCTGGACCACAGCATGGACTGCAGCATGCTAACTGCAGCGTGCTGACTGCAGCATGCCAACTGCAGCATGCCGGACCACAGCATGCCAACTGCAGCTCCGAGCACCCCTCCTCCCACACCTGAGGGACAGGCGGCACTGAGATTAGCTGCGTAACCCCATCAGCTCCAACGGGGCACCTTCACCTTCTCAACTTCTAGTCCCAGTCCGAGGAAAAACCGCAAGGATGGGGTAATGTTCTGACTCGGGGAGAACAGAATTCACAGCAGAGACCTGCCAGGCAAACTGCGTCACCCTTGTGAGGACTCAAAAGAGGACTCGGAGAGTCAGACACTTGGAGTGCCTGTGACACGTTGTCAAGGCAACGCCGGCTCAGCTCTGGCTCTCACGACGGGAGTCCTCCCAGCCCTGTTCGCAGGCACTCGCCCCAAGTTCTCTTGTTTCTGGTGATTCTCTGCGTTCCTTTGTAATAAGACATACCTCTCCCTATCGTACAGAAGTCATTATTGCTGGTGGTTCAGTCCTCCCTACCAGCGACCTAGCCCTCCACGTAAGAGCCGCAGAGGAAGTACAGCCTGGAAGCGCTGCGCTTCACTTCGACATCACGGATCGTGCCGTCTGCAAACACGGGCAGGAACAGCACGGAGGGTCTGGGCGGAAACGGCGCTGCTCTCAAACCCCGATTACCTCGTGAGGCCGGGGAGGCTGCTGCGAAGACCAGCAGAAGTGAGGCGACAGGCCCCGGCACCACGCCTTGCAGGACGACCGGGAGCCCTGCCCTGTGCGGGCGGAGGCGCCCTCTGTGAGCTGCCTGGGTGTAGCGATGACACTGTGATCCTGTGGCAGCAAGAGCCTCACGTCTCGTGCCTCCTGCAAGGGCAGCCCAGCCTCCCTCCCTCAGCAGTCCGTACTGCATCTTCGCAGGTGGACTCACATTGTGGAGAGGGGGCGAGAGCGTCAGAGGCAGAGACGCTCCTGCTGACGGTGGGCTTCCCGCACGCTGCTACCCCACGGGTGGGCCAAACTCAGGAGCTCGAAGTCACCAAAATGCCTACTCCGGTAACAGTGACACAGGCCACACAACCCACCACTTTCGACACGGCCCTGCGGGGAGGCCACGCTACCCACCACTTTTGCACACACACAGCCTCTTCCCCGGCCCTGCGGTAACTATGCTCCAAACCCTCTGGGCCCACACTACCCACAGGGAAGAGCATGAGGTCACAGGATGAGTTTGTTTCAGGAGAAGACTGTCTTAGCAGGCCCACGCTACAGGGCGGGCGCACGCCAGAGAGACAGAGAGACAGAGAGACAGAAAGAGAGAAATCACCCCCCAGGGGGAATGGCCATGCCACAATCCCTTCTCCTCCATTCTCCTCTTGGGATCTTGGGCACGCATGCACACACTCGGCGTGAGTTTAAGCCACCGGGTCTGGGACTCGAACCACAGTCGACTACATGGGTGTCCAGCGACGTAGCCATGACGCCATCTGCTGATTCCAAAAATTAAATAATTCTTTAAAAAAAGAGACACAGCGGAGGGACCAGCAGGTGGCATAATGGTTGCGTTACTAGACTCCCACATGGCTGACCGCAGTTCGAGTCCTGGACCTGATGGCTTGAAACTCACGCTAGGCGTGTGTGTGTGTGTGTGTGTGTGTGTGTGTATGCATGTGCATGCCCAAGATCTCAGAAGGAAAATGGAGAAGGGACTGAGGTGTGGCCATCCCCCAGGGGATGATTTCTTGCTTTCTGCCTCTCTGTCTCTGTCTCTCCAGTGAGCACATGTGTCCTATAGCAAAAATCTCTCTCAAAAAAAAAAAAAAAATAGAAACACACGGTGGAGAGACTGTGGTGACGCTTCTGCCCCACTCAGGCTCAGGGTCTAAGACCGCCTCCAGCCTGCCTGCCCCAGGAAATGGGAGGAGACACACAAGGTGTCTACAGAGAAGTCCTGCCACAGACAAGGGGAGCCCGAGGGCCGAGCGAGAGAGGCTGATCGCAGGGGCAGAGGTAGATCTTCAAGAGCGCCTCCTGGTGTTCAAGAAATTGCTGGCAGGCGTGGTCTGCGAGACAGCACAGTAAGAAAGGGGGAGAGAGCACCTGACCGAGGGCGTGAGAAGACAACGGGACTGAATAAACAAGAGGGAAATAATGACCGATCTAAAACACACAGGCCAAATTGGTATCTGTATTAGAAACTGCACAAAACACATCCTATGGAAATCAAATCAGCCGTGCAAAAGAAAATGTAAGTTCCTCCAGGAGGCAGAGGAGAGGGCAGGGGCTGGAATCATGCGAGCGACGGTGGCGGGAGGGGACGGGTGACTGAGTACGCGCGCAGCCATGCTCGGGAAGAGATCCCGCGAGACTGCCACATGGGAAGACCCACAGCTGTGCCCGCCGTGGCCTGGTACTAAGCCCCAGGGCACCCCCAGGTTCAGGAGGGCCCCGGAGCGGTGCGGCCACACGGCCCACAGCCAACTCTGGAGCCCAGGCAGACACGAACTCCGCGAGGGTTCGGATGCTGCCAGGTCTGCCCTCTGTCTGGGAAGTCCCCGGAAACTCAGGAGTCGGGACCTGATGGCGCCGGAGCGGTGTTCGGGGACAACGTAGTTCCTTCGTGGTGGCCAGAGTGGGGGCCCTGCTGTGACCAGCTCATGAGGGCACTAGGGCTCCCATGGTTCGGTTCTGGCTGGTTCTCGGCAGAGGGAAGGAGACCAGCAAGGGAGGACACGCGTGGATACAGACGTGCTCTGCTCTGCTCAGAGGCCCACCTCCTGCCATTCTGAGATGCCTCTGGACCTCCAAGCCACCAGAGCTGTGAGTCAAAATAAATAAACCTCTCCTAAGTTCACCTGGTCTTAGGCGGCTCTGTTAGCGTTGCAGAAGTGGCCGGAGACACGCTCTGAGCGGAAGCCCGTGGAAAATGTCTTGTTTGCAGGCAAATGATTCCCTCAGGACACTGTTCTGTTCGTGTTCTCACCCTCCCTCCTGCTCCAGCCCTCCTCCCTCCCCTCCTCCGGGCAAACAGGGCCTTCCTCATCCTCGACAATCCGACCTCCCGGGAAGAAGGGCTGACTCACCCGATCCCAGCTGAAACACAGGCCTAGGCGATCCAGCTGCCCCCTCATGTGCTTGATGTTACTGCGAAACAAGGAAGGAGCCTGCGTTTCAGAGCCGCTGGACACACAGACCCTTCTCTAAGCCAGAGATAAACTACACTGGCAGAGTGAAGAGAAATAAACAATCCGCATGATTCATATTCTGCCCCGGCAGAAAAATCAGTCACTGAGAACCAATGAAAATATCGACATGTTAGAAGACACCCCTTCTCTGAGCCTGCTCAGGATCCACTAGAAACCACAGTGGCCCTGGCCTGGGCCGCCGCTCCCCTGGCGATCCGAGAGCCAGCGTGGACTGCTGCACTCCACCCACCCTCATTCTACGTCTACACACACACAGGCCGAGGGGCTACAGTTCAAAGGTGGTTGGAAACAAAAACCTCCACGCACGAAGCTCGGGAAACCATGCAGCGCATCGTCAATCAAAACCTAAAACACATCGGCCTGGCACCCAGGACCCTGACTAGCTGCAGGGGGAGGAGGGTCACCGTGTGGTGAGACCCCATCAGGGGTGACCGTCTGTGTCTCTGCCTCTATCTCTCCCTTGCGTGCACCCATGCACGCACACTCCCATGAAAGAAAGAAACTTTGAAAAAGAAAACAGTGCGTTAAAGACAAGCGGCGATAGACACGGTCCCCCTTATGACCGGAGGCTGGGTGTGCCATCGGCTGAGCTTCCTGGGTCTCGTGCGCGGGTCGGAACTGCCTTGCGGGCTTCTGCACCCGGAGTATGAACACGCCCGCGAACACGTACCTCCGCGTCCAGCTCTCGGGATGGAGGCTCCTCTCGATGGCGGCATTTTCGGCAGGCAGTCCGAAGGCATCCCATCCCATGGGGTTGATGACCTAGGGCCCAGAGCACAAGCACAGAAGCCTGGGTGGGTATCCTGGGCAACAAGCACCCACGTTTCCTGTGGGATTCCGGACTGCGGCTGGGAGCCCGCTGGCTGCCCACGGCATAAGCCAAAATGCCAACGCAGCCAGCTCCGAGCGTCCTCACGAGCAACTGCAATTTTCTTTTCCCAATCTGTATTGTCTTTAAGGAACCCAATTGGTTTTCTGAAATTATGAAGTTTCTGTCAGTTTCGAAAACGTGCATATATGTAACATAGAGGCGTTCCAAGTGCTGTCCCTGTCGGTGTTTTCCAAAGATGGCAGCACCAGCCCCATACGACTACAGAAACCCAAACCTTAGCTGAAAGGAAGTGAGTAAAAACGCAGATCCCTGAAGCCGACAGGTGGCATGGTGGTTAGGGCGCTGGGCTCCCACATGGCCGACCTTGGTTCGAGTCGAAACTGGCAGCTTGAAACTCATGCTGGGCACGTGTGCATGCATGCCCACAATTCTCCCAGGAGAATGGAGAAGGGACTGCAGCATGGCCACCCCTCTTGGGGGGTGACTTCTCACTTCCCTTCTCTCTTGTCTCTCCGGTGAGTGCACACACCCTATGGAAAAAACCTTAAAAGAATAAAAAACACAGCTCCTCCATTGCACCAGCTCCTTTTGAGGATGCAGCTGGTGGCTCTCGGCCAGCCCCTGCACATACAGAACCTTCCTATCCCCGCAGGAATCCCACGGGCAGCACCCACGGGACACGCGTCGAGACCGAGGACTGCACGGGGCTTCTCTGCAGTCTCAGCTCTAGGCCAACCAAAGAAGGTCCATCCCAACTCGTCCGAGGAGTCTGGGTCTGCTCCCTTCCTGGCTAGCTGGCCGGAGCCCGGCCCACAGCCCACCTCCGTTCACACCACCAGGCACCTGCCGGGCTGGCCCCAGGCGCCAGGCCCTGCTCTTCCTCTCCCTCTTTCTGCCCCTCCTCTCCATTCCTTCCTGAAGTCCATCCCTCCCCTACACCAGTCAGGAAGAAACGCCCCACCCTGCCCAGACAACCAGGCCCCCGGAAGTGAGCTCAGACCACGTGCAGGAGCACACAGAAAAGAGCCCGCAGAGGGACTGCAGGGGAGCTCGACACGGCACGAGAGCAAACCTCCGCGCAGCCCCACCTCGTGTTTACACTCGTGTCGGGTGGCACGGCAGCTGTGCAGAGCCCTGTGAGGATGGACACCCTGTGGGAAGGCCCTGGTGTGCATCTGGGGCCTCCCTGTGCGGGCCAGGCACACACGCCTGCCCCAGGGGACTTACAGCACAGAAGACCTGTCAGGGGCGCTCTCTCTGTCCTTCTCTCTGTGTCTCTCATGGAAGAAATAAATTTAAAAACATCTAAAATAACCTCAGTTTGGGGCCAGCACACGGGGCAATTGAGACAGCTGGATCCCACAGGGCCGACTGCATGGCCCAAGTCCCTGGTGGCTTGGCGACTACGCATCCACACCCCGAGGTCACTCTAGTGGGCTCCCTCGATTTTACTTCATGTTTTCGATTTAAGAACATAACAATACGCTCATGTTCATGAGG
The DNA here is from genome assembly GCA_026018925.1 of Tupaia tana. Lineage (NCBI taxonomy): Eukaryota > Metazoa > Chordata > Mammalia > Scandentia > Tupaiidae > Tupaia > Tupaia tana. Next base: position 43,739,419 of record JAKSZU010000022.1, read on the forward strand.
GCAACGACATGATACCATGATACGTAAGACTAAGCCGGCCCCACGCCCAGGCCTAGTCCTTCTCAGCTCCCTGACGGAACAGACGCCATTCCGGACCCATCCACTTTGTACTCACACGCACATGCGCTTTCTTGCTTATTTTTACAGAGACAGAACCTACTACACACGCTGTTTCATGATCTGCGTATATGTGCATGCTCGTGTGTGTGTGTGTGTGTGTTTACACGTCCCAACATCCCCCGAGTCTACCTGTTCTCTGTGGTTTTAGGAACCTACTAGACACCCCTCAACCCGGCTGACCTCTGGGGCCCGAGGTCTCTCTTCCTCTTGCTCAATGTGGCAGATCTGAAGGTTTCGTCCTCCCAATAGCATGTTCCTCCCTGAGCAGGCTGCCCCTACCACCTGGCTTGCCCCAGCCCCTGGGCTGCAGGCGAGGCATGCCAAGCCCTCTCCAGAAGCTGCAGGCCGGCCTGGGGCAGAGGGCACTCCCTCCTCCAGGTCAGAGGCCGGGAGGGCCTGGGCGGCTCCGCCCCCACCGTGTGACAGTGGAGAAAACAAAGCCTGCATGCAGAATGGCAGAGGAGGGACAAGGGCAGAGAGGGGCCCAGGCTTCAATCTCCGGGTCGGGTCGGGGAGGGCGGGCTCCTTTGGCTCTGTGAGTTACACCGAGATCCGAGTTACACGGAGATCCGTAAAAACAAACAAAACCTTCCTTTTTGCTTAAGCTGGTCTGAGCTGGGTTTCAGTCGCGCCAGCCAAGCATCCTGGCTAAGACAAACACCCTCTAGGATATTCAAACTTTCTCTTGAATATTGCTTGATCCACAAATGACAAACATATTCCTATATTCATTACTAAACCTCACAGTTCTCTTTTTCTTTTTAATTTTCAAAAGCTTAAAAAAAAAAAAACAACAACAACCAAGTGCTGGATTTCCAGAAAGTTCTGCCATACTTCCATGGGTGGCACCGGGTTCAGCTCCCAGCTGCCGCTGAGCCCCACGAGGCGGCTTCCTCGCTTCCTCGGCAGAACGTGCACCTGTGTTGTGTAACTGTTCCACAAGAAAAGGGAGAACGTAATTACCACTCGCTTTCTTTGTCAGAACTGCCAAAATGGCACCGAGCCGATGTTTCTGCCGTTAACATTCTGTTAGGGGCTGTCCACGTTTTAAAATAAAGCCAATACAGAGACTGTCAGGAAAAAAATGAGTCTGGACTTACGTAACCGACTTATTCATTTCTATTTTTGTTTTCAGATGGAATTAACATGAGAAGATATTCTTAGGTCACATGTTATCCAAGCTGTCTATGAAAATAAAGCAGAAAGATCTTAAAGTTTCTTAATATTTCATATTTTCACCAAAAATGAAGGAGAAGTAAGGCCTGCCTTAAAGGAAGAACAGGACGCAGACTACGGGAGGCCTCTGCATCTCGAAGCTAGGCCCGTGCTCTCCGCCAGCCAGGCCCTGACAGCCAGTCCCATGACACGGGGACTGTCCCGCTGTCTTCCCAGAGCCCCAGAGCTCACGCTGCGCTCGAAGATGAGGCGCTCCTGGAGGGAGACAGGAAATGAAGACGTGCAGCAGGTTTAAAGGGAAGGAAGATGCACAGCTGGTCTCCGACTTCCCGGTCACGCTGCTGTGGCCAGTGTGTGTGAAAAGCACAGCGGGTACTCCGACCCCGGCCTCGGCCCTGCCTGGTTCCCCGAGCTGCCCAGAGCAGGTGCCTCCAGGTAGAGGGCACTTTCCTTCTGATCTCTCTGTGGCCAAGATAGTCCCAACCGCTCGCTCGAAACTCTTCTTAGTTTTAAAATGTCTTTCTTTCTTTGTATCACCATAACTTTCTGTAATCCTTCCATAGTAGGGGAAGTAACTGTACCTACAGCTCACGTGGGCCAACCAAGCAACTTACCACTTACCAGGAGGAGAGGTGCTGGCCCGGGCCGTAGGATGACCCCACGGGGAGGAGGTTCCAGCCTGCACCTCCCTGGTATACCCCAGGCTGGTGTGTGCCCAGGACCTGGCGCTGGCTCAGGCTCTAAGAGGATCATGGGAGTCTCTCTCTCGCTCGCTCGCTCGCTCACTCACGGAAGCAGTGAAATTTAAAACAAAACCAGCGTCTGGATTTATAGGCTAGGTCCCACCCCATCCTTTCAACTTCCAAGGCGTTAACATCTTCTTGCATGTGAGTGCTTTTTGCAGCCTCAGAACAGTTTTTCTGGGTATTTTATACATGTTTTATGTCTATTGAAGACATACTTTGAGGCCAGCAGATGGCTTGGTGGTTAAGGTGCTGGATTCCCACATGGTCAACCACAGTTCTAGTCCCAGAACTGGCAGCTTGAAAAATCACACCAGGCACACGTGCATGTGTGCCCAAAATCCTAGGAAGAGAATGGAGGAGAAGGGGCTGCAGTGTGGCCATTCCCCCTGAGGGGAGTGATTTCTCACTTTCCCTCTCTCTGTCTCTGTCTCTCTCCAGTGAGGGCATGCACTCTATGGCAAAATCCTTTAAAAAATGCATATGCATCCCACTGATCTGGGAAGACAGAGCTGTGACATCTCAGAGGGCAACAGCAGGCTACTCAGTGACTGCAAAGATGCTCAGGAAGAATTAGAGCAAGTCCTGGTAGCTAAACTCCCGACGTCTGGAAGGCCACCATTTCCACCTGGTTCTTAGGACAAACACTCTAGGTATCTAAAGCTGAGTGAGAAGCCATGGGGCCCACGACACCACCAGAAACTCAGAGAGCAGAACACCACCAGCCGCTCCCGACTGCAAAACAGAGGCAGAAGCAGAGCTAACAGAGCCCCAGGGCTGACACCAGCGGCAGGACCCGGGACGGGCTGGCCAGCCCAGACAGAACTGGACTAGTCGCGGGACATGAGCCAGGGCAGAGAGAGGGACATCCCTGCGAGATGAGCTGGTCTGCGACCAGTGAGGCTGGCTGGCAAGGTGGATGACCAGGGGTTACAAAGCAGGGCAAACACGGGGGTCAGAGCTCGGCCACACTGCACCACCGCCGGCCAGGAGCAAGGCCCGGGAGCTGGCCATGGCCATGGCCCACCCAGCAGGCCCCCTGCCCTCCAGGCTGAGCCCTAGCACCGAGGTCGGCACGCAGGACGGAAACAAGGAGACCGGAGGAGGGGGATGTGGCAGAGAACACAGTTCCGTGTGACAACATACAGACCCGCTCAGGAAATGCCGGGGGTAACGCCTGGAGAGGGGCCCACTGAGGAGGGGCTGGCCAAAGGGACGCCAGCTCTGCCTATGTGGCATTTCACTGCTCAAGGGGTGATACACAATATTTTTTTTGAGAGGTTTCTGCTATGGGGCGTGTATGCTCACCAGAAAGACAGAGAGAGACAGAGAGACAGAAAGCGAGAAATCACCCCCCAGGGGGGATGGCCACACTGCAATCCCTTCTCCTCCATTCTCCTCTCGGGATCTTGGGCACGCACGCACATGCGCCCGGTGTGAGTTTAAGCCACTGGGTCTGGGACTCGAACCACGGCTGACTACATGGGAGTCCAGTGACATAGCCATTATGCCAACTGCTGGTCCTGTGATATGAAATTTAATGTACAATTAAAAAAAATTTAAGAGGTATTTATTTATTTAATTTACTATTATTATTATGTTGTTGTTGCTGGGAAAGTCAAGCATATTTTTCTGTTTTATCTAAAGCAAAAATGCACCATGACTTTCCCGATGACCCAATATTTGAAAATATGCTATAGGGTACCTGCACTCACCAGAGAAAGTGAGGAAGCAAGCTTCCAGGTCCAGGTACAGGACCACACCTGGTCCAGGACTCAAGCTGCAGTCGGACACATAGGAGTCCAGCGCCCTAACCACCACACCACCTGTTGGCCCTTAAAACGCTTTAAGAAGAGAAAACAGGCAGGCAAACAGACAGCTGCTTGTCCAGCGTGGAGGTAAGACAAGTGGAGCTAGGAGGAGTGTGGGGTGGAGGGGAGGCTACACTGTCCACCTTCCCAGGGGAGAAAGAGTCAGTTATGAGGATGGCCAGCAGCTCCCAGGAGTGGCCAGCGGCTCCCGGGGAGTGGCCAGCGGCTCCCTGGGAGTGGCCAGCGGTTCCCGAGGAGTGGCCAGCGGTTCCGGGGAAGTGGCCAGCAGCTCCTGGGAGTGGCCAGCAGCTCCTGGGAGTGGCTAGCAGTTCCCCGGGAATGGCCAGCAGCTCCCAGGAGTGGCCAGCGGCTCCCGGGGAGTGGCCAGCAGTTCCCAAGGAGTGGCCAGCGGTTCCGGGGAAGTGGCCAGCGGCTCCTGGGAGTGGCTAGCAGTTCCCCAGGAATGGCCAGCGGCTCCCAGGGAGTGGCCAGCGTTCTGTCCCTTTCACCATAAGACAAATCTTCCTATTTGAAACCAAGTCGGCACCTAGCTGAGAGCAACCATGGTTACTGCTATTTTCAGAGACTGCCGTGGTCCCTTTGGAGCAGAGTCAACACTTGCTATTTCTCGGGAATGAGAAACACAATATTTAATTTTGTTTAGCAAGTGCAATAACCCACCATCATTACAGATCGGAGATTAAAATCAAGTGACTCCTCACAGTAAAAAACCAAATGACAGTACCTAAAAAGGCAAGGTTTGCTAAATTCTTCTTTGACCTACTGCTTGATTTTCAACTTAAGACTCCAATATTTCCATTTAACGCAATAGAAAACCCAGAGTTTGGAATAAAGCTGGTGGCACCGAGGGACTGTTAACTGACTGAATTCATCCACACACGTCTCGGCGCCTGGCTGCAAGTCCCGGATGAGCTGTCCCTTCCCTCCTTGCAGTGAGGGTCACTAAACTCGACCCAGTCTGATCCCACTGAGTCTCTGGAGCGAGGTCTGACACCGAGCGGGGAGGGTCTGAAAACTCTTGACCAAAGTTAAACTGAGATTTCTGCTTCTCTTCTGCCACGTTTACTTAAAAATGGCCAAACGAGTCTTCACTAAATTTCATGGTTCTACGTGGGATGCTCTGGCTTCAATACAAACTATGAAAATTAACAGGAAACTAAATGCACGGGAACCTGGAGGACACTCACAAAAGAGGGATTTCATCTTTCTTCTTCTTCTTCTTCTTCTTCTTCTTCTTCTTTTTTTTTTTGAGGTTTTTGCTATAGGGCGTATGGGCTCGCCAGAAAGACAGAGAGAGACAGAGACAGAGACAGAGACAGACAGAAAGCGAGAAATCCCTCCTCTCCCACTCTCCTCCCTGGATCTTGGGCACGCACGCACACATGCCTGGCATGAGTTTAAGCCACCGGGTCTGGGACTCGAACCGCAGTCGACTACATGGGAGTCCAGCGACATAGCCATTACGCCAAGTGCTGGTCCCAGGGCTTTCATCTTAAACAGAGCGATAGAGCGAGTGAAGCCGAGGGCCAAGAGGGTAGCCCAGGCGCCCGCACTCACAACGAACAGCGCGGTCTGCCCGCTCACGAGCCGTCCACAACAGGCTGGCGTGAGTGAAATGGGTGAGACGGCGCCCTGACGTCGCAGCGAGGTGGCAGGCAGAGAGCCAGTTCATCACTGCAACGGCAGACAGGGCTGCAAACGTGGCCGCGGGGCGGAACAGCAGCTGCTCGGGCTGCGTCTCGAGGCAGCCGGGTAGCCCGCCCCGGCAGCCGTGAACAGGGACGCGGTTACTGGGGGCTGGGGCGTCTCTCCCGGGCAGCTCGGGGCACATCCCATCAGCACGCCCGGGGCCTGCACGATCGCTTCCTAAGGGTGACTCCGGGCCAGGCACACGCACCACCGGGTTTAGTGTTCACAGTGGCTCTGGGAAGGCTACTGCTGTCCCTGCTTCAAAGATGAAGAAAGTGGGACGCACAGACAGGAAGGGACTGCTGGGAAGCGGCAGGACTGAGTTGAAGCCTCGGCTGCCGATCCCGGGTCCGACCTGACCTGGGGCTTCCGGCGCGGTGGGGGACTGCTGCTGTCGTCTTGGGGCCCGAGTCCCCGGGCTGGGGCTCTGCCTGGAGTGGCCCTGGTGGGGGGATGCGAACTGCTGACCCAGGTAGTACAAATGCCTAACTCTTCAGGTGGCCGAGAGCCGCCATAACGTGGCCTCCTTCACAGGACACTGCTCGGATACATTCAGACGAGAGTCTTCAGGCAGAGCTGGGAGGTGGCGGACTAAGTCGTGGAGACCTGCAGATTACCGACAGCGAGGGCCAGTGGGAGCCAGCGCATGTTTGACAGGCAGCTCTCTCGGCTGGGGCCAGCAGTGCGGTCAAGGACACCCACATGGCCGACCGGTTTGAGTCCCAGACCTGGAGGCTTGCCTTCTACTTTCCCTCTCTCCCTCTGTGTCTCTCATCTCTGTCTCTGGTGAGCGCATGTGCCCTATAGCAAATTAAAATAATAATAAATAAAATCAAATAAATAATTCCTTAAAACTAAAAAAGTGGCTCTCTGGGAGAACAAAGCCCTGGTTTGTAAGCTCTGATTCCCACAGCACACACACTCCCACCACAGGGCACCTGAGGTACGGAGGACCACACGACACAGAGCGAGTGAGGGGTCCACAGGCGCTCCTGCCACTGCGAGAGCAGGCTCCCACCCGCCAGCCAACACCGGCTGCTGCGGCCCAGCCACGCCCTGCTCTCCTGCGGCCCTGTCCTGCTCTACCGCGGCCCTGTCCTGCTCTACCGTGGCCCTGTCCTGCTCTACTGCGGCCCTGTCCTGCGTCTACCGCGGCCCTGTCCTGCTCTACTGCGGCCCTGTCCTGCTCTACTGCGGCCCTGTCCTGCTCTACTGCGGCCCTGTCCTACGTCTACCGCGGCCCTGTCCTGCTCTACCGCGGCCCTGTCCTGCTCTACCGCGGCCCTGTCCTGCTCTACCGCAGCCCTGTCCTGCTCTACTGCGGCCCTGTCCTACGTCTACTGCGGCCCTGTCCTGCTCTACCGCGGCCCTGTCCTGCTCTACTGCGGCCCTGTCCTGCTCTACTGCGGCCCTGTCCTGCTCTACTGCGGCCCTGTCCTGCTCTACTGCGGCCCTGTCCTACGTCTACTGCGGCCCTGTCCTGCTCTACTGCGGCCCTGTCCTGCTCTACTGCGGCCCTGTCCTGCTCTACTGCGGCCCTGTCCTGCTCTACTGCGGCCCTGTCCTGCTCTACTGCGGCCCTGTCCTGCTCTACTGCGGCCCTGTCCTGCTCTACCGCGGCCCTGTCCTGCGTCTACCGCGGCCCTGTCCTACGTCTACTGCGGCCCTGTCCTGCGTCTACTGCGGCCCTGTCCTGCTCTACTGCGGCCCTGTCCTGCTCTACTGCGGCCCTGTCCTACGTCTACTGCGGCCCTGTCCTGCTCTACCGCGGCCCTGTCCTACGTCTACTGCGGCCCTGTCCTGCGTCTACTGCGGCCCTGTCCTGCTCTACTGCGGCCCTGTCCTGCTCTACCGCGGCCCTGTCCTACGTCTACTGCGGCCCTGTCCTGCTCTACCGCGGCCCTGTCCTGCGTCTACTGCGGCCCTGTCCTGCTCTACTGCGGCCCTGTCCTGCTCTACTGCGGCCCTGTCCTGCTCTACTGCGGCCCTGTCCTACGTCTACCGCGGCCCTGTCCTGCTCTACTGCGGCCCTGTCCTACGTCTACCGCGGCCCTGTCCTGCTCTACTGCGGCCCTGTCCTGCGTCTACTGCGGCCCTGTCCTGCGTCTACTGCGGCCCTGTCCTGCTCTACTGCGGCCCTGTCCTGCTCTACTGCGGCCCTGTCCTGCTCTACTGCGGCCCTGTCCTGCTCTACTGCGGCCCTGTCCTGCTCTACTGCGGCCCTGTCCTACGTCTACCGCGGCCCTGTCCTGCGTCTACTGCGGCCCTGTCCTACGTCTACTACGGCCCTGTCCTGCTCTACTGCTGTCCTACGTCTACTGCAGCCCAGCCACGCCCTGCTCTCCTGCAGACCTGTCCTGCGTCTACTGCGGCCCTGTCCTACGTCTATTGCGGCCTAGCCACGCCCTGCTCTACTGCGGCCCTGTCCTGCTCTACTGCGGCCCTGTCCTGCTCTACTGCGGCCCTGTCCTGCTCTACTGCGGCCCTGTCCTACGTCTACTGCGGCCCTGTCCTACGTCTACTGCGGCCCTGTCCTACATCTACTGCAGCCCAGCCACGCCCTGCTCTACTGCGGCCCTGTCCTGCTCTACTGCGGCCCTGTCCTACGTCTACTGCGGCCCTGTCCTACGTCTACTGTGGCCCTGTCCTACATCTACTGCAGCCCAGCCACACCCTGCTCTACTGCGGCCCTGTCCTACGTCTACTGTGGCCCAGCCACGTCCTGCGGGCTTGGGCTGCACTTTCCAGCCCCCTCTTGGAGTCCTCGATAAAGCCAAGTCAAAGAGGCAGGTCTGTTCATCCCCGTTTACAGGTGAGCGGAAACTGGGACTGAACAAGGTTAGTTAATGAATTGGCTGAAGGGGCCAGGTGGTGGCACAGCTGGGCCCATGGAGGGAAGGCCCTGGGTCCAAGTCCTGGGACCTTCCCCGGGCACAGTGGGCTTGGGTGTTCCAGGCTGGCTAAGCTGGGGGTGGATCATGGCATGGGGACCCCGTGAGGGGTGGAGGGAGGGGTAAACAGACTTCTAACACAGGAACTAGTCAAAGGTCAGGAGTGTTGGCGGGTGTAACTAAGAGCCCCCTGAACCCCGGCGGTCTGCGCGGAGCTCCATGCCCTCGGCCCCTCCTCCATCCTGCGCTCCCTTCTCCGTAGGTGGTCAGAGGCGGTGCCATGGGCCTCCTCCCACCTCACACGATGGAGGACACACGGTGGGTGACGTGCTGCTCACAAGCACAGAGCCCGGGGTAAGGAAGGTCTTCGTCCTCCTCTTTCCCGGTCAATTTCACCCTGTCCTTCAAGACCCACGTCAGACGTTCCCTCTTTAGTACGGCCTTTCTCAATTCTCCAAGCTGTTATTCCCAAATATTTTTTGTTACAAAATTTTGCTTTCCATTATAAAATAAGTGTGTGCTTATCACAGCATATGGTGCATCTAACAGAAAAGAAAAGGTGTGTGCGGCCCCGTCTGCCACTCAGCGTATCGTCCTGCTGGCCGATGGCCTCTGCATAGGAGGCAGTGGTCCTGGGGACACGTCTACCCCCATTCGTCCCCACCCTCCCTCCGAGCCCCAGCCCATCTCCCTCCCTGGCAAACACTCAACGCGTGGCTGTCCCCAGTGAGCCCAGATTCCTTATAATACAGTCTCCGCTCATAACAGAGAACAATGAGCTTTTCACGTTTATCTTCAAAGCTGCCCTAGTCTTCTCCCCGTGTTTATGACGGAGTGTGTGCACGCACCCGAGAGTGAGAGAGAGAGAAGGAGCACCCTCCACAGGGTCTGATCACGCCAGACCCTCGTCTTCAGCCCTGGAGAACCTGTGTACTCGGGCGCGTGCCCAGCGTGCTTTCGGCTGACAGGCCACAGACTGAAACCGCGGCTGCCCCGTGGGTTCCGGCATCTCTTCGGCGGCGCATCACGGCTGCGCCACACAGCTAGCCCGGTTGTCCCAAGCTTTACTTTTTTAAAGGATTATTTATTCATTATGGTTTATTATTTATTTATTTATTTACTGAGAGATTTTTGCTATAGGGTGCATGTGCTCGCCGGAGGGACAGAGAGAGTCAGAGGAACAGAAAGCAAGAAATCACCCCCCAGGAGGGGTAGCTACACTGCAATCCCTTCTCTCCATTCTTTTCTTGGGATTTTGGGCACACATGCACATGTGCCCAGCCTGAGTTTCAAACCACCGGGTCCAGGACTTGAACCACAGTCAACTACATGAGAGACCAGTGATGTAACTGCTATACCATTTTCTGGCCCCTCGTTATTATTATTTTCAAAATTTACTATAGGGCACGTGTACTCACCAGAAAGAGACACAGTCAGAGAAAGAGGGAAAGTTTTTTGAAAAAGCAGGCCACCGAGTCCGGGACGTAAGCTATGGCCGGCCACGTGGGAGTCCGGCACCTTCTCCACCATGCCAGCTGCTGGCCCTCCAGCTGTCCTAATCTTAGCGAGAGTTGGCTTTCTTGGACACACGGCTGCAGCCTGGCCTGGGTGGGCCAGACGCGGCTCTGCCTACCTGCATGCCTCTCATCTTCTGGAAGCGTGCGATGGCGTCGCTGATGGTGTAGACACGCACGTGCCCCATGTGCAGCTTGCCAGAGGGGTACGGGAACATGGAGAGCATGTAAAACTTGGGCTTCGATTTCTAGGAAGAAGGACAAGGACGACAATGAGCATGTACCAAGCATTTTCCGGGAACCCGGCATCCAGGTAATATTTTGGCATTTTACTCAAGGTAATAATTTAATTTTAAGAGTTCCCTTTTACAAAACAGTTCCTATTGAAGAAATGACAGAAATGCCCAAATCCAAAATTCAAAGCCCTGGTTTAGGCTAGAGAAATGTCCAGAATAATACCAAACACCCTCTGAGTGCTAATTACCCATTATTTTAAAATATTTTTCTCTCTTTCAAAGCTTCTCTTCTAGATAGCTTCCATCTCAGTCTCAAAGAACTGTTTTTCGAAATGAAGCTTTAACACGCGCATCGGCATAATTTAAGGAAGCGACAGAGGGATCGCTGCGCTGTGACAGCTGCCCGAGTGGAGGCCCTGCCATGTCCCCGTGGCTGCATTGGACTGGGACGGAGCAGAAGGGCAGGTGCTAACGCCCAGTTTGGGCTCTGGACTTGCACTGCCTTGTGAGCTTATCTTGCAAGAGAAAAAGCTGGCACGAGAAGGTAGGGACAAAAAGGCAGCGGTGGTCGTTTCCCGGGGTGAGAAGCGGGCAAGCTCCGGGCAGGGTCACACGACGCTCGGGCTTCGAGGAAGCGGCTTCGTGATGAGAAGCGCAGGGAGCTGGCGCCTGGGTCTGACAGAGCGGACTCGGGCAGGGAGGCCTCACTTGGCCACTGACTGCTGGCACCTCAATTCTTCTACTGGTAAAAATGAACACAGGGCCAGCAGGTGCCGTAGGGGGTACGGTGCTGAACTCTCACATCGTCGACCACAGTTCAAGTCCTGGATCCATTGGCTTGAAACTCACACTGGGTGCGTGTGTGTGTGTGCGCGTGCAGGTCCAAAATCCTGAGAGGAGAATGGAGGAGAAGGGATTGTGGCATGGCCATCCCCCCGAGGGGTGATTTCTCGCTTTCTGTCTCTCTCTCTCCCTCTCTCTCTCTCGCAAGTGCACAGCCCTACAGCAAAAATCTCTCAAAAAAAAAAAAAAAAAAAAAAAGCAAGCGCCATCACAGCCTGTGCAGACGAGGGGACGATGGCGGGCACAGGATCAGTCCTTCCGAGGGCCGTCCAAGGGCAGAGACTGCGGTCGTCCCTGCTGTCCGCACGCCTTCACCTCCACCTCCAGCCAGGAGCCATAACTATGGGAAAGTGGAGGCTGCTCTGGGTCCAAAGCCTGAGGGCTGGCCCTTCCGAACCACCTGTCATGGGCGTGGTCCAGCCAATTTCCCCGGGTGATGGGAGATTCCCCACCTACCCAGCCTTAATCCTCCCAGCAGGGAGGGGTGGGGAGGTTCTCCGAAGGAAGGAAGGGCCACAGGTAGCGGACGCTGTTCCGGCACATTCAGACCGTGAGCGAGGACACTGCAGGTTATTTCTGCCTTCTTTTTGCCCCTGTCCTTTCCTAGAGCTTTGTTAGAACCCTTTGAAGATTTTCTTCCCCAAAGTAAAAGAACAAAAACTCCAAACCCATAACTGTTCTTTTTCGGGGGGGGGGGGGGGGGGGGGGGGCGTTGATTTTTATAATTTTTGCTAAGAATCTGCATGACTGGGGAGAGACACAGCCAACTGTCATCAGAGGAGCAGAGAAAAGGAAAATCAGATTCCTGCCAAGAAGTTCTTACACCTCCTGCAGCAAAGACATCAAACAGACTGGAACAGGACCAAGAGTAGGTGGGGGGAAGACGAGGGTGGAACTCCTCTCTGCACTGCCCACCCCGAGAAACGACCAGGAGCAGTAACTCTGCCTGAAGGAAATGTGCGGTGCCCCAAACAAAACGTCCTCTGGGGCTGCAGCAGTGACAGTGCCACTGGTTCAGACACATGAGGCGGGGGCTCTCACTGGAAACCGCGAACTCCTCACCCTTAGGGAAACTTCCGGAGTGTGGGAAAGGAGCTGAGACTCAGGGTCAGAGGAACCCAGAGGCTCAGAAACTGTCTTTAAGTGACAGGGCCAGCAGGTGGCACGGTGGCTAAGGCACCGGATTCTACATGGCTGACACGGTGGATCAGGTCCCAGGCCCGTGGCTTGAAAAACACACTGGGCGCATGTGCGTGCGTGAACAAATCCCAAGAGAACAGAGGAGAAGAAGAGCAGCACGGCCACCCCCTGGGGGTGATTTTCTCACTCTCCTTTTGTCTTTTTCTGGCAAGTACACCTGCCCCATGACAAAAATCAACAAAAAAAGGGAAAAAAAAAAAAGTGACAGATAATCCTCTCAGCTAGGAACAAGTCCCTAGTTCTTTGTCTTAGTACGGAAACAGAAGGAAGAAACACAGCCACTTGCTTCAGCCTTTCTCCCTCTTGCAATGGATCGCGCCTAAACCTTTTCTTTGGAATTTTTGGGACTATGGATAAAAGCAGCTAAGAGTCCTTTGGGAACTGGAAAAACAATAAATCCCTTAAGATAAGCTATTTCCAGCTTTTTACTTTAAACTTTTACATAAAAATTATAGTTAATTATAATCAAATCGTTCTTAATATACTAGTATGTTCATGTTGCTATATCTCATGTTTTTTTTTTTTCTGGAGAGGTTTTTCGCTATAGGGCGCGTGCGCTCGCCAGACAGACAGAGAGAGACATAGAGACAGAAAGCGAGAAATCACCCCCCAGGGGGGATGGTCACTCCGCAATCCCTTCTCTTCCATTCTCCTCTCGGGATCTTGGGCACGCACGCACACGCGCCCGGCGTGAGTTGTAAGCCACCGGGTCCAGGACGCGAACCGCGGTCGACTACGTGGGAGTCCAGCGACATAGCCATTACGCTAACTGCCGGTTCCCTCATGTTTATTGATATACATGAAATTGCCCCGACTTCCTTGTATGGCTTCTCCTGCATGTCAGTTCAATACAAACAAGTTTATTAGCAAAATCAAATAATGCATGATACACTAGCTAAGCCAAACTCCAAACCTGAGCTTCTAAACGACAGGTAGGTGTTTTGCCGGAGAAGTCTTTAATATTCATGAATATTTTTGTTTGCGGCAGAAAACATGCTCCGCTTAATGCCTGCCTGTCCCTGCCTTCCCCTTTTCCGTGTGAATTAAGTCACTTTCTCTGTGACAATGAACTGAGTCCCAGCGTCTGGGGGTGGAAAGGGAGAAGGAATTATGGGAGTTTGAGTTATAATTGAGCAGGAATCTGATTGAAAGGGAAATTTTCATAATTACATAAAAGTGTAAGAATTTAAGCCTCTAAAAGAAATGAAGATTGAAAACGATGGGGGAAGGATGGCTTTTATAAGTGCGTCCTATCCCTTCTGTCGGCTCTGACTTTAAAAGAAAGAGGACTCCTGCCTCTTCAGCCATGAGTTCCGAGGCTGTCCCTGAGCCTGGAGGACAGCAGAGCAGGGAGCAGCACAGGGCAGTGGGCAGCCCATTTCTGGTCCTTCTCTCAGGCCCTGGGCCAGTCCCTTTGCCTTCCAGGGCTCATCAGCTATGTGTAGGTCAAAGGTGAGGCAAAGAGGGGTCCTGGTGAACCTGAGCTGGAATCCTGGCCCTGCTGCGTGCCAGCCGTGCATCTGGGCAACTCGCACTGCCCTCTGGGCTTCAGTCTTCTTACCCCAGAACGAGGAAAATAATACGTATCTTCAAGAGGTGATCAGTGGAAAGATGGGGCCTGGCCAGGGAAAAGTGATCACTGCGTGGAAGCTCTTAGCTGTTTTGTTTTGTAAGGTCACTTATTTACTGAGGGACAGAGAGAGACGGGGACCCTGACGGGCCCTATCACACCACAATCCCCTGCCCCGAGCCAGACGTCCAGAATCTCAGGTACACTCAGGCCCACCGGGCCCCGAACCAGGGCCTTCCCATGGGGTGCAGTCCTGCACGAGGGCGCCCTGCTACCTGAGCCACGCCTCGGGCCCAATGACGTTCTTTTAAAAATGGTAATTACAGTGAAGATGGCAAGACATCCAACTTCTAAAAACTCATTTGGGTCGACTCCAAATGTATGGAATACTGGCTGGAGTAAGATTTCAAATGCTTCGAAACCCACCAGCACTCAGTCATACCCACGGTTCCTGGTAAAGACACACCACATGTTTTTATCGTCCTGTGTCTTTTATTTATGTAACACTTGAGCTTGTAAAATGTGTTCCGCCACATTTTCTCATTTGATTTGCAAAACAAATCTGTGAGATAAACAATGCAAAGAGCCTAAGAATCAAAGTAGCCTAGTGGTTAAGGGAGATGGGCCCCCATGGCTGACCGCGGTTCGAATCCTGTCCCTGGCAGCTTGAGGAACATGCCGGCCGTGCATGCGTGCCCAAAACCCTGACAGGACGGAGAAACAGAGGAGGGACTGCACCTTAGCCAGGGCCCACCCGGGTGCTTTCCCCCTCCCTTTCGCTCTGTCTCTCTCTGGCAAGGTTTTAAAAATAATAAAAAGAGGGACCAGCAGTTAGTATAATGGCTATGTCACTGGACTCCCACCTAGTCGACCGCGGTTCAAGTCCTGGACCCGGTGGCTTAAAACTCACGCCGGGCGCGTGTGCATGCGTGCCCAAGATCCCGAGAGGAGAATAGAGGAGAAGGGATTGCGACGTGGCCATCCCCCCTGTGGGGTGATTTCTTGCTTTCTGTCTCTCTGTCTCTGTCTGTCTGGCGAGCGCACGCGCCCTATAGCAAAAACCTCTCCAAAAAAAATAATAATAATAATAATAAAAAGAGAGGGATCAGCAGATGGTGGTCCAGTTTCATCACTGGACTCCCACATGGTTGACCACGGTTTGAGTCCTGGACCAGCGGCTTCAAATTCACGCCAGGTGTGCGTGTGTGCCCAAAGTCCCAAGAGGAGATTAGAGAAGGGATTGCGGCATGGCCATCCCTCCTGGAGGGGTGATTTATCATTGTCTGTCTCTGTCTCTCCAGCAAGCGCACATGCCCTATAGCAAAAATCTCTCTAAAAACTAATCATAAAAAGAGGTTAAACGCTGTGGTCACCAGATTTCTTGGGGCAGAGCCAGTACCACAGGACAGACCCCAGACCACACGGAGCACTCCTCCACCTCACCACTGCCTGGTTCAAGCCCCCACGGGGGACACACGGTATCCCTTAAGGGAGTTTCCCAGTTAAAGGACCACAGTTTATTTTGATCCATCTGATGTTTTAAAAAGCCATATTTTGGGTGGGGGGGAGAGGTTTTTGCTATAGGGTGTGTGCACTCACCAGAAAGACAGAGAGAGACAGAGAGAGAAAGCAAGAAATCACCCCCCAGGGGGAATGGCCACACCACAATCCCTCCTCCTCCATTCTCCTCTCGGGATCTTGGGCATGCACACACACATGCCCAGTGTGAGTTTAAGCCACCACATCCGAAACTCGAACTGCGATCGACTACATGAGAGTCCAGTGACATAGCCATTACACCAACTGCTGGTCCCAAAAAGCAATATTCTTAATAAGGATGAGAAGTCACAAAAATCAATAAGGTACAGTGTCAAAACGCTGGGCGTCACTAACGGGCAATCTAAACTGAAAGAAGGCTTCTTTGCTCCCTCTGTGCAGAATCCAACTGCTCCCTAGAGTTTGTTTCCAAAATTCGTTCAGTTACCTCTACCTGGTCCTGTTAACATGACGGCTCTTCCCTTCTAAACGAAGCGGAAGCCCAGTTCTCACTGAGGTCAAGCCTTCTTTCCCATCATTTAATTTACTTTTTCCATGGCATCTCTCAGACCTGTTTCTTTCCAACCAATCCCGAACACCATCTTTTGGTCTAATGCAAATGGTTGCCCTCTCTTCCCCTCCCCTCCCCTTATCTCCTAAGGACCCATCCCACAGCAAGAATGAACTGGGCGAGAGGGACACCAGGGAGCGGCAGGGCAGCCCAGTGGCGGGCGGTTAGCTCCCACGCTCAGCTGCTCGCCTGGGCCCAGTCCCTTCCATTAAACATACGGGGTCTGCATTATTCAACTGTAAATATGACAAAGGGATGGTCAGACCTTAAGAGTAAAACGCTTGAGCCAGTCCTATGGCTTAGAAGCTAAGGGAGCCGGATCCCACGTAGCTGGCCACGTGGCTCGAATCCTGGCCATGTGAGGTGCATGTACTTAAGTGCCCAAATCCCAGCGGAATGGAGGAAAAGGGAGGGAACGTGATCCCACCGGAAGGTGCTTTTCCCTCTCCCCCCTCTCTTTCTAGTGAATGCACATGCGCTCTGGCCAAAAAAAAAGAGTAAAACACAAACACTGCTCTTAGAGTGCTTTGCTACAATCAGATTCAAATACTTCCCGTAACCAATCACATCTCCCACTTGTCATCTTGAGCAGCACCATGAGAAAGCACTAGGCCGCCAAGGCTGACCCCACAGGCTGGGCTCGCAGGGAAGGGGCCGAGGCCACTGTGCAGAGACCAACGGTACTGAGCACTCAGTACAGGGAGGGTCAGAGTGGGTGCATTGGACCAGGGGCCCAGCGGTCTCACACTGGCCCCTCCGGACCCTGCACCCACCACACCTGCTAGTGCTCACACCTCTGCAGACCCTGTGTGTGCCCATCACACCTGCTAGTGCTCACACCCCTGCAGACCCTGTTCCCACCACACCTGCTAGTGCTCACGCCCCTGCAGACCCTGTGTATGCCCATCACACCTGCTAGTGCTCACGCCCCTGCAGACCCTGCATGTGCCTATCACACCTGCTAGTGCTCATGCCCCTACAGACCCTGCATGTGTCTATCACACCTGCTAGTGCTCATGCCCCTGCAGACCCTGTGTGTGCCCACCACACCTGCTAGCGCTCAGGATGCAAAAAGCCAGCCAGGAAACGTGGTTTCAGATGCCTGGTGCAGTGCTGGCTGCCATGCACCTGCACAGCCTCCCCGAGTGCACTGTACAACCTTGCCGAGTGCACCTGCACAGCCTCCCTGAGTGCACCTGCACAGCCTCCCTGAGTGCACCTGCACAGCCTCCCCTGAATGCTCCTGCACAGCCTCCCAACTGCTCCTACACAGCCTCCCCGAGTGCTCCTGCACAGCCTCCCCGAGTGCACCTGCACAGCCTCCCCGAGTGCTCCTGCACAGCCTCCCCGAGTGCACCTGCACAGCCTCCCCGAGTGCACTGCAAGCGTCACCGAATGCACCTGCACAGCTTTGCCAAGTGCACCTGCACAGCCTCCCCAAGTGCACCTGCACAGCCTCCCCTGAATGCTCCTGCACAGCCTCCCGACTGCTCCTACACAGCCTCCCCGAGTGCTCCTGCACAGCCTCCCCGAGTGCACCTGCACAGCCTCGCCAAGTGCACTGCAAGCATCGCCAAATGCACCTGCACAGCCTCCCCGAGTGCTCCTGCACAGCCTCCCTGAGTGCACCTGCACAGCCTCCCCGAGTGCTCCTGCACAGTCTCCCCGAGTGCCTCCAAGTGCACCTGCACAGTCTCCCCGAGTGCTCCTGCACAGTCTCCCTGAGTGCCTCCAAGTGCACCTGCACAGTCTCCCCGAGTGCTCCTGCACAGTCTCCCCGAGTGCCTCTGAGTGCACCTGCACAGCCTCCCCGAGTGCACCTGCACAGCCTCCCCGAGCGCTCCTGCACAGCCTCCCCGAGTGCACCTGCACAGCCTCCCCGAGCGCTCCTGCACAGCCTCCCCGAGCGCTCCTGCACAGCCTCCCCGAGTGCACCTGCACAGCCTCCCCGAGTGCTCCTGCACAGCCTCCCCGAGTGCACATCTCCAGTCTGGAAACCCTCCTAGATCCTCCGCCTACACCTCCCCCAGACACAGAGTCCTTAGGAGCAGGCAGTCGCCAGCAGCATCGTCTCCAAGGTAGATAAGGAAAAGGAAGCACAGAAACTCAGTAACTTAGCTCGAGGCCACAGGCTGAGTAATTGTTTGACCCCCCTCTTCCCCTGGCAGCCTGAGCCCAGGGTCCGAGCCCCACCCCTCTTCTCCACTCTCTCAGGATCACTGGGATACTCACATCAGCTTCCAAAGTGTCAGAGGCCTGGGCCTTTATTCGTGGGTGCCACCATTTCTCGACGTCCTTCCTAGTCTGCAATGTATACTCTTTCGTCCACTTCCCCGTGGCACTGTAAATGCTTCTCACTCTCCTTGCCCACCTGATGACAGCCAGCCCACCGTTCAGCTGGCTGTTCAGAAGCGAGGCACGCAAGGCCAGTCTCTGCCAAACAGAAGCCATCTTCCGAAGCGGGGAGGCCCTGGAGAGAGCAGGAAGCACGCGGTGAGCTGCGCCAGGCCCCCGGCCTGCCCTCCCGCTAGCACGGCCCTACCCCGCCGGTCCACACGCTCCTCTCCCTCTTCTCATTTCCCTCTTACTCTTTCAACAATTTCCTTCTCTGCAAAGGAAACTTTTGACCCTCAATTGAGTCAAACACAAATTTGAAATGGAAAATACCAAGGTGGGCAGACCCTCAAACACAGTGGGTACAAAAACCCCACAGGACAATCGGAAGCCACCGCCTGGCCAGCTCCCACTCAGCCTGGCAGGGGATGGGGGCGGGGGGGGGGGCAGGGGGGCAGGGGAGTCGGGGGAGCCCCCTCTCGCCCTCTCCTCTGAGCCAGCCCAGGGGCTGCCAATGGGCTTCATGGTCCATCTCCAGGCCCCAGAAGAGCACCAGGCACACCCTGCTCGGCCCTGGCTCCCGCACACAGGGCTCCGAGGAAGACCAGAGTCTGAGCGAATGTTAGCATTTTTCACACAGGTGTTAAATGCACCCCGTAGGGCCACTCGTTCAGTTTCTCATTCATGTAACAGATTTATTGGATGCCACCAGGCTCACAGGCTGGTCTAGGTATGAGGTGTACAGCAGCGAGCAAAACCAAAGCCCCTTCTTTTTTTATTTTTTTTCCGAGAGATTTTTGCTATAAGGCACGTGCGCTCACCAGAAAGAGAGAGACAGAGAGATAGAAAGAGAGAAATCACCCCCCAGGGGCTATGGCCACGCCGCAATCCCTTCTCCTCCATTCTCCCCTCGGGATCTTGGGCACGCACGCACATGCGCCTGGCGTGAGTTTAAGTCATCAGGTCCGGGACTCGAACCGCAGTCAACTACATGGGAGTCCAGCGACATAGCCATTATGCTAACTGCTGGTTCCAAGCCCCTTCTTTCATGGCGTTTACACGCTAGTGGGGAAGCTGGTAAGAAACGTACAAGGATACGGGACCAGTAAAGGGGGAAATGGTTACGTCACTGGACTCCCAGGTAGTCAACCATGGTTCAAGTCCTGGACCTGGCGGCTTAAAACTCATGCCAGGGACCAGCAGGTGGAATGGTGGTTAAGGGTGCTGGATCCCACAGGGCCGACTCCATGGTTCAAGTCCCAGACCCAGTGGCTTAGAAAACATGCCAGGACGGGGCCAGCAGGTGACATGGTAGTTAAGGGCACTGCACTCCCACATGGCTGATGCCAGTTCGAGTCCCAGACCTGGTAGCTTGCTTTCTCACTTTCTCTCTCTCATTCTGTCCCTCTGTGGTCAAATTAAAATAAATAAATAAGAATAAATAAAGTTAGATAAAATAATTCTTTAAAAAGAAAAGAAAAGAAAAACATGACAGGCATGTATGTGTACATAACCAAAATCCCAAGAACGAAAAAGGGATTGTAGTGTGGCCACTCCCGGAGGGGGGGGGGGGGTGGTGATTTCTCACTGTCTCTCTCCTTGTGCCTTGTACCAAAAACTGGAAAAAAAAAAAAAAAGAGTGCAGACAGATCACTAATATGAGCAATATGAAGGATGGTCATTGTCTCATCTAAAACCAAATCCTTCTCTATAGTTTACTTATACTAAACATTAACTCATAAATTACACAGCACACTCATTGTCTAGACAAGAACAAGCTTTCTAAAAATGTTTACATAATACCAGCCTCACTGATAACCACTCCTTTGCTTAAATCAAGGAAGCAGAGAATCCTGAAACAGCCCTGGACATTTAAAAGAATTTAAAGTTCATGAAGGAAAAAGCATAAACAGATTGGAAAGTGATAGATTATTCAATGAGTGAGGAAAAATTCAAATTAGAGCCCTAGCTCAAATAATAAATGGGAGTAAACCCTAGACAGTTTAAAAAATGTTTTTAATTATTATAAAACAAGACAAAAATAAAGATGAGTATCTTGTAAATTTTTACAAGATGCAGCATGTGCTATCCTTAGCATAAAATAATGGCAAAATTCACAAAGGAAAATACGAATAAATCTGACTCTAAAAAGGTACAATATCTGCATATCAAATATATCATGAGGAAAAGAAGAAAGCCAATTAGCTGAGAGAAAATGCCCAATTGCAATGACAAAAGGCTGCCCTACTCATACAGAGATCACGTGGGAATAGAAACAATGAAATACTCATTTAAAAAATGGGCAAAGGAAAATATGAAAAATAACAGATGTACAAGAGTCTATTATATGAAAAAAAAATCCATGTCAGAACTAATCAAAGAAATGCAAATAAAACAATGATGAATATTCTGCACATCAGATTGGCAAAGCTTGTTTAAATGAGAATAGGAATCGTTACCCACTGCTGGTGAGAGCTGCTCCACCTCTCAGCGAAGCAATCTGGCCACGGACATCAAGACTTTTAAGAAAAGTCCATACTCTTTGGCTTAGGGGTCCCCAAGACCATCCTCAGGTTCTGATTCCTTAGGAGAACTCACAGAGTCAGTGTATAGTCCACACTCCTTCCTTCCCAGCCCTGTCCTAGGCCTTTCCAAGCACTCTCCACCGTAGCCCTGATGGCAGAAACCTGACACCAAGGAGCAGCCACTTGACTAGGAGGCTGGGCTGACTCGGTGAATGTGAAAGGTGCACCTCCTGTCATATGTATGTATGATCAACTTAGTCCTTTACTTCCTTAGCTTGGGCTCAATCCAGTGCCTTCCAGAGATGCTTGAGACCTGTCTCTTCTTCCATGTCCTTCCAAAACTACTCCACCCCTCTTCAGAGTCAGTCCTGACCCCAATCTCAGTTGAGGCTTTAGGTGAAGGTTTCTGAGAACAGGAGGGGCCTGAGTACTGGACCCAAACTGGTGATCACACATGGACAGAGAAACCAGGGAGAAGAGTGGGAGGAAGGCAAAGAAACCGAGCTCACGCGGGAAACGCAGGAAGGCCTCTGTGTACCCCTAAGAAAGTGCAGGAATATAACTGGGAAAACTAATCTTAAGCCACGTTTTGTGATGAGAAGTGTGTGTCCTGGTGTTCGCAGCTACTGATTCGGTGTGACCTAAGGCAAATGATTTGTCTGGCCCCTCCTCTCTCTGCACGATAAGGGAGTAGATCCAGATGATTTCTGCGGACCTTCGGGCCCCAGTATGCTGTGGCAATGACCCGTCGAGCCCAGAGATGCAATGGATGATCTCTAATAGATCCAAACCCCCGATCGAGGGAGCAGAGATCCAAGAAGAAACTAAGGTGAGGGAGCGGGGAAAGGGGAGCTGGAGTACAAAACCGTGTTTACACGTGCGTTTCCCAGAAAAGAGTCCAGAGCGGACGGCTCAGAGAGAACGAAGACCTGACCTCCGGGAGTTTTCCAGTCCAGAATGCAAGGATCCGGGACCACCTGGCCAGCACGCACCTTCCCTTCCTGCCCTCGGCAAGTCCCGATCGGGGACGAGAGGCGACTGGGCCTCGTCCCCCGTCTCGTTAAACCCTGGCCGGGGGGTTACCTGCTCACAGGCTCTCGCCTGCGGCTGCTCTAGGCCTCGTTTCCCACGTTCAGGCGAACACGGGCCAGCCGGTCACCATGGGCGCCGCCATGTTGGCAGAACAACAACTTTATCGGCAGCGGCTGCTGCGGACGCGGACAGGCGGGGGCGGAGCCGGGGAGGAGCGAGAGCGGCCGGCGGGACGCCCGCAGCCCGTGGGGCGGGGCGGGGCGCGGCGCGGAGATCCTGGGCTCCGCCCCCGGCCCCGGGCTCCGCCCCCGGCCCCGGGCTCCGCCCCCGGCCCCGGGCTCCGCCCCCGGCCCCGGGCTCCGCCCTGCTGCCGTGGCCTCTGTGGCTTGCTGCCTAGCGTCAAACCTGCAGGCGGGTTATTACCATTGTAGCAGATGTGTGAGCCCTCAGTTCAGTGGCCCCCAAATAAATAAGGAGGCAGGTGGTGGAAAGAGTGCCAGGGTTCGAATCCCAGCAGAGCAAGAGCCACCTACTAGGTTTGGGCAGGTCTCTTGACCTCTTGATTCGTCAGGGTCCACGTGATGGCTAAGGCATCTTCTACTGCACTCTGATTTGTGGGGTCCTAGGAGAGAAATTACCTAGCCAAGACTGGATTCTCTTACAGAGAGAGTGCTGTTTCTCTGTAAGCAGCTGGGAGTCAGGAGAGCAGGACCCTGAGCAACCACGTTCCTAGAGGAGTTCATAGTCCACACACACACACACACACACATATATGCACACATGCACACCCAGCACGTCTCCTAGAGGCATTCATAGTCCAACATTCCCCTCACACACGCACATACACACACACTCACACACACCTAGCAAGTCTCCTAGAGGAATTCATTTTCCAACATCCCTCTCTTTCACACACACACACGCACACACACACACCCAGCAAGTCTCCTAGAGGAATTCATAGCCCAACATCCCCCCACACACACACACACAAATACACACACCCAGCAAGTCTTTCTTGCATCTAATAGGTCAGTAAACCAGTGGCTTGCAAAGGACCAGTGGTGTTAATGTATAATTTCAAAAAGCTGAAACCTACGTGAGGAGAATTCGAAGGACTTGTAAGTGGGCAATCAGAAATACTGAGATTGATCTTCTAGTTATGCAGGATTGGCTGATAGCCTGTGGCACTAGGAAAGGCAACGTTTGGAAGCCATCTTTTTCTACAGGGCCGGAATCAGTCGTGCTTCTACTAAACCAAATGTGTCCCATCGACGTCCATACCCTACACCTTAGATTCTTTCTTCTCTCAGAGCTGAACAGTCGATCGCTAGTCAATGGGAAGGCGAGCAAAATGACACACCCCTCTAGAATCAGATCATCCCCCAACCAGCACCACCCAAGAACAGTCGTCTCATTTACACGTGTCCACGGCTAACAACGTTTCATGACAGTTCAAACTCCAAATACCTCGTTATTCAAAGTGTGGTCTCCAGACCAGCATCAGGGAGTCAGACTGTTTTCTGTTTGTTTTAATTTGCCAAAGACAGAGAGAGGGGAAGGAAGAGGGAGAAAACCCCCCCCCCCCCCCAGTGGAGCTGGAGGCACTGCAATCCTATCTCCTCCCTTTCTCTGCCTATCAGGATTTGGGCACACACACAGTCACGCCTGACATGGTTTTCAAGCCACCGGGGCTAGGATTCAAATACGGTCAACTGTCTGGGTCAGGTGACAAACCTGTAAGAGGCTGGTCTTCAAAACTGTGTCTCAGTCTGCTGAAGCGTGCCCTTTCCGAACTGCGGGAAGATCAGGAGGAGCTTGGAACTTCCAGCCCATGCTCTTATGTGGAAGAGGAGGACTCCGAGGCCCTGAGATCGGAACTGGCTTCCCTACTCTGTCGTTAATGGCACGGCCGGGATTCCAGCCCGTCTCCTGATCCCTCCACCCTCAACACCAGACTGATGCCTTAGAAGCCCCAACTGCTACAGAAACCTGCCCCACCTAGTCATGCAAGCTCCAGGCACGCCAGGCCGTGTCCAAGCGTAACCGAGGGCCCCCTTCTCAAATTTCCCAAATACAGCTCTCCCCTTACGAAGTCTCTCTCTCCCCTTATGAGAGAATTAAAGTTAACAGTGACATTTCTAGGAGATTATTTAAAATAGACTTTTTTCTAAAAGTCACTTGCTTTACTGGAAAGTTGCTATTTTTACATCAAAGAAGGCAGTAGCATGAAAGTAAACCCCTCTCACTTTTAAAGGGCTTGCCGCAGAGATACAATATTAAATGAAAGAGACAAGTCGCTGGGCTGTGTAGAATGTTATCCCATTTTTGATGTTTTTAAAAAAGGAAAGGAAATAAAAGAAATACATTTGTTACTACATACATAAAAGAAGTCTAGAAAAATATGTCTTCAGCTGTTTCCAGGGCTGGTCTCCGGGGACAGCAGGTCTTTCTCTTCGTGATGTTTCTGTATGTCTTTTATTTTTATATTTGCTTTGAGGACTGAGTAATGACCCGCAAAGATACCCAGGCAGCTTGTATGGCCAACGAGACCCTGTGCGGGTTTCGATGGGGAGATAGCTTAGTCTGTTTTTGCTTTGCTAACAGAAAGACCTAGGACTGGTGAATTTACGAGAATGGAAGGGGACCCGACCCACGGTCCCAGAGGCCAGGAAGTCCAAAGGCAGCGCAGAATGGCAGCCGGCAGAGCTCTAGGCAGAGCAGGGTCTGTATCACATGGCTTTCTCTCTGCGGTTCAGGTCTCATTCTCTCTGCTTATAAACCCACCCAAGCTCACTTTTGGAGACCCCACAAGCCTAATGACATTATCACACCCAAAGGCCCTCCACCCTAGGACTCCAGGAAAGAATTGAGTTTTCACCTAATACCAATGCTATTATATATATACCATACCTGTCCCCGGTGACCAAGACACAACTCGGAGAGGAGTTCAGACTCAAACGATGCATGAGACCACAGCCAGTCCCGAAAGGAGAGCTTTCTTTCCCATTTCATTAAGAGTTGATGGTAGTGGGGCCTGCAGGTGGCCTGGTGGTTAAGGGCGCTGGACTCCTACATGGCCAACCATGGTTTGAGTCCCAGACCTGGTGGCTTCCTTTCTCACTTCCTCTCTCTTTTTCTCACTGTCTCTCTCTGGTCAAATTAAAAATAAATAAATAAATACAGTTAAATAAAATAATTCTTAAAAAAAAAAAAAAAGAAGAGTCAATGGTAGCAAAGAGGTCAGGGCTGGACCTCACATGGCTGACTGGCTGACCGCAGTTCAAGTCCCAGACCTGGCGGCTTGAGAATCACTCCGGACACATTTGTGTGTGTGCCCAGAGTCCCAGGTAGAGAATGGAGGAAGAGGGATTGCAGCATGGCCATGTCCCCAGGAGGGTGCATGTGTGTGTACTGAATCCCAAAACGCCCAGAGGAGAACGGAGGAGGAGGGACTGCAGCATGGCCACCCCTCACTGTGCCGCTCTCCGCCTCTGTCTGCTTCTGAGGACGCAGGTCTGCTGCTGGGCCTATTTACTCACCCATAAAACGAGCAGGCTGGACTAAAATGCTCTTCGTGATCTTTTCTAACACTCACCTCTAGGGTGGGGACTCTCAGACTCAAATGTGTCTAGAAGCACATTTTAAAAAAGAAAGACAGAAACCAGTGAGTAATACACCTCGTCACACTGCAGGATTCTGTTCCCCTGTTGTCTGGCCTGGTCTAGGGTGCGTCCGGGGCGCTCCCTGCACTAAGTGGTCTGTGTTGTCCCCTCTGGTCAGGGGCAGCTCCCGTCCTATGTGCCTTTCAAGACCTGGGCACTTTTTTTTTTTTTTTTTTTTTTTTTTAAGAAAGATTTTTGCTGCAGGGCACTTGTACTTGCCAGAGAGACAGAGAGACAAAAGCCGAGAAATCACCCCCCGGGGGGATGGCCACGCCGCAATCCCTTCTCCTCCATTCTCCTCTCAGGATTTTGGGCACGCACGCACACTCAGCCTGAGTTTTAGCCGCCAGGTCCAGGACTCAAACTGCAGCTGACTACATGGGAGTCTGTGGGAGTCCAGCGACATAAACTTTACACCATCTGCTCGGTCCAGCCTGGACACTTCTGAAAAGGCCTGGCTAGTATTGCGTGGAATGTCTCTCTTATTTATTTATTTATTTATTTATTTATTTTTAAGTACTTTTTTTGGAGAGGTTTTTGCTATAGGGCGCATATGCTCACCAGAAAGACAGAGAGAGACAGAGAGACAGAAAGCGAGAAATCACCCCCCAGGGGGGATGGCCATGCCGCAATCTCTTCTCCTCCATTCTCCTCTCGGGATCTTGGGCATGCATGCACACACACCCGGCGTGAGTTTAAGCCATCAGGTCCAGGACTAGAACTGTGGTCGACTACATGGAAGTTCACCAACATAGCCATTATGCTAGCTGCTGGTCCCTTAAGTACTTTTTTTAAAAAAAAAAAGAATTATTCGTTTAATTATATTCCTTTATCTTGATTTAACCAGAGGAAAAAAGAGAGAGAGGAGAAGTAAAAAGCAAGCCACCAGGTCTGGGACTTGACCCGTGGTCAACCATGAGGAAATTCAGCACCCCAACCAGCACACCACCTGCGGCCCACGTCTCTGGGATTTAATTCAGGCTTTGCATCTCAGCAGCAATACCGCAGAAGCAAAGGCTGTGCCCCTTCCTGCTGCATGTCCAAGGACTGGGCAACGCACAGACGGTGGAAGCAGTAGGGATGAAAAAGGGAGAGGTTCGTGGTGCAGCAGATGGGGGGGGAGGGGAGGCTCTGCAAGGTCGAGGTCCCTGAAAACCGCCACCCTCACTGAGTGGGCCTCGGAGTTCATTCTCCGTGCTGAGACATTGCTTAAGGTTGTTACAGAAGACATGTATTACTTTGATGATTAAGAAAATGTACTGAGGCCAGCAGGCGGCGTGGTTAAGGGCGCTGGACTCCCAATGGCTGACTGCGGTTGGCGCCCATACCTGGTGGCGGGAAAATCACACTGGGCCGCATGTGTGTGCCCCAAACCCCAGGAGGAGAGTGGAGAAGAAGGCATTGCAGTGTGGCCATCCCCCCCCTTGTGGGGATTTCTCAGTTTCCCTCTCTCTGTCTCCCTCTGGCCAGCACACGTACCCTATGGCAAAAAAAGAAAAGGAAAGGAAAGGAAAAGAAACAGAAAACAGAGCACTAATTTATTGTTTTTTAACTCTAAGCTCAGCCATTTTCAAGAATCACACTGCCATTTTGTCCACGTTATAAGAGGCGCCTGTAGTGTGGACTCTGACAAAACTCACTTCCTCCCAGCATCGAGCTCTCCCTTTTACGGCATCGAATCTCGGCCTGAACCGCTGTTCCCTCCCCTGCTTCCTGTCCCCTTCTCTGGCGCCTCCTCTGCCTTGGTTTTCACTCAGCTGGGGCTACACAGCCTGCACCCGCACCAGCCAGGACGCCCACAGCAGCCAGGCCCTGGGGCAGGAACCCGTACAGAAACCCTGACTGCGGGCCTCGCGGCTTCCTCCCTGCCTGCATGCCTTCTGTGTTACGAGGCCTGATCCTCCGTGTGTGTGAGTGTGTGCGCGTGTGTGAGTGTGTGTGAGAGTGTGAATGTGTGAGAGTGTGTGAGTGTGTGTGAGAGAGTGTGAATGTGTGAGAGTGTGTGTGTGTGTGAGAGTGTGAGTGTGTGTGAATGTGTGAGTGTGTGAGAGTGTGTGAGAATGTGTGTGAGTAAGTGTGCGTGAGTGTGTGCGTGTCTTCGGTCCCTCCAGCTCCCCTACACTTTGTCCCATCCTCTCAGATCACCCTTTCCTGGCCCCCAAATGTCCCTCCTTCACCCCTTCCTACCTCCCCTTACCCCGTTGGCGTGTTTCAAGTCACCGGGTCCAGGATTCAAACAGTGGTCAGACATGTGGGAGTCCAGTGACATAACCACTGTGTCATCTGCTGGATATATATATATATATATATATTTTAGACCCACATTTTTAAAAAAGCTTTTTGCCATAGGACATGTGCACCGGCCGAAGATGGAGAGAGGGGAAGTGAGAAATCACCTGGGGTGGGGGTATGGCCACACTGCCGTCCCTCCTCCTCCATTCTCCTCCTGGGATGTTTGGGCACCCACACACATGCCTGGCCTGATTTCCAAGCCTCCGGGTCTGGGGCTCGAACCGCAGTTGGCCACTGTGTCACCAGAACTGCAAACATTTTAACGACCAGTGTACTGAGTTCGTGCGGACTCCGTTACCATCTCGAGCGTTGTTCAAATCGGCGTGGCTTCGCACCTCCGCCCTGTCGCTGTCCTGCCAGCCATGCGTCTGCGCTCTGTGCTCTCCCACAGGCGCGGGACACCTCCAGGAAGGGACGGCCCGCTGCTTCGGCCACCTCTCCCCTTCTGTGGAAAAAGAAGGCTCCTGCCCAGCTCGCTCGGTCAGGCAAACTCACCAGAGATGACCCAGCAGCACATAATTCCAACCTGACATTTATTCCCACGCTTCCGTGACCTTTCCAAATATAAACCACCGACCCGGCCAGGTGAGCTCTTCCCGAGTGGTCATGTTTGAGACGTTAATTCGGGTCCCCTGGGCACAACGTCTTCCGTTACGGAGATGAAGGCGAGCCCGAGATTCATGCTCCTGGATGGCTTGTTCTTCAACAAAACGCCCTGGCTCTGGCCGTCCAGTTGCTGAAGGTGCGGACAGACAGGCTTGTCATCCTTCCTGTTTCCCAGGATCTGTTCCTTCCTCTGCCCTGGTCACCAAGCCCAGGCTTCTAGGAAACCGCCCTTTCACCCAGTCCTGAGCCTCTTAGTCTGACGGCTTGATCTGCGCCCCCAAAGTCTAGGGTCCAGCCTAAAGCAGTCAGCTCATTTCTCTCCCTGAATACAGACACAGCCCAGCCGGGCACACGGGCTAAGCTGCAGCAATCAGAGTGAAATGCACTTCTGCTGGGAACAGGGGCCCTGAGCTCTTTCCTGCCGTGTGGGGTGCTGCTGCACCCCAACACCACAGTGTGGGAGCCTGCCAGGAGTGGGGGCTGGAAGCCAAGGGGGAGCTGGGTCCTGGTGCTGTGGAGGGCTCTGCTATATCAAGACCCGCCTGAGCTCCACACTGCCCCTTGACTTCCCATGCAGAAGGTGCTGAGGCTTCGTACCTGCTGGCCCCTGGGCGGCCATCTTAAACAGCAAGCCACCCGCACAAACCTGTGACACTGACCACATGGAGTCCAGTGACATAACCATTATGCCATCTGCTGGTCCCACCCCTATTTTGAAAGATTGCATTTAAAAGACATATGCCGACCACCTACTGTGTGCTGTAAATAAATGATGATGGGGGAGAGAAGCCTGAGCTGGGACATCGGAACGGTGCATGGTGCAGGGCTGGGATGTGGAAGACACTTGGGAGAAAAGGTAACGCCACTTGGAGACCAAGTCTCTGCAGCCCGAGGGAGACGGGCAGAGCCTCTGTCCGCGGCCCCGTGTGTGCAGCAGGTGCTTTCCCTCGTGATACGCAGAAAACTCAAGCCGGAGTGTGTGTGAGAGAGTGTGTGAGAGTGTGAATGTGTGCGAGTGAGAGTGGATGTGTGAGAGTGTGTGTGAGAGTGTGTGTGAGAGTGTGTGTGTGAGTGTGAGTGTGAGAGAGTGTGTGAGAGTGTGAATGTGTGCGAGTGAGAGTGGATGTGTGAGAGTGTGTGTGAGAGTGTGTGTGTGAGTGTGAGTGTGTATGTGAGAGTGTGTGCGTGAGAGTGGATGTGTGAGAGTGTGTGAGTGAGAGTGTGTGTGTGAGTGAGTGTGAGTGTGTATGTGAGAGTGTGTATGAGTGTGTAAGTTTGCGTGAAGCCTCGCAGAGAAGGCACGTGCGTGGTGCGAGCCTCACCCAGGCCGGGCTGGAGCGTGTTGGCCACGGCTCCAGGTTATGAACCGTCTCTGGGTGTGAAGTACGGCGTCTACACAGAACACACGCTAGAGAAGGGCACGATTCGTCCACTGACGGAAACATGGCCACGGGCCCACAGGACCCGACCCCACATCCCCGAACAGCGGCTCGGCGTGTGCTAACTCAGAGCCCCGGACGACATCTCGGAACACGACTACACGAACGATGAAAAGCAGCAGACAGGGGCCTGGGAAAGTTGGTAGCATTTGGAATTCAAGTACGAGCTGCTTTTGGTACCAAAAAACATTGGACTCCATGCAGGTTTTTAAAGCACTCATTTCTGTGAGCTTCCTGAAGGCCCCCTGGTACGTGCAAAGGAGACAGGAGTGATGCAGGCCTTCCCGGCCGTAGCCCAGTCACTAACGGTGCGTGCTCTGGGTGACGACGGCCTTGCCGTAAGCCTAGGCCCAGCAGCTCCCATGTTCCAAGCAGGGTCAACACTCGGTGACCGCAGTACGGGCCACTCCTGTGGCCTGGTGGCTAAGGCGGCCAGATCCCACGTGGCCAGTCGCGGTTGGAAAAGCTCACTAGAAGGCCCGACAGGAGGGAGAGCTGGGGGAGAAGGGACAGCTGCATGGCCCATGGTGGGCGCCCACTCCTCGCCCTTTCTCCCTGTCTCTGTCTCTCTTCCGCCCCCACACACTGCTGAGTGGCCCGGAGTGCTCAGGTTGTCCAGGGAAGGGTCTCCTTCTCCGTGAACAAGGAAATGGCGTGAGGTGTGCATCTGCCACGTCCCCGCAGGACTGCCAGCCCCTGAGGACAGGAACTGAGGCTGGCACGTGCCCCCGGAGACGGCCCGGCATGATGAGCTCAGGAGACGGACACGCCTGGGGCAGGGTGGGGCTCGGCCAGGAGCTCCATGCCAGCCTAGACAAGGCACTGCCCGTGACTGTCCGACCCGCGAAGGCGGGTGACGACGACAGAGCCTACCTTGCAGGGCAGCAGCACCAGTCAGGACACCAATGCGTGGAAAACGCCTGTAGGGAGCCTGGCACACAGCTGCTCGGTAAAGGCTGGCTTCCCGTCTGCAGGCCGTCGAGGCCAGCTGCCCTCCTCCGCTGTAGGCCCAGCTCAGGAAACACCTGCCAACGCAGCCGCCCCTTGGACTGAAGGGGCCTCGGAGCTCCCGCTTGCTGAGCTGGGTGGACGTGCAGGAGAGACCTCCCCAAGGGGCAGCCGGCTGAGCCCTTCCCTGCCGGCACGCTTTCCTCCAGGCATCGCTGCAGGGGCCGGTACCCCCGCTTCTGTTACTCCCCCATGAGTGGAACAGAGATGCAAGATGGGAAACAACCATGTGAGCCCAACTTCTCACCTGGACATCCGATCGTCCATAAGGTCTGACCAGAGCTCTCCCCCTTCCGGGCCAACGTGTCTCTCTGCCCCAGCACCTAGCGATCCCGGCCACTCATGTTCACTGGCCACTTGGTATGTATCAGGCACTGTGCTAAATGTTGTGCCAGTTTTTTCAGAACCAAGATGGAGTCATTCGTGTAGATCCTGACTAACCAACTGCAAGGCCACAGGAGAGGCCCCTCAGGATAGCGCGCCTCAGGACAGGAACCGCTGGGAGCTCTGTCAGAGCCTCACGTTGCCCGGGGCTTCTGCCAGGACGTCTGCCCAGGGCACATGTAGACCAACGCCAGCCTCATTACCGGTCCTTACAGTTCCTACTGTATAGGAAAAA
The DNA here is from genome assembly GCA_026018925.1 of Tupaia tana. Lineage (NCBI taxonomy): Eukaryota > Metazoa > Chordata > Mammalia > Scandentia > Tupaiidae > Tupaia > Tupaia tana. Next base: position 43,770,860 of record JAKSZU010000022.1, read on the forward strand.
CCTGTGACTCACACCACAATTACATTTGGACACAGAGACAGACCTTGGGATTAAGCTTTTAATCCATTCATTATAGGAGAGAAAAAAAATCCTTTCCATTGCTACAAATCTCCTTAGGCCTTGTGATTGCTTCTAGAAATAATCCTATTTGAAGAAGTACTGAATGCATAAAACAGTATTGAGTTACATTTGACCTCAGGATATTCAGAATTGGTTTTAGCCTAAGAATGTACCACAGGTGTACCAATACAACTCGCCCATCTTTCTGCGCTCTGCAATCGTTAAAACATCCTAGAGGTCCACTAACTGGGCATTTAGTCATACCCTCTTTTGGCCTGTTGGCTCTTCACATTCTTTCCTTCTTTTTTGCTAATAGGGTGTGCGCACTCACCAGAGAGAGAGAGAGAGGGAAAGTGAGAAATCACCCCAGGGGGTGGCCACGTAGCAGTCCCTTCTTCATTCTCCTCTCAGGATTTGGGGCACACACGCACATCCAAGCAGCATGATTTTTAAACCACCAGTCCAGGACTCAAAGCGCGCAGTCAGCCATGTGGGATCCGGTGCCTTAACCACCGCGCCACCTGGCTGGCCTGCTCGTATCCCTGCAGAGGTAACTAGCCCTGCAGCCAGGTGCGTGGACCTTGTCTTCCCAACTAGTCTGCACGTAACGACGTCGGTGCTCTTCCTTGGGCAGAACTGTTCCGTATAGACGGCGGCAACTTCATCACTCCCAGAGAGCCGGCTCAGTAGTTTCCAGCCCAGATTACACAGTGGACCAGCAGCGAGCACACAAGCTTCTGCTCCGTCCTCTGTGCACTGTGCGGGGTGTAGCGACGTGTCTGTAAAGACGTTAACAAGTGCCAGGCGCAGGGAGGGAGCTTGGGAACGGGTCTGGAAGTAATCACAATGACACCGTAACTGCCCCATGACACACATCAGCCCTGCTGCAGAAGACACTGGGCTGGCAGGGTTGTTGTTCAGGTTAGTGAACACTCCGCTTCCAAATGAGTTCGTCCGTGGGGGTCAGCCAGGAGACAGAGGGTCTGGAGTGAGCTGGGACTCCGCATTGCAGACAGGTTCCCAGGGGGCGTGCATGCTGCAGCCCTCAGACCACACGGTGAGCTGCACACAACTGGTGACAGCTCTGGTGTGAAGAGCCAATCCCAACGTCAAGGCAATGCAGAAACAGAGCCAAGATATCTGGTCACCCACCCACTCCCCAGTCTCACTCGTCCAGTGAGTTATGAGGGCAAAGTCCCAGCTGAGGTGGTAGGAATCTGATGATGGAATTTCAGAACTAAAGAAGGGGTGGGGGGCAGCGGGAGGCATGAAAATTAAGGCACTGGATCCCACATGGCTGATTTGCAGTTTGAGTCCCAGACCAAGTGGCTTGAAAAACATGCCGGGCGCATGTGCCTGTGTGCCCGAGTCCTGAGAGGAGAATGGAGGAGCAGGGATTGTGGCGTGGCCATCCCCCTTGAGGGGAATTTCTCACTCCCCCCCTCCCCCACAAGTGCATATACCCTATAAAATGAAAGTCCTTTTTAAAAAGTTAAATAAATGAATAAGAAAGGAAGGGAGGGAGGGAGGGAGATGAGATAAAAATGCATTGCTTCTGAGGGCACCGTGAAAAACAAGAAGCCCTAACCGAAGTTGGCCAGCTACAGACGGGTCCTATTGGACCTGCTGAATAAATGCATTTTAGCCATTTGAAATTAGCCACCTGTTCAGCAAACAGAGGCTGCCAAAGCTCTTGGAAAAGATTTTTTTTAAAAGAGCACTTAACATCTCTCCTCCGGAGTCCTGTTTACATATTAAATTTGCTGAACAGATCAAAGGCGAAGACTAACCCCAGTCAAAGTAACCTACTTTCTTTCTAAACTGAATGAACTACTTAGGACCAAGGTGTTGACACCGTGGAACGCTGTGCGGACACCCCGGATTGGACTACAGTGGGGGGACCCTTTGTCACATGATGCTGCGGGCCCCTGACTACAGAAGGCTGGCCTGGGCTCGGGGCAAGCTTTCCGCGTCTACACCTATGTTGGGTTTTTAGAAGCGGGTTCTCCTGGCTGGCTTCCCCTTTCCGTGTCAGAAGGGTGGAGTTGGGAAGCGCTGACGGTCCCTAGCTGTGGCCGCCGGGACTGAGCGTTCGGCCAGTCTGACCAGGTGGCTAGATGACTGGTGTTTAGGACAGGCCCGGTCAGGGTGCTCCACACCATGCTGGAGAGGATGGTAATGAGATGCTGATGCACAGCCCGGTCATTTCAGCCAGGCCGTTGCTCCGCCCCTGCTGGTGGCGCAAAGGAGCGAGGAGCGGCCGCCGTCAGCCAGCCCTTCAGGCCCAAGGACCCCAAAGACTTGGCTCTTCTGGCCATGAGCTGCCATCTTCCTAGCTCCAGTCTGGGGGACCGGAAGCTCGAACAGCCGGGAGGGTGTCTGCTTTCACGGACGGCGGCGCTCAGATCCCCTCCTCCAGGTGCCTTTCCCCGGCTCTCCCTGCCCCAAGGCCCTCGCCTTCATCCCCAGGCTGAGCCATGCGCCTTCCTCTCCCCTGAGGCTACCGGCATCAGAATCCGAGGCCACATCTGTCCCCACAGTTAGACCGGAGCCCCTGAGCATGCTCACCCAGTGTCTTATCTTTATCCCAGGACCCGCCAGCTGGGCCCTGGTCTAATTCCTGACCCACAAAATCGGTAAATAAGTTAGAAGAATTGTTTTAAGCCTTTGCAATAGGTACTGGAAATGAATCATTTTTTTTTCTTATTTATTTTTTAGTTTTTTGCCATAGGGCGTGTGCACTCACTGGAGAGAGACAGAAAGAGGGGAAAGTGAGAAATGGCCCCCCAGAGGGGGTGACAATAGAATCCTTTCTCCTTCATTCTCCTCTCAGGATTTTGGGCACACAGCACATGTGATGCTCAAGCCACCAGGTCCAGACTTGAACCACCGTCAGCCATGCAGAAATCCAGGGCCTCAACCACTATGCCACCTGCTGGCCGACGGAGAGTATTGCAACATCCTCTAGCTGAGTAATTTATAATTCTTGGTCTTGTGTTTAATAGTAGAAGCCTCTTCTGTCCCCCGGCAGGGGCCCTCAGAGCACAGTTCAGCCACAAATCGGACCCTACTTTTTGTCTTACAAATAATCTGCTTGAGGCCTAGGGGACCTGTCCATTGAAGGCTTACTTCGCGGTACTTTCAGTTCTTCTCCAGCTGTGCCTCCCGCCCGGCAGGATCAGTACTATTATACGTGGAAGGCTGGAACTGCGCATTCCGGAGCCCGACTCCAGTTATCAGACCACCGATTGTCTCCACGCCGGTAATGCCAGAAGAGGAGGTCTCAAGGCAACCCAGAGCATGGCAGCAAGTCCACCTTTGGCCGAGACCTTGGGGGGTTTGGCGACACCCCCACTGAGTGCTTGGAGCCCTCCTGGGGAGCCCCAGGGGCAGTCTGAGACCCCTGTTCTCCACCAGAGAGAGGGCACCACCAGCGGATGCTTTGGCCCATCACGCCTGGGTTGAACCCTGACTGCCTGCTAGCTGGGTGCCCCCCGGCGAGCTACTTAAAGTCCCAGCCTCAGTACCCCTGCCTGGAGAGAAAAGAGCATACCCCCGACTCCCTCTTCTATTCCAAATCTCTCCTCCGAGGTCCCCAACCCTTCTGGGTGACAGGAGAGGACAGAGGGGAAGCCTCAGGTTGAGGTCCTGACCTGGGCCAGCTGGGAGAGTGAATGGCTGCCGTTTGCTGAGCCGGGGGTCCTGGGGGTTTCCTTCCAAGCCTCCTCAACTAACCCAGAGACGGTGGGCAAGCCCACGAGGGTGTGGGACCACTGGGGTTTACCGTACAGGGACCCGCGACCATGGCTGTAGGACCCCAGTGTCTCCAGCACAGACTCGGCTCACTGTCCTACAGGAAACCCTGTCTGTCCCCCCAGTCTTCACGCCTACGTCGGCAACGCCAGCCCAAGAGCCCCGACTCCCACGCGGCCCCCACCGCACCTCCCCCAAGAGGGAGCAAGCCAGGTCACACCCGGTTCTGCCTCTAATTACTGTTCCCTTCATGTACCTGCTTTTCCTTCCTTCTCAGCACAACGTCAATACCAGGAGGAGGAGGTTGTCAGGGCAACCCAGAGCAGAGGCGGGCGGGCGAGAGAGGCGGGAGGCCACCCCTGACCGAAAACCTTAACCCTGTTTGCTTACGCAACCCCTGCATTCTCGGCTGTCTGTTTCCCTGGAGCCGGGGTGTAAGCTCTGGGCATTTTCTGTCACCTCCTCTCTAACACTGTCCCTGTCCCTCCCCCAGCCACCTCCGTCTCCCCACATCGGGGGTCCCTGATGTGAGTCCAAGGGCCACTTTAGTCAAATTCCTGTCCAAAACGCATCACCTGGACCTAAGCATGAGAAAGCCTCAGGCAGACCCAAGCTGAGGGACATTCTGCAAAGTAGCGGGCCAGTGTGCTTCAGATGAGGACAGGCAAGACCAAGCAGCTGTCCCGGCCACAGGGCAGGGAGGACACACGGCCACGTAACCAATGCGGGATCCGGGGTGGAGCTGAACTAGTGTAAGGACGTTCGTGGGGAAACTGAGTGGTCAGCGCGGAGTGGAGGTGTAAGCGACACCAACCCCAGAGCCAGGTCTGAACCCAGAAGACCAGCTCCAGGGACCTGGCTCCTCACACTGCACACGGCTTGCTGGGTCCTTCCTTTAACTGCCGGAGGGCACGTGTGCGCGGGCAGAGGGACAGAAAGTACCCCGTGGGGCGCGGTATTACCGTAACCCCTTGTTACCGGACGACTAAGTCTGGCTGCTGCTCCTTGTGGTCAGTGAAACCAGAGGCAGAGGCTGGAGACGGAGTTTATTCTGTAACTGGTTCCGGGGAGACCAACAGCAAGTGCCACCAGGCTCTGGAAAAGCTCAGCGTGCCCTCGGGGTTACGGGGGGACAGCAGGAGCAGACACCCCTCCCCGCGCTCGCTCAGTCGGCCGCTGTCCCTGGGGAACCACCCCACCCCGTCAGGCCCCTCTCCTGGTCTCTCACAGGCCTCCCCGTGACGCCACACTCGGGCAGGCGGTCTCCTCAGAGGCCTTCCCTCATTTCAAGATGGCTGCGGCCCTGCTGCACCTTAACCCGGCCTGCTTCGCTTCCCCCGGCTCTTCACCCACTCGGGATTCGGGGCCCGTGTGTACATGCGCCCAGCGTGGTTCCAAGCTGCCAGGGCCAGGATTCGATCCACAGGCGGTGTGGGATCTGGTTCCCTTAACCAGCAGGCTACAGGGCCAGCCTCATTCTGACAAATAAACACACATATGGTGACACCTTCTGCATCCCAGGCACTGGACAAGTTCCAGAAACGGAGCAAAGGCTTGGCCCCTGGACTCAACCACCTTGGTGACCCCAGCCCTGAGCAGAAAGCCGGGCCCCTGGCAGCTGCTTAATGAACAGCAGTTAAGGACTCGATGAACCGTGTGGTGGCCGGCCTCCAAGAGACCCCCGGGGCCCCCACGTCCTGGCATCCCTCCCTCGGAGAGCCCTTCCTGCCCCAGATGGAGTCGTGTGGGACTCAGCCACGCGGAGGGAGCCACGGCGTGGGACTCCGAGGAGGTCGGCAGGAACGTGGGGGACCCACGACTCCCTCCACGTGGACACACTGGTTCTGGGGCGGCCAGCTGCCTGTCGCGAGCACACACACGGCCCAGACCACGCGGTGACGGCCTGGCACTGCCCGCTAACAGCCGAGTGGGGAGCAGATGCCAACAGAGCCCCGCTAAGCCTTCGGAGGGCACCTGGCTGGCATCGTGCCTTAACATCGTGAGAAACCTGGGACCAGAACCACTTAGTCACGCTGTTCCCCAACCCGGGGCCTACCAGAACCGCAGGGGTGCAGGTACTGCTGTCCAGGTAGTGGTGCTGCACAGCAGTAAAGAACGAATGCCATCCCCGCGGGTACACACACACACACACACACAGTCTTCCTCTGCTGCTGTTCCTCTGTACACTCACCGCCCACCCCACAGAGCCGCTCAGGGAACAGGCCCCAGGGCCACAAAGCACCGAGAGAGATCCCTGGACCTGCCCACACAGTTCCACTGGAGGCCCGGGCCCCCTCCATCAGCCTGGAGGGAAAATGCTATTCAGAGCACTGCCTGGGGCGCGGCTCGCCCACAGAGCAGCGGGCTCGGGCTCGGTCTGGCAGGTGGCAGGCACTCCACGGGTGACAGGCTCCTCTCCACCAGCAGGAATCTGGGAGGACTTCTGGGAGGAGGAGAGTTGCCTTGGGCTGAGCTGTGACTGCCTGGGGCTTGGAGCTAGAGGCCTGGCCCCTAGGTGACAAGGCATCCCTTCAGTGTCGGGTGGAAGTAGTGTCTCTGGGGACCCACTGATCCCAAGCTGTCTTCTTCCTGGTTTTTTCCCGACAGCAGTGCGCTGTGACGGGGGTGCCACATCAGCTGCCGGCTTCTCCGAATGCCTGTGGGGTGAGGAAAGCAGGGGCGTTGTCGTATCTGCCCTGCCTCAGCTCGTGAGCTCGCTGGCCTCGACCGGGCTGCGGCCTGGCCCCGAGGCTGACCGCAAACTCTCCTGTGCTCGGCCACCGACAGGCAGCTTTTGCAAGTCTTCAGTGCCAGCTGGTGAGCCAAACAGACAAGGCCTCTGGGTTTACAGGGTTTGCATTCTAGTGGAGACAATGAGTGAAAAACAGTTACAGAAGGTGGAGAAATATTTTTAAAATTTTAATTTGATTTTATATATTATTATTTTAAAATTCGCTATAGAGCAAGCTGCCAAGTCTGGGATTTGAACTGCCAAGTGGGAATCCTTCACCTTAACCACCATGCCACTTGCTAGCCCTGGGGAAATATAATTTAAAATGATCTTTGGACTAGAGCCGTGGCCTAGTGGTTAAAGGAGCCGAATCCCATATGGCCAACCTCATGGTTCAAATCACAGGGCCGGCAGCTTGAAAACACACCAGTACGCGTGCGTGCGTGTCCCGAATCCAGACAGGATGAAGAAATGGAAGAGCGATGGCAGCATGACCTCACCCCACTGGGGCTGCATTTTCCTTCTCTCTGTACCCTCTGGCAAAATATAAGTAAATAACAAATTCAACCCAAGAGATCTCTCTGCAAAGGCGGTGGGGACAGAAACCAGTATTGTCGGACTAGCACCGCAGGCACCCAGGGAGAGCCGCGAAGACAGAGCCTGCCCCTGAGCAAGGGTGGCCTACGCACCTGCTCCCAGCATCTCACTACTGCAACCTCGGCCACACACTTGCCACACAGGTCACCCTGGGCTTAGCTGGCCATCGGGGTGGGTCACTAAACGTCAGGAGTCCAGCCCTTTGGGGTTAGGGTTCTGGGTGCCCAGATGGCCGACCACAGTTTGAGTCCCAGACCTGAGGTTTGCTCTCTCACTTTCCTGCTCTCTCTCTCGCTCTCTCTAGTGAACATGTGTGCCATATAACAAATTTTTAAATAATAATAAATAAAATCATTCCAGCAGATGGCATAATGGTTATATCACTAGGCTCTTATATGGCCAACCACAGTTCGAATCCTGGACCCAGCGGCTTGAAACTCACACCGGGCGCATGTGCATGCATGCCCAAAATCCCAAGAGAATAAGGGAGGAGAGAGGATTGTGGCATGGTCATCCTCTCTAAGGGGTGATTTTTCACTTTCTCTGTCTCTCTGGTGAGCACACATGCTTTAGAGCAAAAATCTATAAAAATAATAGTAATAATAAATTTTTTTAGAGGTTTTTGCTATAGGGTGCATACGCTCACCAGAAAGACAGAGACAGAGAGACAGAAAGCAAGAAATCACCCCCCAGAGAATGGCCACACCGCAATCCCTTCTTCTCCATTCTCCTCTCTGGATCTTGGGCACGCACGCACACACACCTGGCGTGAATTTAAGCCACTGGACTCGAACTGTGGTCGACTACATGGGAGTCCAGCGACATAGCCATTACGCTAACTGCTGGTCCCAGTAATAATCATTCTTTAAAAAAAAAAAAAAAAGGATCTGGCTCTTTCCAAGTACACAGTTGTTGGGCATCTCCAAAGGATTTTGTTTTTCTTAAGCAAGAACAGCCATTCCAGCCCAGGTGACATTAACCTGACAATCACATGGAGGTAATTACCCAAAGGCAGACTTCGGGTTCTATAAACAGGCACCGCCACCGCCCCCACCCAGGCCCAGCAGCCCCCAGCACCTGTCACAACAACCAGTGAGGTTAGAGAGGCTCCGGTCGCAGCCTTCCGCTCAGAGCGGCTTAATTAGATGGATATGGCCTGCTGGATTTAAACGGGGTGAGCATGCAGGCCTCACTAGACGCTCTGGGCTTACCATCAGGGTAGGGCGGAGAAGGCCAGTGCGACCGCCTGGAAGGTCCCAGAACTGGGGTTTGCTAGGATGGGGCGTGGGTCAGCAGGCAGGAGGTCTCTTATCTGCACCGGCATGAGTGAGCCGCGCCACCTGGACAGCCCGACTTCCTTTCTCGGGAACACGTGAGCCACATGAACCAGCTCCCCTGACCTACTCAGGGCTGGAGTAGCCGAACACCTCACAAGAGGAGGAGAGGTACCATCAGCGGCCTGACGTGCCCGGAGGCCCGCCTCCTCCTCCGCTGGCCGCCCAGCTCGCGGCATCCTGTGGTCATGAAGCTGTGCAGCCGCTCCCGGTGTCACACCCAACCCTCACCATGCACAGGGAGAGAGGGCCGGTCTCCCGCTTGCGAGGAGGCCCCGCCCAGAAACCACCTCTCACACCTCATTGGAGGAACCAGGTCACATGCTCACTCCTGAGCCAATCACTGGTCAGAGGAGCGACCGCTCTGGGCTTAGAACTTACCTGGATTTAACTCAGTCTTCCTCCCTGGAGTCTTTGGGTAAAGGTGGTGCCCACAAGCAGCTGGGGTTCTATTAGCAAGAGGAAGCTGGGGCAGATATTAAGTAAACATGACAGAAAGCACATGATCCTGGGCCGGCAGGTGGCATGGTGGTTAAGGGGGCTGGACTCCCACACGATCAACAGTGGTTCGAGTCCCAGACCTGGCAGCTTGCTTTCTCACTCTCTCTCTCTCTCTCACTTTGTCCCTCTGGTCAAATTAAAATAATTAATAAAGTTAAGTAAAATAATTCTAAAAAAAAACCCAAAACCAGCACATGATCCTTTAGACCAGAGGTTCAAATCTCTAATAACGCAACTATCCCCGTAGTCTAGGGTCAAGCTCTTAACTCAGATCGAAGGGGACCATCTTGGGCCACCTGGGCAGCAACTGTAAGGGAGGAATGTCAAAGAATTTGTGGCCCCTGGGCCAGCAGGTGGCATGGTGGTTAAGGCGCTGGATCCCACATGACCGACTGCACGGTTAGAGTCTGGACCCAGCAGCCTAAGAATGACAGCAGGTGTGTGTGCGTGCATGCCCAAAATCCTGGGAGGAGACTGGAGGAGAAAGGATTGCGGTGTGGCCCCCTCCAAGGGCGATTTCCCACTTTCCTTCTCGCTCTTCTCTCCAGGAAGTGCATGTGCTGTATAGCAAACTGTAAAACATACAAACGAAAAGAATCTGTGGCCTCATGTTAAAACACTACAAGGGGTCGATCTTAAAAAGACCTCGCAGTCCCAGAAAAGGACGCTGGCCCGTGCTGGGGTCCCAGTGACGTGGGAGAGAGGCACCCACACATACAGTGAGGGCGCAGACCCTGCAAGATGGGGCCATTGTGGTCAAGCTCGTGATAGCGGTCACCCACACGCTCACTGCTCGCCCACACACAACTGCTCACAGCCCTGAGACGGACGTTTCCCGTTCCACTGCTACGTTCCAAACAAAGGCTGCAGTCCCTCGTGGTACCCTGAGTCATAACCCGCCATGAGCTATCTTTTGAGAAGTAGGAACAGGACATGCAGGCTGGCACCTGCGAGATAAGGTGGTCTAAACGAGATTACATTTAGAAGCACAAGGGAAAAATACACAAAGAACAAAGCTTCGTCTTAGACTTGTGGGAGACATGATAAAAACTGGAAACCTGATGGGCCACAGACCTCAGACCCAGATCTGCTGAATGTTTATTAACTAAGGTCTAAATGTCTACAATCTTGTGATTGTGAGCCCACTCCCAACAAGGAGAATAATGATGTGAGTCACCTGACCCGTACCCCCACGAGGGGCATGTATGCAGAAGTCCTTCCTTGCTGGGATAAAAACCCCTCACCCCCCAGCTTTTCGGCCATGCATTGGGGCTCTCTTCCACTGCACTGAAAGCTTTTCCCCCTTCCCTAATAAACTCTTACTATTCTCTCCCTTCGTCTGCATTTCTCATTCTTCACGAGCCTTGGACAAGAACCAGCACAGGGGCTGGGTCTGACCACCTAGCACTCCTGTCACCAGGGCCACCTGGACCAGTCACCATCAGAATATGGATTTAGTGCCCTGAGTGCCGGTCTCAGGTCTAGGCCAGACCATGCCATGTGAGGGATGTGTGGCTCGCACGGCGAGGGCTCAGTTGGTGTGTCTGAGACTACCAGGAACCTCTGAGTTTTTAAAGAATTCTTTGTTTATTTATTTATTTACTTTTTTTTTTTTTTTTTTTTTTTTTGACCAGAGAGAGAGAGAGAAAGGGAAAAAGCAAGCCTCCAGGTCCAGGACTCAAACCGTGGTCGGCCATGTGGGAATCTAGTGACTTTAACCGCCACGCCACCTGCTGGCCCCCAAGGGACCTCTGATTCTATGCCTAGAGTCCATCAGCCTAAAACTGATGAAATGAGCACATTCTTTTCACCATTCTCCATTGAGAAAAAGTCAACAAAGCAGGTGACTTAAGGCAAATAACATTAAAATTGTACTGAAACGGGCTCTGTACACCACCAGCAGCTGCCTGCTGCCTGGGAGGACCAGACACAGTCACCACGTCCCTCGGCCCCTCTCAGTGCCCTCCTGGCCCGGGGCTCCCCATCTCCGTCCTCGCCTCCAAACCAGCCCGCCCGAGGCCAGACTTGACTTCTCGAAATGTGGCTTCAGCTTAGTATCCCCAAAGGTCCCCCATGCTGTGATCCAGCCCCAGCCCCAGCTAGCCAGGACCGTGCACACACGCGCTTGTGCCCGGGAGACCTCGGGACAAACCGGGGACCTTGCCCTCCGGCCTCAGCATCACAGAGCGTTGCATGCACCAACCGCGGCTGGCCTGGTTTGGTTTTGTTTTTGACTCAAGCGGCTTATTTATGAGGAAGGGCTTGGGGTGCAAAGGCAGCCTGGAAATGTAGTCATGCATTGGTTTTAGAGTTCATCTACTGGGGCTGGCAGGTGGCGTGGTGGTTAAGGGCACTGGGCTCCTACATGGCCTACCGTAGTTCAAGTCCCAGACCTGGCGGCTTGCTTTCTCACTTTCCCTCCTTCCCTGCCCTCCCCATTCTGTCCCCCTCTGTTCAAATTTAAATAAGTAAATAAAATAGAAAGAAAGTTAAATAATTCGTTAAACAAATATAGAAATAAAGAGACCTCGTCTACTTAGACGATATTAGGCACAGAGGTCGCGGTTGAGCTGGCAGGCTCAGTACAAGGCCCGCCTTGATTCCAGTCGCTCTGCCCTCCTTGAAATGGAAGGGTGGGGACCAGCAGTTAGCGTAATGGCTATGTCGCTGGACTCCCACGTAGTCGACTGCGGTTCGCATCCCGGACCCGGTGGCTTAAAACTCACGCCGGGCGCATGTACGTGCGTGCCCAAGATCCCGAGAGGAGAATGGAGGAGAAGGGATTGCGGCGTGGCCATCACCCCTGGGGGGTGATTTCTCGATTTCTGTCTCTCTGTCTCTCTCTGTCTGTCTGGCGAGCGCACGTGCCCTATAGCAAAAACCTCTCAAAAAAAAAAAGAAAAAGAAAAAGAAAAAGAAATGGAAGGGTGAGAGGTGGAAGTCAGACTCCAGGAGCCTCCCAGCTCTTCTGGAAACCGCCCCTTCCTGCCCTGCAGCCCCCACCCCCCTGCTCACTGACCTGCCAACCACACTGGACGCCCTCCCGCCTCAGGCCGGGTGCCTGAGGACAAGCCAGGCTTCTGAGCTCCCTACGCCAGAGGGACACTCGTTTGTCTTTTCTTTACAAAAGAAAGAAGCCTTTTCCCTTACAAGTAGGGTCCAACTGTTTAAGGGGAAGAAAATCTATTGGAAGAAAAAAAAAAAAAAGCTTCTCCCTTTGGTCTCTGGATGAGACAGATTCCGGTTTTGGTGCTATCCAAATGAGGAAACTGACTTGTTCTGTAAGATCAGAGACCGAAGGGCTTTCTTTTTTCCTTCTCTTTCTGTTTTTAAACCTGAAGACACTGACCGTGAAGAGTCCTGCCTGACTTGGGACTCCTCGGCGTGACGCCCGGAGAGACTCGACTGCAGTGAACACGGGCCCTGCCCTGCGGTTAGCACGTCTCCTGAGGCCAACCTGGGGCTGGTCCGGCCACCAGCTGCACACGCCCGGAGGACCGTGGGCACTGCAGTCCGCAGTGAGGCAGAGCTGAGCCTGACGGACAAGAGGTCGCCCCTCCAGAAACTCCCGGGGTCTGGGCTACACTGGGGCGTGTGCTGCTCTCACCTCGAAATTGCTGTGTGGCCTTGAGGAGGGCCCCGAAGCTCTCAGGCCCGCGTGGGAGCCGTGAGGAGCGGGTGGGCCTTCTGCTGGGCGCTGGCACGTACTGGCCCTTTTTCTCTTTTTTTTTTTTTTTTTTTTTTTTGGAGAGGTTTTTCGCTACAGGGCGCGTGCGCTCGCCAGACAGACAGAGAGAGACATAGAGACAGAAAGCGAGAAATCACCCCCCGGGGGGATGGCCACACTGCAATCCCTTCTCCTCCATTCTCCTCTCGGGATCTTGGGCACGCACGCACACGCGCCCGGCGTGAGTTTTAAGCCACCGGGTCCGGGACGCGAACCGCGGTCGACTACGTGGGAGTCCAGCGACATAGCCATTACGCTAACTGCTGGATCCCCTGGCCCTTTCTCTTTAGGCTGACGCCGCTCCAGGAAGAGGCCACATGTTAAAGTTTCATCTTGCACAGACTCCGTTGGCCACAGCTAGTCCCTAGGACCATGTGGGACCCGCTCCCTTACCTGCGGCTGAGGCCCGCTCACTGTTCCATTCTTTTGAACTACTGACTAGGTATTTATTTGAATGCAACCAGCCCCCTGGTAGGGCCCTATGAGAGAGGAGCTGGGCTTTTGTTCTTTCCAACACTTTAGATCCCTTCTGCCCCACCTGCTCCAGTGCCATCATTCACCCATTTGCTATCCGCATTCTCCCCTCCCTGCACGGAGCCCTCCCCGCCACCCAGAAGCAAGCCACAACATCCACCATTGAGAAAAGGGCTGGGACTTCCAGCCTGTCATTTAAAACTTCTCTTTAAGACATCCTTGCCAGGGCCAGCAGGTGGCATGGTGGTTGAAGGGACTGGACTCCCACCTGGCTAACCGCTGTTCAAGTCCGAGACCTGGCGGGTTGCTTTCTCACTTTCCCTTTCTCTCTCTCTCTGATCAAACTGGGAAATAATAATGAAAATAATAATGCTAATACATAAGGTTAAAGAAAATAATTCTTGGGAAATAAAAAAGAAATAAATTCTTGCCAGAGGAGAATGGTTATGGTTTTGGTTTGGATAATAATGGTTTGTTCCCCTAAGTTTCATGGTTTGCAATGTGGTCTTAGTGGGTGGTGGGCAGATGTCTCTCAGAAACTCCTGTTTTAGTGAAGGACCAGAGTGACTCCATTTTTTTACAGGGTGATTCCATTTTGTTAAACCCACCTTGCTGAGAATCAGTGCCATTTCAAGGAGGTGAGCCAATCACATAGGAGAAGGTCATAAGACCATCACCCCACCGGGGTTGGCCAATGATTAAAAAAAAAAAAAAATGTCATACCAGAGACCTGAAGTAACTTTCTTGCCAATCAGTAAAAGACAACTTTGCTTCTTGAAATCTACAGCCCACGTGTAGCCGCCTGAGTGCATTCCTCAGCACCCCTCGACCTCCCCCCTAACAGCGAAATAAAAACCCAGCCCAACTAACACCGGGGCTCTCGACTCTGACCCGCTGTGGCGGTAGCGACTGGGAGTTCTGGCTTGAGCCCGAATAAAAGCGACCTTGTGTGCTTGCATCAGAATCGGCTCCTGGATGGTCTTTTGGGAATTTCGCGACGGGCACACCATTAGAACTTGATCATGTTGTAAAGGCGTTGGGTGAAACATTAATCCCGTCATGGTGTCCCAGGGTGGGGCCTTTGCGATCATGTCCTCAGAGCAGTCCCCGTGGCTGAGTTCCAGTGCGTTTCTCCGCCGTGGGACGGAGACCAGAACAGCACACGGTACAGACCTTGCTCTGCTCCGCTCCGAGTCCGGCCTCCCGGCATGTCGTGCTGCCTCTGGGCCTTCCAGCCTCCAGATCGAGATTTTTGTAAATAAATTTCTGTTTTCTTTTATAAAGCACCCAGTCTCAGGTATTTCTCTTAGCAACTCAATGATGGACTAAGAAAAAACAAAACAGAACAAAATGGATGGAAAGAAATACTGAGAGAGTCACAGAGAGAAGGGGGAAGAGACTTTGAGCAAGGCCCTGACACCCCACTGCAGGCCGACACTCTCTTACCCCTCTGGGTGAGCCAGCCTTTCTCCACGGCATAGCTAGAGGGCACTGACGACATGTGGCCCCCCTCGCCTGGGTGACGGGAACAGAGAGACCGGTTGGCGGCTTTTCAGACGCAGCACGCCTTCGAAATGCCAACACAGAGCAAGCACACGTTATCAGAAGAGCCGCCTACGCATGGGAAAATAAAAGATTTCCAGGCTGCCTTGATTTTTATTAAGCATTGATCTCTGACTTTATCATCAACTGCAAATTCTGCTCAAATCAAAAGGCCAGCTGGGCTCCCATGGAAACCTAGATTTTAGCTGGGGAAAAAGAGGAATTAAATACATATTAATTTTTTTAAATAATATCTTAAATTTGGAAAACTACTTACTCATAGTTTACAACACATTCTTTTTGGGTTTAAAACACCCTGATCATTTAGAATTTACAAGGGCTTGAAGACTCATCTATAGCATCCCAACCATCAAGACAGGTCTTCCTGGAAAAGAGTTACATTCTAGTAAATAATCTGCTTGGAAAATTATGTGAATTTAAATGATGTCGAAGTGGTACCGTCCTGTTAGCATCTGATAACAGACCTCATTGGAGAATGCTGGCTGCTGTGTTAATACTGGAGCTGAAAATGACTGCTAGGGTCTTCCGGTCTCCCTCTCCCTCCTAGAAGCTCTCCAACACTTGAAGCTAACCACCTTGTAACTCTGTTTCGGAAAGTCCTCCAGCCTGGCTCTCAGCCTCTGGTCTTGCTGCCTAATCATTATTCTTACCAAGATGTTCTTTCCAGAGAACTTGATTTTCCCCAGCTGCACCTGAAGCACGGTCTGTGGAAAGCGTAGTGAATAATCAATGTGGCTTTTAAGGACACGCTCCCCAGGGCTCAGGCATTTCTGGGTGGCTGGTTATTTTCCCTGCCTCTCCCTCATCCGTGTTCCTCCATGCCCTGTGCTCTGCGGGGGCTGGTCCTGAGAAGGCATGGCCCAGGCCCCCGGCCTTCTGGATTCTGCTGCACTGGCCAGTGGAGGCGCTGAAGAGGTCTGCACTGGGAGGGGACAGGAGCGGACAGGAGGGGACAGAGAGGTCTTGTCTGGTCGGCTCTGCTCTGGCTGTGGCGGGAGCCCCGTGACCACAGCTCTCCTAGGCCTCTGAGGATCCGTTTTGCTCCTTCCTCATGTCCAGGGCGGTAACAGCCCTCCCCGGGGCTAGCCTCTGCCCCTCCTCACCCACCCGCACGACATGGCCCCTTCGTTGAAGGCTCTTGAGCCACAGGGCTGGGATCTGCTTCCCTCCGGGACCCCGCCTGACCAGCTGGGTGACAAGATGTCTACAGCGGATTTCTGTGTTGTGCTTGTCCCATTTCCCCCCTGAATGACCTCGGAGGGCTAGGGGTTCCCCATCTGTTACCAGGGCCACCCAGGTCTCAGTGTGTCGTGTACAAATTACGCCCACCAAGGAGAAGGGCCTGGAATGGGAGCCCCGGGGGAACTGGCAGACGCCCCCCACGTCTGGTGCCAGAGGGGAGCCGACGGAGGAGACGGTGCTGATTCGTGGTCCTTCTGCTGACAGCGTGGGGCGGGCTGCAGAGCCGGTTCCAATGACTGCCCCAGGCCTGCCTTTGGGTGTGTGGCCCTTAGTTTCCAGCCCCTGTGCAGGTCCCTCTCAGACCCAGGCCTCTCTCTCCTCTCTGCTTTCCTTCTGGGCTCTCTCAGCACAAAACCAGATGCTGGGGGCTCAGCAGGCGGCAGGATGGTTAAGGCTCTGGATTCCCACGTGGTGGATCATGGTTCAAGACCTGGACCTGGTGGCTTGCTTTTTCACTTTCCCTTTCTCTCCCCATTTGTCTCTCTGGTCAAATTAGAAAATAACATTAACAAATTAAAATTTTACAATATATAATTCTTAAAAAAAAAAAAAAAAAAAAAAAAAAAAAGCCCAACGGGCTTAGACACAACACTGGGAAAACTCCCTCTGCCCCCGAAACAGTCTTTTCTTTCCTGCCACAGGTGGCCAGCTCCTCTCCGGCCTTGGCCTCCTTTCCCCATCTACAGTGAGAGGCCGGCCCATCTCCCAGGGGCTATGGGAGAACAGCACCCCGAGGGCGTGTTGAAAGCCTGTTTGGACACCAGCTGGCCCTTGCCTTTTCTCTGAGCCAGGTTGTCAGGACAGCTGGCCAGGCCGGTTTTCCAGACACACCTAGCTAGAACCCAGCCAGAGCAGCCTCCAAGCCGCTTTCCACATCCTCCTGTGCCCCGAGTCTGTCCCTAGCCGGGGCAATTCCTTAAACATAAAACGTGAGTAAGATCCTCAGCGGTCCCCAGCTCACACAGACAAAGGAAAATGATCTGCCAGGCCCCTAGGCGGGCGGGCCCAGTGTCCACGGACACCATTCACGAAGATGCCCCACTCTCCTGCCGGCAAAAGCGCCCCTGTGGACACGGCCCAGGCCCGCCGCTCTCAGGGCTTCAGGGGGCCCCACGTCTCCGTTCCCTCCGTCTGCCCGGCTCCCCAGTGAGGTCAGTGGGAACGTCCTCACCCCACAGGACAGATGGGGGGCCGTGGCAGCCCGGCCTGTCCCTGGTGTCGCTTGCTCTGAGCTCTGAGGCCTTGGCCCGGGCTGGCAGTGAGGAGGGGCGAGACCTGGCACACCTGCTTGGGGCGGCCTCGTCACCCACACAGAGCTCGGCCTCCCAGAGCCCTCCCTGCTGAGACCCAGTGTGGCCAGGACTGTCAGCTCTGCCCTCGGGGGCCACAGTTAGGGCCTGACCCTGCCAGGGACTAATCCCACACCCCCCAGAGAGTCTTCCTGCTGCTCGCTCCTGGTCCCCTCCTGCTGTCCAGGTACCATGGCAACAGAGGCATCACACAGAACTGTGGCACTACCACCTGATCCCAAGTGCCACCGTGCCCGGCCTGGCTGGGCCGTCTCGCGAGTGCCCACGACTTCAGAGCAAGCTCCCCTTCCCGGCCCTGAAAGCTGGGCTGTGGCTGCCCTTCCTGGTCACCCCAGCCGGTGTCCGCTGTCCCCGATGTCCTCTGGAGCTCTTTCTGCAACCTCCGTGGCTATGCCGTGCTCACCGCCATGAAAGCGAGGGTGTGCTTTTAAAAACTGGTGTCTCAGGAACCAGCAGTTAGCGTAATGGTTATGTCGCTGGACTCCCACGTAGTCGACCGCAGTTCGCATCCTGGACCCGGTGGCTTAAAACTCACGCCGGGTGCGTGTGCGTGCGTGCCCAAGATCCCGAGAGGAGAATGGAGAAGAAGGGATTGTGGTGTGACCATCCCCCCTGGGGGGTGATTTCTCGCTTTCTGTCTCTATGTTTCTGTCTGTCTGTCTGGCGAGCGCACGTGCCCTATAGCGAAAAACCTCTCGAAAAAAAAAAAAAAAAAAAAAAAAAAAAACTGGTGTCTCTTGGGGGCCAGCAGGTAGCATGGTGGTTAAGACACTGGACTCCCACATGGCTGACCACAGTTTGAGTCCTGGACCTGGCAGCTTGCTTTCTCACTTTCTCTCTCTTTCTCTCTCTCTGTTCCTCTCTGGCCAAATTAAAAATAAATAAAGTTAAGTAGAATAATTCTTTTTTTAAAAAATGGTGTCTCTTTCAGACTTTTCTTTCTTTTTTATAAGTTATTACATTTATTAGTTTTTTTTTTCTTTAAATTTATCCCAACAGGTTCTTCACACCGTAACCTGCTGCAGCCTCAGCCAGCCCCAGACCACAGGTCCCTGCGCACCCAGTGAGCTCAGGGGGTCTCTGCACCCGGAACCTTCCCACTGGGCCTTGCAGTGTGTCACCTCTCACCACAGTCCTCCTGCAGCTCCCCCTCGGAGAGTCTGGATGCTAGGACCCTGTCTCTGTTGAGTCGGGAGCCGTAGCAAAGTTCCGACAGCTTACCCTGGTCCAGACCGGGCTATGACAGAGGACCAGGACTGCAGGCCAACAGCTGTCTGGTGGGAAGCGTAAACTGGAAACCATGGCAACAGCTAGGAGGTGGGAGTGCAGCCGGGCTCCAGGGCAGATCCTAACCCCACGCATAATCAGCTAAGACCCGCGCTTCACTCTATATGTAAAAATGGGAGCTGAACGGGACGTCCCCTCTCCACTTGGGAGAATTAAATGAAAGAATACTGGTGGGGTGTAGAAAACTGGTCTCCCTCCAACCCTCACGCCTCATGTGTGTTCACAGGCAGTGTTCATGAACGTCGGGTTAGCTAAAATCAAAGACATTTTTAAAAAGCAGAATTTTTTTTTGAAAGATTTTTTTTTTTGCTATAGGGCGTGTGCACTCGCCAGAAAGACAGAGAGAGACAGAGAGACAGAAAGCAAGAAATCACCCCCCGGGGATGGCCACGCCGCAATCTCTTCTCCTTCATTCTCCTCTTGGGACCTTGGGCACGCACGCACATGTGCCTGGTGTGAGTTTAAGCTACCAAGTCCGGGACTTGAACCGCGGTCGACTACATGGGAGTCCAGTGACATAGCCATTACACTAACTGCTGGTCCCAAAAAGCAGAATATTTTTGAGAGCCATTACTATATAAATGCACAGATGGAAATAGATATAGCACTCAAAAATGTAAAAAAAAAAAAAAAAAAAAAAAAAAAAAAAGCATCTATCTCTGACTGGTGGGATTATGGGTACCTTTCAGTTTTTATTTTTTCTATTATGTTTACACCATTTCTACAGTGAACTAATATAAGGAAGGGTCTTCCAGAAACTCATGGAAAATATGTATTATTAAGAAAGCTATGCATGGATTTTAAAGGTTTTTTTTTTGCACCAAAATAAAATTGTATTTTAATTTCATTTTTCCACAAACTTTTTGAAATTCCCTCATATACAATTGTATTTGAAATGGAGATTCCAAAAATAACTTGTTCAAAAAAACCCCAACAACAACCGCAACTCCTGGGACCTCTTGCCCCACCCCGACCTTTCACTTTGGGTTCCAAGGAGCGGCTGCTGTTTCCGGCTGCCTGGGAACAGAAGCCGCCGTTTTGCTGGAGCCCGCTGTGTCTCTGGCATTTTGCTTGCACACCCAAGTAGAAAATGAGACACGGCGTGTCTTGAGTGAATCTCTTCCATGAATCCGGGGATACTCCAGGTCCATCTGGCAGAGTGCGCAGTGTAATCACAGCCTCTGTCTCCACGGGTAACACGGCGGTCAGCAGCCACGTGCCCAGAGCAAGCCGAGTCTCCCCGGAGCCCGCGGCATGCGATGGCTCCCCGAGTCACGGAGACCTGGGGTAAGAAGGGCTGGGTGGCCCATGGATTTCAGGTGTGGACAGCAGTGTGGCCACCATGCCCGACAGACTTCCCCAAGGCCTCTCCTTTGTGAAGAAACATGGCGTTGGCTGGAATCTTAGGGAAGGGCTTCAAGAGTCCAGGAAGTTCTTTAAAGCCAGTTACCCGAGTCGAACAAGGGCAATTTCCAGCTGGGCTCAGTGTCCCTTTTGCAAGTTGCAGCAGCTCGTACCGTCCCGGGTCTAACTAGTTCAGAAGTGCAACCACGTGTTTCATGGAAAACATACACATTTTAGAGCCCAAAGAGGCGACTGGAGAAACGACCAGTATGACACGCCACTGCCCGGCGCCAGACAGCCACCAGCAGCTACTGCTCTCTGTGTAACCATGCGCCCCCGGAGTCTCCAGGGAGACAGACGCTGACCCGGCTCCGGGGGCCTGGAAGCTGCACCTCCCCCCTGGTGGTGTCCAGCAGTGCCCAGGGAACTTGTCTCAGGCCAGCTCAAATAAGAAAACTCTCCCGGGGGAACCAGCAGTTAGCGTAATGGCTATGTCACTGGACTCCCACGTAGTCGACTGCGGTTCGAGTCCCGAACCCGGTGGCTTAGAACTCACGCCGGGCACGTGTGCGTGCGTCCCCAAGATCCCAAGAGGAGAATGGAGGAGAAGGGATTGTGGCGTGACCATCCCCCCTGGGGGGTGATTTCTCACTTTCTGTCTCTCTGTCTCTCTCTGTCTGTCTGGCGAGCGCACGCGCCCTATAGCGAAAACCTCTCAAAAAAAAAAAAAGAAGAAAAAAAGAAAAAGAAAAGAAAACTCTCCCGGAGGCTCACACTGGTTAGGCCCCGTCTATAAATAATACTTATTTTTTTAATCTTCCCAGTTCAGTCCTCTTCCATCTCCATAACAACCCCATCTTGTAATAAAAAGAGCAGCTCTCGGGACAGAAAAAGGAGCTCGGGGCTTCTCGTTGGGGTTTTCTCAGCTCTCCAGTCTTTTCGTGACTTAGGGCATCTGGAGACGGACCGTGCCTCTGTTAGCCCTGGGACTGTCCCCAGATGGATCCTGCTGCCCACACTGCCCCTTAACCCCCCGTGTGTTCTCGCCTAGCCCTGCGCCAGCTCAGGAGGTGACAAACACTGCAGCTACAGTAATCCCATGACGCAGGGGCACGAGGCTCGGCACGGAATCTACCCCACTGCATCTAGTCCCGGGAGGAAGAGCACACGGCCTTGAGAAGGAGGGCACGCAGGACTCCGAGGAGAGGGCACTCCAGCCCTGGGACAAGGGAAGATGGGCATTAGAAAGGGAGTAGGGGACAGACCACAAATGCGCTAAGGGGCAAAGCTCCGTAAGGCTGACCCAGTGGGAGGGTTCCCGGCTCGCCGCTGGAGACCTCCGTGAGTACACTGGGCACGTGTGTGCCCCGACCCAGGGCTGGCTCAGGCTGGGGTGGACCGCGATGTCAGACCCCGCTGGGGCCGACGTCTCTGTCTTTCTCGCTCATGGAAGAAGTAAATAAAATATACTTTAAAAAAAAGGATAAGAAGGAATTAGCTACCCTGAAGTGCTGATTTTAGACAAGGGAACAACCCAGCAGGGTCGCCAACCAGACCAGGGTGAGGTCACTGAGGGCGTGAGCTCTGCAGAGACACGCAGGGAGCACCCGTCCTGAGAGGAGGAGGGCGGTGGGTCAGGCAGGGTGGAAGTCACCCCACGGCAGCCTGTCCACTGCAGCCTGTCCTGATTTCTGCACGAGAAGCTTCTCGTCTTCCAGGGCTAGTATTTAGCAGCAGGGTGGGTATGTCCGTGGGGATTCCGAGCAGGAAACAGAGCAGAGGAGTGGGACACAGCAAGCGGGGTGCTTCCAAACGCCGGCAGTAAGAGCGTACAGGGGCGAAGGGGAGCCCACGAATGCCACGGGATGGGCAGGCTGTGACATCAGCGCCCGTCTGAGAGGGCCACTCAGACATTCCCGTCTGGACCAGCAGAGCTGATCCAGTCGCCCCAGGGCCTGGCGACCATTTAACCCCACGGGAGAGGGGCAGGTTCTTAGCGCCTAAATCAGATGACAGGCTAAACAGAAGAAAGGTGCATTCCTGAGCCGATCGGCGTATGGCAGAGCACACGCACGCAGAGAAGCCAATCAGCGTATGACAGAGCACACGCACGCAGAGAAGCCGATCGGTGTATGGCAGAGCACACACACACGCAGGGAAGCCGATCAACACGGCAGAGCACACACGTGCAGAGAGGAGAAAACATGGGTGATGAGTAACAGGCAGATAAAGAAGGGGGCGCACAGGGGCACACCGTGCCGGGGATATCCTCCCCCGGGAAACCAGTCCTGAGACAGTCCTCGGATGGGCCTGGGACGCCTTCAAGTTGTCAGTGATGAGGTTCAGGGATCGTCGGACCAGGCCTCCAGCCACCCCGGCTTATCCTGTGGACCCTCGCAAGGAGAGGGCTCCTAGCAGTCAGAGGCCCCGTGTTCACAGGCTGAAAATACACACTAGGTCAGCTTCTAGCTGTCAGCTGGGAAGAGGAGCCCAGAGCCCACCAGCTCATTTGCTTACTGACAAGGTGGCTACCGGCTTGTCTAGTCCAGGTCCTGACCCGGCAGCATCCCATGTGCTCACAGTGGGGTGGTACTGTGAACGCATTCAAACGAGGTTAACGCTGACAAAGCGTCATCTGGAAGCTTTCGATGCAACGAGGCTCAGACACCGTGACGTACTCACTGGAACGGGACGTCACTGGTGCAGAGCCGGGGCCCGTGGAGTCGGCCCCCTCTGCCTGTGTGGCGCTGCTGTCCACCTTCTTAGTTTTCTGTGGCTGCCCAAAGGCAGTGCGAGCTGGCTGGCCTGAAACAACAGAAACGGATCCGCTTATGGTCTGGAGACGAGTCGGCAGGGCTGTGCTCCCCCTGGGACTCGGCAGGTCTTTCTGGCCTGTTTCTCGCTTCTGGTGGTGGCCGTCAATCATTGGCGTGCTTCGGCTCACACTCACACACTCTGAGCCCTGCCCTGGCACCACGCGGAGTTCCCCTGCTGTGTGTCTCCACGCGGCATTTTCCTCTTCTTTTTCAGTTGCTAGAGAGTGTGTGAGCTCACCAGAGAGACAGCGGGGTGGGGAGAGAGGGCAACTAGTCCTCAAGGGAGCGTGGCCCTGCTGCAATCCCTTCCCTCCCACTGCTCCATACTTCGTGGTTCAGGGCACCCCACACCCCATGAGGAGCAGCAGGGACAAGGGATGATGCAAAGGGGAGGACTGGGCGGGAGGAGCCTGACGTGCCAGTGGCAGTTGATCACAGGTCCCTGTGGACACAGCAGGGGACGTGCCTTGGAGATTTCTCGGGGTCACCTGGGGTGGGTTCCGCAAGGACATGCACCCAGCCTGTGCCAAGCACCCCAGCCTCTCGACGGGCACGTGGGAGGCTGCTCTTCCTTTCGCCACACACGTAACATGGGGTCTCCCTTCCTCATGCAGGGAACCCTGGGGTCAGCAGGGAAATACAGACTAAATAAAAAAGAACTCATCAATGCATATATGGACGTACGCTCGGCTTCTTCCAGTAGGCGCACAGGGAAACTATAATAAGATACCATTATTTTTCCATTTATCAAAAAAATATTTTTGGTAGAAAGAGATTTTTGCTATAGAGTACATGCACTCACTGGAGAGACAGAGACAGAGAGACAGAAAGTGAGAAATCACCCCCCGGGGGGATGGTCATGTCACAAGCACTTCTTTTCCATTCTCCTCTCAGAATCTTGGGCATGCACGCACACGTGCTCTGCATGAGTTTTAAGCTGCTGGGTCTGGGACTTGAACCATGGTTAACTATGTGGGAGTCCAGCAACATAACCCTTATGCCATCTGCTGGTCCCCTATCAAAACTTTTTAAAAGAAAACACTGTTTTAGGGAGGTTTTGGGAGCTGCTCTAGCAAATTAATGGAACCTGAAGAGGAGATTTCAAAGACCCCAATTTGTAGCTGTTGGGTTGGAAGTCCAGGAAAAATAATGTGGGGCTTGTGGTTGGCATCGGTGGTGGGGGCGGTCTTGGGACTGAGCCCACAGCCTGTGGGGTCGTGTGGTCTCCAGGGAGACAGCGTCGGCACCAAACGAAACTAGAGAACACCTGGCCGGTGGCCGCTGCCGAGCCGTCGCTTGGTTGTGGAGACACCCCGCCATGCCTTCCGTCTCAGAAGCAGTCCACGTGGACTGCCGAGTGTGGGGGCTGGAGAAATAGTTGGTTCACTCCATGTAAGTAGTCAGAGGTCCCGACTCAGACCAAGTGTAAGAGACATGGCATGGACAGTCAGGAGACAGTCTACCCTGGCCACACAACAGACATGGTGCCCAGTTTGCAAATAAGTGAGCTGCAGAAGTCCCACCCCCAGGACTATGGTGTGTAGTGGACGCTCTGGGGAAGCCGTCACACCAGGCGCGTGTGCGTCCGTGCCCAAGATCCCGAGAGGAAAATGGAGGAGAAGGGATTGCTGCCCGGCCATCCCCCGGGGGGTGATTTCTCGCTTTCTCCCTCTGTCCCTCCAGCAAGTGCTTGCACCCTGGAGCAAAATTCTCTCAAAAAAAAAAAAAAAAAAAATGAAAATAGTAAGTTCTTGGCTTATCGCACAAGTATCTCCTCCTGTGACCCCATGTGGCAGGGACAGCAGAGGCACTAAGGGGGGCTGGGAGGTGACAGGGACCACCAAGCACCACCCATCTGCTCTCAAGCGCCCACCTCATCCAAGTCAATCCTGCCCCCCAAGGAGGCTGGGGTGTTTATTCCTAATTAACAAAAGAAAATCTTGGTTGAGGGCCCAGAATTTCTCAACAAGTGGCCAATTTTACCTTACTTAATTCCATTATTTGGTTCAAAAGCTTCTGTGTGAGGATGGAGGGACAAAAATATCTAACTGCTAATAATCATCCCTAAGGGTTAGGCCGCAGCCTGTAATTTGGAACCGTTTCACAGACATGGCGCGTTGGACGGACTCCAGTCTCCCAGTGGGCACCTGCTCCTTTCAATGTCTGCCTGGAAGAGAGTTTTCCCCACTCCCCCGCTCCCCCTCGGTGCAGGGCTGTGGGAGAGCGGGGGCTTCAC
Organism: Tupaia tana; assembly: GCA_026018925.1. Taxonomy (NCBI): domain Eukaryota; kingdom Metazoa; phylum Chordata; class Mammalia; order Scandentia; family Tupaiidae; genus Tupaia; species Tupaia tana. Next base: position 43,795,835 of record JAKSZU010000022.1, read on the forward strand.
GCATCTGGGCGGAGGTAAAGTAGGTATTTTATTCTATGCAAATTTCATAAAATAAAATATAAAAATATACATACTTATATACAATATATAAAATCCATATTTAACTATTTTTACCTTTATAAAAATTGCTATAGGGTGTGCATGCTTGCTAGAGAGGGAAAGTGAGAAATCACCCCCCTAGGGGATGGCCATGCCACAATCCCTTTTCCTCCTTTCTCCTTTTGGGGTTTTGGCCACACACCCACAAGTGCCCAGGGAATTGCCCCAGCCGCGGGTCTGGGATTCAGACAGTGCCGCTAGCCATGTGGGAGGCAGTTCCTTAATCTCCGTGCCGCCTGGCTGGCCCTACTTCGACCTCTATAGAAAATACAAATCTATACTATATGAGGCTGCCCTTGAAGAAGTTCCCACTGCCAACTCCCCATAAGATGCCACTCCATCCTACAGCACCAGCCCCTCAGCTCAGCTCAGCGCCTCTGGGTCAGGGAGGCCATGCTGCTCGGCCAGCTCCAGGGGGCATGTTTACAAGATTTGGGGGATGTGGGTTAAGGTGGGCTTTCTGTAGGGGTGCCGACTAGAAGCGGACTGAGTTCTTGAAATAACAGTTGAAGATCAAGAGACTTAGAAAGGCAAAGTTTTGAATGAACCTTAAGAACAGTCAGGGACCAGGGGATGGCGTAATGGTTACGTTGCTGGACTCCCACATAATCTACCGCATTTCATAATCTACCTGGACTCGGCAACTTAAAACTCATGCTGGGCACGTGTGTGTGCGTGCCCAAAATCCTGAAGGGAGAATGGAGGGGAGGGGATTGCGGCGCGGCCATCCCTCCTAGGGGGTGAGTTCTCACTTTCTGTCTCTGTCTCTCACACGTGCCCTATAGCAAAAATCTCTCTCAAAAAAATAAAATAAAATAAAGAGTAAATGGTCAGACGAGCTCTGTGGCCTGGCGGTTAAGGGAGCCCAACGAGGCTGACCCCACATTTTGATCTTGGACCTAGAGCTTGAGAAACATGCAGGGTGCTTATACACATGTGTCCAGAACCCTGAAAGGAGGGAGAGTTGGAGGAGAAGGGATTACAGCATGGCCCTGCCCATGGGGGGTGCCGTCTTCTCCCCTTCTTCCTCCCCCCTTCTTCCCGGCCAGTGTGCATGGCCTCTCGTAAAACGGAACAAGAGTCATAAGTCGAGAGGTCTGTGCTGAGCTTAGAGCTAACCCACCTGCTTCCTGTGGGATCTGGAAGGTTCCCCGTGTCCTTTTCCCGTGAGAAACAGGGTAGACAGAACCCAGGCACTCAGCCCAGCCAAACGACGGATTGTTCTGAGAGGGCCTTTTACCCCGACGAAGACCAGCCAGTGGTAAAAGCTGAGATAAATGGATTTCAGGAAGTTCATGAAACAAATAATAAAGTATTTGCAAGGTACCTTCCAGGGCAGGAAGCCAAGCCCCTTCCCTCTTTCTGGCCGAGCAACCACCTGTGAGTCAGATCACAAGCAGGGCCCCTACAGCCCAGAGCTGCCTGGCGAGTGCCTGTCGCAGGAGCCGCTGTGACTGTCACTTTTCCACTTCTCCTGAGACCAGTTTTCTGGACCAGCAGCTCGCACGGTCTCTACCTCCTGCAACCCTAAAGCGCTTCTGTGGGAGAAAAACTCACGCGCTTCCTAGAGCAGCCCCGAGCACTCTGCACAGCTGTTCCCAGCTCCCGAGAAACCCCGTAATTGGTTCGGGGGTCACAGGAGTCTCTTCCAACTAGGATCCCATCATGCCACCTGCCACCTGCACTCGGCCCATAGGACAGCCGGGTTCACCCCAGCAGTGGGGACGGTCCTTTAGCCGCCCCTCCTCCCAGAGGCAGGCTGTCCTGCACCAGTGGGCTGCACCTTTGGCTCCTCGGGAAGCAGACTGGAATAGAAGAGGAGGGTCTTCAGCTCAGCCTCGGCCCCTGCTCCTGAGCAGCCGCCATAAGGATAGAAGGGTGGCAGGGCAGGAAGGGGCCCCCAGGTCTGTGTGCCAGCCTTCCTGGAAGGAGGGCTACCCAGGGTGACCCAGGCAGCACGTCAGCCTCATCGTCCCCCCCCCCCCCCCCCCGGCCCCAGACGCTTAGTCTAAGAACTCTCTGCCTTGGTTTCAGCAGCGAGGGGACGGGACCGGATGACAGGCTGCGTGTGAGGAATGCGATGACAGGGAGCAGCGTGGGTGGGGGAACCCTCGCAGGAAAGTGGAGAGTGCTGGGGCAGGGTGGGGCGGTGTTGGGAGGGACATAGGCCACGTGAGGATGTCAGTGAACCCCAGTTTCAAGGACTCCTCCTCCACAATCCCGCCTAGAGCCGCACCCCTCCACAGCTAAAGGACCTTGCTCTGCTCCTGGGGCCCAGAGGGTCCGCGCCCTCAGGCCTTAGTGGGACTCCCTGGTCAGGCGTCGTACAGCTGAGCACCTTTGGGCAAGACCCTGGGCCCCTCTGCTCTGTGGTCCCTCATCCATGAAACAGAGACTATCTTTGTTTTTTTTCTTTCTTTCTTTTTTTCAGTTTGCTAAGGGTACATGAGAGAGAGGGGGGAGAGAGAGAAAATGAGAAAGCACCATCTAGAGGGGATGGCCACGCCACAATCCCTTCTCCTCCACCCTCCGCTCACCATTCTGGGCACACGTACACACGCCTGTCGTCCCTCATGCCGCCAGGTCCGAGACTAGATCTGCAAAGCTGGCCACGTGGAATCCAGTCACCCTATCACCGTGCCACCGGCTGGCGGCATCTCCGAGACTGTCAGTATGACTTTACAAAGAGCAAGACTCTCCAAAGCACAAAAACAGCGAACACAAACACAAAAGACTAATACGTTTGACTTCATCAAGATCGTTGACTTTTATATATCAAACTGTAAAAAACCCTAAAGTAAGTGACAAGGTGGGATAAAGTTATTTGTACAAATATGATATAAAATAGACGTGTTTTACATATAAGGAACTTCTCAAAAATCAGTGCAAAAGTGAACAAGATACATGGTCACGAATAGGCTAGACCCACAAGAAGGTGCACAAATACTAGTGAACATATAGAAGCGAGTTCGACCTCGCAGGTTAGGAAGTACAAATAAAAACAGCACCAAGACACCTTTTCTTCCTGTGAGATGGACAAGGCTCTTTCCAAGGTCAGTATCAACGCTGGCAAAGGTGTATCGAGCCGGATTCTTTCTTCTTGTTGAAACTCCAAATCGGTACAGTCACCCTGGGAAGTAGTTTGGCAACACTTAGCCAAACCCTTTACGAGGGGCGCGTCCTTCCCACGTAGCCATCCTGAAGACCTGAGCTACAGGAAGTGTCCAGATGGCATTCATGGCCACGGTGAGAGGCCAGTAAGAGCTCAATGCACAGCCACTGGAAAAGTTACCAGATCACACCAGTTCAACCCTACGAGCGAGTCTGTGGACTGAGAACCGAAGATCCCTCAAACTCCTTGAAGGTCTTTAAAGATATTTTAAAGCAAGTCATCTCTTTTCCATTTAGAAATTGAGAGATTGGTTTTTTAAATTCTTTCTTTATTTAATTTTATTTGTTATTAGTATAACAATTTATTATTATTATTTTTTAATTTGACCAAACAGAGAGAAAAGCGGGAAAAGAACAAGCCACCCAGTCTGGGACCCAAACCATGGTCAGCCATGTGGGAGTCCAGTACCTTAATCACTAGCCACCTGCTGGCCCAAGAGATTGGTTTTTAAAAGGTGTATAGCATAAGCCCACATTAAGTAGGTATCTCGTTGGCTGTCCTTTAGATCCAACGGTCTCTGCTCGCTCCCTGGTCCTCCGCTCAGTAACCCCCCTCTCCAGTTTGACAGTAGACTTGACAAAGACACGAGTTTCCTTTGTGGACGTGAGAATTCTGTTGTTCCAACAAAAGCTGGCAGAATCCTCCTTACATGTGTTGACAGCATTTTTATCACCTAGACATCCGCTAGAAGATTCGGGCATGTCTAGCTTTTAATTGGCTTGCCCTCCCACACAGAAGCTGTTGGGAACGTTCATCGCCGTTTAGGACTCTGATTGCAGCTCTCCAGATGAAACAGCATCAGGCTCCTTGGAGAGGGGAGGGAAGGCTTTGAACTTCTGGTGGGAATTTCTCAAGAATCCTCCCCACAGAAGTCTCCCAAGGGCTATTCAAAGATCACTAGGAAGAGGCCAGACTGCAAAGCCGAGGTGGGAGCGGGAAACAGAGCAAGGTGATGGGGGAAGTGACGTCACCGGAGAGAAGAGGTGTTGAGAGGGGCCGTGTCCGGGTGACCCGGCCTTGCTCAGACCCCAATTCAAGCTGAACCAACCATGCACGTCGCCGGGAGGGAGGCCATTGGCAGCCGCTTTGGCGACTTTTGCAGATGCAGAAAATGTGAAAAGCTCGACGCTGCCCTACAGGGTTGTGCCCGTCATGGCCACGTTGGGGAGAACTGTCGTCACGTTGAGACTGGACTTGCCTCCGAGGGCGAGGTTCACGCCTGCCTCAGTACGTCTGCCGGCTTCGCCCACGACGCTGGGGAAGCAGCTGGCGCTGTCGCGTGGGTGTTGCGCACGTCAGTCACCTTTGCCACCCACCGGCTCGTGAACTGTACTAGGCCAGATGAGGTCACGCACAGGCTCAACGCCGGGGGCGGCTTACCAAGCTGGCTCCCAGAATCGCCAGCAGAGAGGACCCTCTCTGAGCGCTGCTATGGCACCTGCTTCAGGTGGACAGCCAGTTCCTGGTGCAGAGGTGTCTGCTGGTCCCCTCCACCTCGCAGGGACAGTGGTTCGTCCTCAGGTAGTAATTGCTCACTCGGGGTTTGAATTTGCCTTCCAAGGCCGCTGTGTTCCTTCGGCAGCATCCCCATGGCCTCGTCGCATGCAATATCTAACTGCTGCCATCCAGCAAGATACTGATTTTAGGGTGCGAAAGGAGGACCCACAGCTCGCGCTGGTCTGCAGAAGGGTGGGAGGCTTATGAAGACTCGGGAACTGTGCACTGAGAAAGCCCCCCCGCGGCGTTGGCTGAAGGAGTGAGAGGCTCCCATGCATGGTCGGCTCCTGTCTCTCCCCAGGCCCAGTCTCCCACTCCCCTGCCCCGCAGCCGTCCCTCAGACCGTCTCACCCGGGCTCCCAGAGCCGGCTAGCTGCCGTGGGGGCCAGCCAGCGGGCAGCACTGGAGCGAAGCAGAGGACAGAGGACAGAGGAAGAACAGCACTTCCCCAGCCTCTGGGACTGCAGGGCTGCTGGGCGACCACCCAGCTCCATTCTATTCTCATGGGCTCAGGGAGTGCTAGCGCCTCGAGCCTAGGGTGGCGCTATGGTTTGGGTGCCCCTGCAGAATTCACGTTAGAACTTGGTCGTACTTTGAAGGTATTTGGGGGAAACTTAAGGTCTTCGAGGTGTTGAAAGATGGGGCCCTTGGGAGTTACTGCGTGGTCGAGTGTGGGGCCCCCATGATCAAGTCCTGGGGTCCCTACGGAGGCAGACGGAGGGACACAGCCACCGCTCTGCGGAGAGACTCTGTAAGACCGGCCCACAGAGGTCGCCTCTGGTCCAGGACCTCCGAACCACGGGAGGAACACATCACTTAAACTCTGGGATTTGGGGTTTGCTGTCGGCAGCAGCACATCAGACGGGAGCAGACTCCCTGCAGACTGGGTGGCCCAGTCTCTGCCAGCTCCCTTAACCCTGGCCCACACCTAGAAGGGTCCCTTGGTGCAGTCTCTTCATCTGAACCCAGTTTCCCTCTGGAATCCTCTCTGACACATTATTTCTGCAACCAGGGCGCTGCTGGCTTCCAGGCTAATTCCCCAAAGAGGAGACAAAAGGAATCGTTTCCAGGGCTGGAAGGCGAGGCTGCCACCTGTCCGTCTCAGTGTCCTTGTCCTTAGGCCAGGATGAGCAGGCGGGAGCGGTGGAGGCGGCTGCAGGGACAACAGTGTTACATAACAGTGGCTGGGAGCAGTTCCTCCCACTCGGCTGGGCCGCGGCAGGTCCAGGGTTTCAAAGACTCAAATAAAAGCTGATGGAAGACTTGGACAATCCCGTCCCAGGACCCCAGGGACTCAAAACTCACAGTTTGGGGCCCCTCAGCTCGCAGAGGGGCCGCCCCAGCTGGCCCGGTCACCGTCACATGGAGAAGACTCACCAGGTCTCCCAAATTCTGTGCACTCCAGAGAGTAAGTGAGATCGCGACCGGCCCGAGAACGCGGCGAAGCACCGCTCACCCTCCTCTGCTCTCTGCTCTAGTCAAGGACGAAGAGCGAAGGACCACGGAGCGGAGGCGCGTCCGCGGGGCTGAGGGTCATGCTGTTGGCAAGGTCAGCTTCTGCGGCGGGAGCGCCTTACAGAGGCATTTCTTACGGAGTGCGGACTGCGTGGGAATAGCTGTCCACGACACACGTGACCGCGTTAACAGGAAGGGCATGGTAACCGTGGAAACCTACCGTGTGCTGGGGCCGGCAGGTGGCGTGGTGGTTATGACAGCCGGACTCCCACGTGGTCAACTGAGGCCCGAGTCCCGGGCCTGGCAGCTTGCTTTCTCACTTGCCCTCTCTCTCTCTCCCTCTCTGATGAGTGTGTGTGCTTGTAAAAAAAAATAAAAAACCAATAATAATAAATGAAATAAATAATTATTTAAAAAAGAAGTAGAATTTTACTGATAAGGACTAGATAGTAGAATGAGCGAATATAAAATATTACATTAATATGATTAAGTAAATAAGAAAATTGAAAAAATAAGCAAGAGGCTATAAAACTGAGCAGCATATTATCAGAGGACCAAAGGAACTTCTAGAAATGAAGAATATAAGAGAAAGTTTAGAATCTACGAGCTGAAAAGCAAAACTGACATGCTGAGGAGAGAAGCAGTTGCATTCGAATATTGGCCTAAAGAGATGACACAGAAAGCAATTCAAAGAAATGAAGATATGGAAAACCCTGGTTGAAACAGAAGGGACTGGCCCGTAGCCCAGAGGATAAGCCCTGTGCGTGGGAGCTGGATCCCAGAGCCGACTGCGGTTTGAAACTGGCCTGGAGGCCTGCGAACCATGCCAGGCACGCGTGTGTGCCCCAAGTCCTCACGGACGCAGAGATGGAGGGAGGGCTGTAGTGTGCCTGTGCGCGTGGCGGGGTGCTCTCTCCTGTTCTGTCTGGGAGCACACACATCCTCTGGCAATTAAGTAAAAGTAAAAGAGAGAGAAGGAGAGAAAAATTGAAAGAGAGAGAGAACCCAGCATATCTAATCAGGGCTCCCAAAGCAGATACTAAGGCTGGCCCCAAAGCGCAGTGCTTAGATGTGGAACCAGGTCCCGCATGGCTGACTGCAGTTGGAACTCTGCCTCCGGGCTCTGAAAAAGCCACCGGGTGTGTGCGCGCATGCCCAAAATCTTAATGGGAAGAAGAAACGGAAGACAACGGATTGTGGCATGACAGTACCCTGGGGGCTGCTCTCTCTCACACATATCCTCTGACAATCTTTTAAAAAAGCAGATAAGGGCCAGCAGGTGGCGTGGAGGTTAGGTGGCTGGATCCCACATGACTGACTGCAGTTCGAGTCCTGAGCCTGGTAGCCTGAAAAATATGCCAGGCATGCATGCGTATGTGCCCAAAATCCCGAGAAGGGCACGGAGAACAAGGGACTGCAGAATGGTCATCCCCCTGGGGAGTGATTTATTTTTTCTTTTTTGGAGAGGTTTTTGCTATAGGGCACATGCACTCGCCAGACAGGGAGAGAGAGACAGAGAGACAGAAAGCGAGAAATCACCCCCCAGGGGGGATGGTCACGCCGCAATCCCTTCTCCATTCTCCTCTCGGGATCTTGGGCACGCACACACACGTGCCCGGCGTGAGTTTTAAGCCACCGGGTCCAAGACTCGAACCACAGTCAACTATGTGAGAGTCCAGCGACATAGCCATTATGCTAACTGCTGGTCCCTGGGGAGTGATTTCTTACCGTCTCTCCCTACCCCACCCCTTGTCTCTCTCTGGCAAGGACACATGCCTATAAAAACACTAGAAAGAAAGAGAGAAAAAGAAAAAGAGAGGGAAAAAGTAGGTAATAGAATGAAGAACCAATATTCAAAGAAGTAATAGCTGAATACTTCTAGAACTGAGTCAAGACACAAATCCTTGTATTAGAACGCTAAAAAAATCCCAAACAGGGTAAGTCATAAAAACGGGAGAGAGGCCCAGAGACCATGGTGTTACGAAAGTGAAAACATTTTAAAAATGAGGTTGATGACCATGGGCGAGGCTGCCAGCCCTCTTCCTGATCTCTGTGAATATGTATATTACGCAAGTCAGATAGCTTGTTTTCTCACAAAGAGACTCAGCGTTCAGTGAAAAGGGGGAATGAACAGGTTCCTCAACCATGAAGTCTGGGGGCAGATCAGGAGTCTTAGGCATGGCTTGATCCAGGGGCTTGAGAAGTTTCACGGTCGCATCCTCCAGCTTAAACCACCCCAGAGGAAGCCACAGAACGCACCCCAGGATCTAGCCACTGATCCGGAACTGAGTCCTCCTGACCCCTGGATGCTGAGCAGGGGCTGCTGGAGGTGGCGTGGCGGGGCTCAGCCGACTGGCATGGGCTGCTCTGGCAACCTTCCACCCACTCTGGAATCTGGCTGGCTCCTGGGCTCTAAGGGAGGAGCACTTTGGCCTTTCTGCTCGCGCACACAACACACGGCCTGCTCCATCCCAGTGCTGCTCCCCCACAGGGAAGTGCACCGCCGTGTCGAATCAATACCGTGAGCCCACAGACCTCCATGTGCCAGGCTCTAGGCTGGGGAGCTGGAGGTGACAGGGCTGGGCCACTCAGAGCTGGCCCGGAGATGGTGGCCAAGCAACGGCACGCACTCTGGAGAGCAGTGCGGCCAGGAGCTTGGGGGACCAAGCAGAATTCACCATGGCGGAGCACCTAGGGCAGGGTACCGGGAAGATGGCGCACCTGCTGCGGGGGGGGGGGGGGGGGAGCTATCCAGCCCGGCAGGTTCAGGTTCGGGGGCTAGCAGCTTAGCGGCAGCCAGTGAGAGCCAGAGAAGCCAGCCAGGGAGGGAGCAGCTGTCTAAGAGGACCACGGCCGGGGCAGGGGAGGGATCTATTTCCAGGCCCCGTCGGGGTGTGTGCTGGCGGTGGTGTGACCTGGGCTTACCCTCAGCTGTGTCACGCTGACGCCGACGCTGACGTGACGTGACGCGGCGCTCAGGCTGACTCTTGCTCTCCTCGGCCCTGTCCCCACCTCTGTAAAACGCGCAGAACGAGGCCGGCCTGGCCATTAATGCGGTCCCGAGTCACTATCCATCCTGCGTCCTGGGCTCAGGGTAGCGCTTCAACGGCACAGAGCCCACCCCTGGCGTCACAGAGCCCGTCCCAGCTGGGAGGCCGACGGGGAATACGTGACGAGTGTGAGGAGGGGAAAGGGCAGGGACCACAGAGCCTAGAGGACAGCCCTGACCTCAGGACGAGAGCGTCCAAAGAAGGGCGTGTCCCAGCAGAACCCCAAAGGGAGAGGAACTAGACGAGACGAGGAGAGCGAGCGTGGAGGAATGATTTCCGAGGAGATGCGGCCCGTGTTAGGGACCTCGAGGCTTCAGGAGACCCGGCCGGGAGGCGCAACGTGCTGAGAAAAGGGAGGTGGGGAGGGGTGAGCCGGGCCCAGGCAGAGGCTGCTCCAGACATCGGGGGCACTGCGAACCAGCAGCCCTGTGGACTGGGGACACTGCCCCGATGTACAGAGCCGAGCCGGCCACCTCCCTGAGGGGCCCCCAGGAGCCTGCCTGCTGCACTCAGGCCGCTGCGTCCCCTCCGATTCTGAATCACGGCTGTCCCGCGTGAATGGCATGTGCCGGGCGTGGACGGTGTGTGTTTTGAAGTGGTCATAGAAGTTGCCTGGGTCTCTTGGATCCCTCACTCTGTGGAAGCAAACCACATTGGGGGTGCGGGTGGCACTCGACACGGTCGTGGAAAGGTACAGAGACCTCCCCCAGTCTCCGAGGGCCACCGCCCTGGCCAGCCCCACTGCCACCTCCTAGGAGACACGGAGCCAGGACTGTCCCAAGTGCTCTCCTGGTTCCAGGGTCACAGGAACCATAAGAAGTGGTCTGGGGGCTGCCGTGCTCACCCCCAGAGCCGTGCCCGAGGGTCCAGGCCACCCAGGTCTCCAGCACCCCTCCCCGCTCAGCACACGAGCAGAGACTGGCTAGGCTTGCACTCACTCACCAAGAAGAGGCGTGAGCCCTGAGCCCTGCGCCAGCCAGCTACGGCCACCACGTCAGCCCTTGTCACAGTCCAGGAGCAGTTGCCACCATCAGACACCAAGTGGGGACAGTCTCTGGAGAGAGGACTTTCTAGGCCCTGCCAGCAGCCCTGAACCGTAGATTGCAGAAGCCAGGGACATGGGTAAGCCCAGGACCCTCTCCAGTTCTCAGAACCAACAGAGCAGGCCCAACTCCTCCTTCTGGTCGAAGCCCAGAGTCTGCCGTCAGCCAGGAGCCCCAGGACGCCCGACTGCCCTGGTTTGAGGCAGGTGCCTGCTTGGCTCCTAGAGTCCCGGAAGGAGGCGTGGCCCTGCCTCAGCTTGCCCTTGCTGCGGGCTCTCAGGGCTCTCGGAAACACGGCGTGCCGGCATCAGCTGCACCCCCCGTAGAGCGGCCCGCGGCCCTGGGTCTGAGCAGCTGCTCCCCCAAGGGCAGTACCAGCACCCCGCAGTGGACGGCTCAGAGCCACAGCTCTCCTCGGCGTGCGTCCGCGGCCGTGCATCCCAGCCTCTGCCGCTCCTCCATTTCCACTGGAGGAAGAGCCACTCCTGCCTCTCCTCCCCATGGTCATCCCCCAGTCTTTCCAAATGCCTGCTACACACCGCCCCAAGCCAGACTACGGGCGAACGAAGCCCAGCAACTCGTGTGCCGAGGTCCGTAACAGTGATGAGTGGTGGACGGATGACGGAGAGGCCACGCGAGGCCTTAGCCCCAGCTGGGACGACAGGTCTGTGAGGCGTCTCCGCATCTCAGAGGGGACATAGGGATCCACTCAACACTCGTCCCTAACGGTGGTCCCCATCCCTACTCATGTGAGCTCCACCCGTCGGCTCTGGGAGGGAGTTGCACCCCTTCAGCTGGCTGTGCCCACATCTCACAAGGTGACCAGCTGCTTCCCCAGCTTCTCTTGCCTTTTTAAAATTATTAATTTGTTAGGCACGTGTGCGTGCACGCCCAAGATCCCGAGAGGAGAATGGAGGAGAAGGGATTGCGGCGTGGCCATCCCCCCAGGGGGTGATTTCTCGCTTTCTGTCTCTCTGTCTCTCTCTGTCTTTCCAGCGAGCACAAGCGTCCTATAGCAAAAATCCTCTCAAAAAAAAAAAAAAAAAAAAAAAAATATATATATATATATATATATATATTGGACAGGAAAAAGTAAAACCATGTCTATTTGCACATGATATGGTTTCTTATATAGAAAATCCTAAGGAATTCTTCAAAAATTACTGAAATTAATAGGATTTAGCAGGCTTACAGAATATAAAATCATACATAAAGCCATATATACATATCATATAGAAAATCAATTTTATTTGTTTATATGTTGTTACAATTAGAAAGTCATTTTCTACAGCTATCATTCATAATAGCATCAAAAAACATTAAACATTTATGAATATATTTTATGAATGATGTGTAAAACTGCCACTGAAAAACTACAAAAACATTCAGAGCGAAGATTAGTGGGTGAAGGAGAAAAGTCATCACACAATCATTTCCATAAAGACAGTCATTGATCAAATTTCAGCCGCGGTTCATGATTTAAAATCTGCTTTAGAAAACTAGAGTGGTGGAGCTGGCAGGTGGTATGGTTGTGAAGGTGGCTGGACTCCCACATGGTCGACCACGGTTCAAGTCCCAGACCTGGCAGCTTGGTTTCTCACGTTTGTTCATTCTCTTTCTCTCTCTCTGGAGTATGCATGTTCCGTAGCAAAAATAATGTTGATGATAAATAAAATTAGATGATTCTTAAAGAAAAAAAGAAAACTAGAGTGAGAGGGAACCCCGTCCATATCGCCACCTTCTCCCGTCTAACTTGCCTGTCCCGGCGTGTTTTCACAGCTCTGCGGCCCAGCTAGGAGACAGTTGCTATGCTGCCCATTAAAACCAAAAGGCCTTATGGCCAATAAACCACGACCACACAACATACCCGGTCTAACAAGAGGGGTGTCTGGGAGAGCAGAAGGCCTTTCTTTCATGTCTGAGAGAACGCAGCCCACTCCCGGAAGCCAGAGACACAAAACCAGGGCAGAAACACAATGCCAGGGTTCCGCCCACACGCTGGGCCTTTCTTCTTCAAGATGTAGGTGTAGAGAGGAGAAAACTACCAATAATTCCTGGAATCCGGAGCCTGGGCAACGCTTCATCTCTTGATCCTGGGCTTTCTGAAAAAAAGACGTCAACGGCGTGTCCCTTGGACGGGGTGAGAGGGACACCACAGCACGTGACCCCAGCTCACCACAGCATCTTGGCAGGTGCCAGCGGGGACAGCAAGTCCACCTTCAATGGATTTTTTTTTTTTAAGATATTTTTTGCCACGGGGCATGTGCACTTGCCAGAAAGAGCCAAAGACAGAGAGGAAGGTTGAGAAATCACCCCCAAGGGGACAGCCGCACTACGATCCCCTCTCCTCCACGCTCCTCCCAGGCTTTTGGGCACACATGCACTCACACAGCATGATTTTCAAGCTACCGGCTGCAGGACTCAAACCATGCAGTGGGCCGTGTGGGATCCAGCACCTTAGCCACACCACCTGCTGGTTCTTCTTAATGGATTCTGTTGGAGAGAACACTCCTGGGCTTTTCTAACGCCTCCTTCGTCTTGCAGAAGAGGCAGTACTGCAGACGAGAGCACTGGGCGACGTTTGTGCTCACACTCACGTTTGCCAAATGAGCACACACGAGCCCAGAGAGCTTCAGGGCTCACTTGTGGTCACACAGCTACTCAGAAACAGGAAGTAGCTGGAGGCAGCTCACGTTCCAGCAGTGCTAGACTTTGTGCCAGCCCCAAAATAAAATTCTTTAAAAAAAAAAAAAGGCAGACTGAGATAGCACCGCAGTCTGATCTAGGTAGATGGCCTGCTCACGTCCGCGGTGCCCTGGATGTCACCTCGTCGCCACTGCATGAACCCAGCTGTACACCTGCTGTGTCCCCACTATCTGCGAGCTCCTTCCCACTGTCCCCAGTACCATGCTAGACACAAGGCACCCAATGGCGTCTGTGGATGCTCCTGGCATGGAGTTTAAGAGCCCACCACCCCCTCGCTCACCCGAGCCCCCGCACGCATGCGCTTTCCAAGTTTTCTCCACTCGCTGCTTCTAAGAGACACATCTCACAGATGCCACCAGGGCAGTCATGTGTGTTGTTGGCGTTCGACTTGCCTGAAATCTGCGTACCATTGCTTAGGTCTGCAGAGCCACGTGCTGGGGACATGCAGAGGTTAGTCCCTCTCCCTCCCTCATGGAGTTCTCCACTCTCCCTTCCAACCTGGAGGTACTGCCCACATGGCCCTGGCGGGGGGTCTCAGCGGTCCCTGAGGGGAGCAGGGTCTGGGCCGGGAGGCGGCTGCGGCACATGCGAGCTCCCTGCTTTGCTTTCACTGCCGAGGCCCAGCACGCGTGGGAAGGGGCAGGGCAGGCTGAGGGGAAGGTGTCCTGGTGAGGTCTCCACTCACTGGACGGGGCTGCCATTCGTTCCACCGGAGCCCAACGCTCTGGGGCTTTGGGGTGAGAAGAGATGAGGGCCATGCTGGGTGGGCGACACCCTGTGGAAGCACAGCCTGCAGCGCCTGCGTGTCCGGGGGCACCAGGCAGCGGCCGGAGGCAGTCAGGGAGAGGTGGCCGGAGGGTACCCGGAGATGTGCAAGGACGATTTTTGAGGCAATCTGAATAAAATCCAAAAGGACAAGTTGACAAGCCCACTGCAGCACGCGGGGGCCTGTGGGTTGATCCCTGAGGGCGTCTCGAGGTGCGGGTCCTCAGCTGGCTGGCGGTGCCTGCCCCTCTCGCACTGCTTCCGCCATCACCGTCCCTTCCCACGTGGCTGGCGTGAACAGCGGCCTCAGGCTGCGTGGCCCAGCGGGGGTCTGGCAGAGATGGGGTGTGCACGCAGCCTAGCCCGCTCGCCCGGGCCCACAAGCACACCTGGTCTCACACGGGCATGGGCTCAGGTGCAGGTAGCCAGTGGTCCCCAGGTAGCAGGCCGTCCTCGGTAGAACTGGCAACACCCCAAACATGGACCGCCGTGATGCGCCAGCTGTTCACACCCTGATTCAGCAGCCTACACAGTGCCGGACAGGTGCTCACAGGACACCGCCGGCCGCCGTGCCCAGACACCCTGCACTTGGCTTGCACAGTCTGTCTGGCATCTAGACACCCTGCAAGCCAGCTGTCTGAGGTGACGCTGCTGAAGACCCAGAGGTGACATTTTAAAGCCAGTTGTGCTAGAAAGTAGCTTTGAATAGAGACGTGGGGGTGGGAGGCCTCACAAAAAGTTATTTTCAGCTTCCTGTAGTTCCTGAACAGCAATGAACATTGCACAGGAGTCACCTGGCTAGCTGTTTGCAAATACACATGCTACATCTTTGTCTCCGACATTCTGAGGCCACCTGCAGGGGCGAGTCCCGATATCTGGGTCACTGGGAAGCTTCGCAGGTGGCTCTGCTAGGCACCCGGGGTGACAGCCCCCCACAAAGCCCATGTCAGAAAGGCAAGGTCAGCGTTGCGTCCGCGGCTACCCCGAGATCAGTGGGAAGTGGACAGGGCTTTCTGAAACAGGGCGGGGAGGCTGGACGTCCACTTAAACACGGAACAACAGCGTTAGCTTCCGTAAACAGCTCCTTTAACTACCGCAATTTAAAAGTCAGCCTGTTTGGGACCAGCAGTTAGCGTAATGGCTATGTCGCTGGACTCCCACGTAGTTGACCACAGTTCGAGTCCCGGACCCGGTGGCTTAAACTCACGCCGGGCGCGTGTGCGTGCGTGCCCAAGATCCCGAGAGGAGAATGGAGGAGAAGGGATTGCGGCGTGGCCATCCCCCCTGGGGGGTGATTTCTCGCTTTCTGTCTCTATGTCTCTCTCTGTCTGCCTGGCGAGCACACGCGCCCTATAGCAAAAACCTCTCCAAAAAAAAAAAAAAGAAAAAAAAAAGTCCTGTTTGAGACGTCCCTGTGTTTTCTTCCTATAGTATTTCTGATAGAAGGAAACTGCATCCACCAAGCCCAATCCTTATCACTTATTTTCACTTTATTAACCCTAATTAGTAAAACCAATAACGAAGCATGTGAGGCAGAATAATTTGTACATTTACTCTTGCCAAAGCAGGAAACTGCATTTGAAAACCTAGGGTTTAGGTCAAATTTTCCATTAAAGAAGAATAGGAGCAACAGGGGGCCAGCAGGTGGTATGGTGGTTAAGGTGCTGGACTCCCACATAGCCAACCACGGTTCAAGTCCCAGACCCGGCATATTGCTTTCTCTTTCTCTCTCTCTCTCTCAGTTTCTGGTAAGCACACATGCCCTATAGTAAATTTAAAAATAATAAGTAATAAAATTAAATGAATAATTCTAAAAAGAAAAAGAGGAGCAACAAAGTCTGCGCACTTTTCGTTTCATCTAAAACCGTCAGGCCTCCCCACCACTGCATGGCTGTTACCTGCTTGGATTAGAAGGTGGCCTGTCCCCTGCTGCTCAGCGGCTTTAATTAACACCTACCCTGTGTGCCCAGCCTCTCTTTAAACCAGCGGTTCTTTGCCCAGAGCAACGTTACACCTGTCTCAGCAATTCTGGGAGCGATGCTTTGAAGCATCTTTTCCGAATCCCCTGCTAATGATCTGGTAATTACTGTGATGACTTTTCAATGAGGTGTAAAGTGCTCAGCTAGCTGTCAGCCCAGAGGGCCCCAGGGCACAGGGGACCCAGCAGGGCAAAGAGAAGGGGAAAACGTGGAGCCTGGGTCTGCTTCTGCAGTGACAGGAATAGCCCCGTCTGGCCAGAGAAGGGGTCCCGCCCACAGTGGCACAGCCACCAGGGTGGCAGATGACAGACTTCTGATATCCTGGGATGGTCTGACTACTGAATCCGGGGAGGGCTGGCCCCATGGACTAGTGGCTAAGGGAGCTGCAGCCCATATGCCAACCATGGTTGGTTCAAGTCCTGCCTCAGTGGCTTGAAAAACACGCCAGGTGTATGTACACATGCACTCCAAATCCCAACAGGATGGAGAAGGGGAGGGACCGCACGTGACCACGCCCTGTTGGGGGTGTTTTCTCCCTCTCTCTGTCACCGCGAGGCAGCCCCCCATGGCCCAAGTTTCCAGCGGAGAAAGCAAAGGCGTCAAACACTGAGCCCAAGCCATAGCGCTCACAGGCTGCTCCGCGTCCAAGTCAGCGTGGAGTCCTTCCAAACCTCCCTCACTGGCCCTGCGTAGGACACTCTGAAAGGCTTTACCCACAAATTGCCCAGAAGCTTCTGGAAGCTCAGCTTAGCAACGGCCCCACGACTCCAGGTGGGCCACGGGCACAAAGTCCTTGGCTACGAGCGTGGCCTGCTCATGCAGCCTGGGCTCCCAGACCTCCAGGCTCCTGGGCTGGCCTGACCTGCACGGGGCTGGAGAGGGCAGGGGGTAATTATGCACACTGGGACGGAAGCTTGCAGCACACCGACGGCCGTGCAATCAATCTCCGCCCTGTAAATTGAGTTTCAAGTGTGGGGCCGGTAATTAGCAAGCCCGTCATTTTCCTCCTCTTCGCTCTAAGTAAATTAGAAGGGCTTTTTGCTCTCGTTTGCAGCTGGTCTCATTTTCCAAGTGCAGCCGTAAAAGCGTGAGGAAGGACGGCCCTCCGTCAGGCAGCGTGTGGCCCTGCAGGCTGGGAGGCTTGGCGCCAGCCCTAGTTTTGCCACCAGTCAGATTGTGGCCCTTGTTGGGCCCCTGTGCCTCTCCGCCTGGGTTTCCACATTTATAAATTGAGGAGTTTGTACTAGGGGCCTCTCAGGTCCCTCCCGACTCTCATGGCCACTGGGTTCAGGCTTACTGATTGCCAGGGATGGCCCCAGGTGGACAGGAATTGCAAGCCAGGGGCTGTCCCCCTCTATTTCCCATGTGCGTGACAAATCCACAGAGGTGAAAAGCCCCCAATTTCCAGAGGTGAAGGATGGTGGAGGGGGGCCATGTGCCCTCTTTCCAGAAAAGTGAACCTTCTGGAAGTCACAGTGCTAATGACGCTCACTAAACTTGTCACCTGGCCAGGCACCGAACCGATGGCTCTACAACAGTCATTCCTCACTCACAGAGCCACTGTGGGCCCATTTCTCAGCAAGCAAACTCCGACCCAGCACGGAGAGCTGGCGGTTCCAAGGCAAGGCTGCCAGGCGCCAGAGGCTGCTCAGACCCTGGACTCTCCCAACGGAAGAGTGGACAGACCAAGAGGCAACCTCAGCAGCACGGAACGCCGGGCAGGACACCCACATGGCCACACTCGCGCAGGCAGACCCCACCAGGAGGGCCGCGGGAGGAGGCTGGGAGAAGCCCCAACAAAGGAAGGGCTCCCCCCCCCCCCCCCCCGGCTCTCCCTAAAGGCTCCTGCCTCCAGCTCTCCTCCCCAGCTGGGGAAAGGACTCATTTGCAGGAAGGGGGAGCTGATGGAGAAGCAGCAGCGGCACATTTGCGAGCCGCCCTGTAGCAGCCGGGAACACTGAGCTGCCGTGGCTGTAAGGGCCCGGCTCTGCCACGCTCAAACCCTCCGCGATTATAAATGCTAAACGACCTTTCCATTTGTTACAGGAAGATGCAAGAACCTCAGATTACTGCATCACACGCACACACGCAACTGTTCTGACGGACAGATTCTGTGAGGTTGCTCCAAAGACGCTCGGCCTAGAAACGTGTTCACCAGCAGCCGTTTCACAGAATCCACTCGCCTGGCCCTCTCGCTGCGTTAGGCCATGCCTCCAGTCTTTCTCTCTCTTCAATACCTCTGAGTAACATAATTACCTTAAAAAAAATTTTCCCCCAGAGGGTGCATGTGCTCACTAGGGAAAGCGAGAGAGAGAGAGAGAGAGAGAGAAAGCACCCCCCACCATGGTGGAGGGTCACGCTGCAATCCCTTCTCCATTTTTTCTTGAGATTTTGGGCAACGCGCATGCATTTCTCAGGCCACCAGGCCCTGAAAGTGAGCAACAGTTGGCCGTGTGCCATTCCACCGCCCTAACCGCCACGCCACCAGTTGGCCCCGCATTCCACTATCTTAGAGGCCGTCACGGTCCTGCCTGAAGGCTCCAGGGACACAGGGAGCACCGGGCCGGATGTCTGCTGAGCTGAGTCCCGGGTCCCCAGCCAGCACTGACTGGGCACCTCCTCTGTGCCCGCGCGGTGTCCCGCTACAAGCAGAGGGCTGAGAGAGCCCAGGCCGCTCTGGAGAAGAGGCCAGGAGGGAGGCAGACCGAGTCAGCAGGGAAGCCACAGCCCTGGGCGCCAAACACGAGAAGGTGTCAGGTGGAAAAGACCGCCGGCATTTCAGCGTGGCAGAATCTGTGAGGTGGGACCCAGAGCGGGGTATAGAGTTGGCAGCTCCAGCTGCAGGTGACTGCACCTTGCCCGGGGCCCAGCCATCCTGAAGCAGGCCAGCTGGAGGTCTGGCTGGACCGCAGCCATCTTGAAATTGGGGAAGACCTCTAATGAGAACCAGCTAGGTGCAGCGTCAAGGGGAGGTCTGTGAGAGACCAGGAGAGGGGGACTGAAGAGGTGGGGTGGTTCCCCAGGGACAGCAACGGACTGAGCGAGCGCAGGGAGGCGTGTCTGCTCCTGCTGTCCCCGCCTGTAACCCCGAGGACACGCTGAGCTTCGGGACAGAGCGTGGTGCTGAGGTCTCCCTATAACCGGCTGCAGAATAACCTCCCTTCTCCGGCCTCTGCCTCTCCTCTCACTGACCACGAGAGGCAGCAGCCAGACTTAGCTGGCCGGAACAGTCCCACACTGGTCACTCTGCAGTATGGGAGGGTGACCTCCAGCTCCGGGGAGTCGTGCTGAGGAGGCCACTTAGCGGGACTGCCATGAAGAACGAGGCTGTCAGACAAGGTCGCATCTGACTTGTCCAAGTGACTTCGTTCTGTGTCTCCGAGTCTCAGTTTACCTCTTCTGTAAAATGGTCACAATCATCGCTTATTCACAGGAGTGTAGAGGGTGCCTTTCGAGCACTGAGCGGACTGCCTGGCACTCAGACAGTGTCGGGTTAAGGGAAGCCGGCGCTCTGTGAAGGCTCCAGTGACAGGCCCAGCTCAGAAGAGTCACTCACCCGGCAGGTGTCTCTCTGCTTCGTGTTCTTTGCTGCAGGTACTGCGTGGGCACCTGTTCCTCCTCCCACTTCCCTCTCAGAAACGCACCACCCCACCAGACGGCAGAGGCTTATTTCCCAATCCTACCAGATGCCCAGCGAGATGCCTGGTCTCTGCATAGAAAAGAAACACAAGGGCCAGCAGGTGGTGGGGAAGTTGAGGCGGCTGGATCCCACACAGCCGACTCAGTGGTTCAAGTCCTGGACCGGGGGCTTCAAGGACATGTCGGGCGCACGTGTGTACATGCCCAAAGTCCTGAGAGGAAGGGGTTGTGGCATGGCCACCCCCCCAGGGTGTCCTCTCTCTCTCCAGTGAGCACACATGCCCTGTAGTGAACTAAAAGAAAAGAAACACACACACAGCCCCACCCAGCACACCTGCCGGGCCCCACGTGTGAACACGGAAGCCACCAGACAGAAGACAGTCTCAGAACAGCTGAAGCAGCCACAGCAGCCCCGTCCGAGGCGCCCAGGATGGGTCACCCACTGGCTGTTCAGGCCGCAATGCTGCCAGAACTCTGCCAACCCAGTCTGCCCTCCGACCCCCGGGGCCAGGAGAGAGAAATATCCACATCCCGGAGATTGGCCCAGACTCTCGGGGCAGCCACTCAGCCTGGACCAGAGGGCCGGAAATGATCAGGGTGGGATCAGCCAAGTACGCGGGACTCCCAGACCTGCGCCCAGGGCCGGCTCACACGTAGGCCAACACACACGCACCTCCTAGAGCCCCCATCCGCAAACACGCACGCCCGACGCAGCGCCACGGCGCCCACCAGCCGCCGGCACACCCCAGCCCGGTCTCTAGCCCCTCCGCCTGGCTGCTTTCATGTCCCTCACGGCACGCGCTCGTCTCCCAGGCTACCGCGGGAGGTAATAATATCTTAATTCCACCCACATAAGAGCAAACTAGCGAGTGCCTGTACCTGCAGCATGCGAGCTCGGCGGCTGAAAGGAATTCGAGTAACCCAGAGAGACGGCTCTTTCCAGTTATGACCTCAACGGGCAGTATATGGGAAACCAGCAAGGCAGGGAGGGCGCGGGAAACCAAGAGAATGACAGTACGCTGCGTCATCACCGGGTCCTTCCTCTGACGCCCTCGGTGATGACTGTCTAACAATGGACTTTGTGTAGGAAACGTGCTGTCCCTGTCTGTGGACAAAACCAGACACGTACCAAGGCCTCCCATTCACCGTGTACAAATGACAGGGCTTGGGGCCTGAAGGTCTTGTTCGCCTTTCTTCCTTAGGCCCGGACGGCTCTGTCCGTATCCACACCCTGAGCTGCCGTCCACACCCTGAGCTGCCGTCCACACCCTGAGCTGCCGTCCACACCCTGAGCTGCCGTCCACACCCAGCCTGCTGGTCGGCCCAGCCCACTGAATGCACCCCCTCACCCCACAGCTCCAACAGAACCCCAGCTGCACGTCGTGAGCGAGGTGGACATGGGGTGTTTTGGGGACAGACACCTCAGTGAAGGGAGTACCCCAGCACAGAGGGGCGCAGCCGAGGCAAAGACCAAGAGTCCAGAGTTTGCTAGGAATGTTCATGGGACAGCAAGGAAGTCGGTCTGTCTGGAACAGATCAGGTGAAGGCAAGAGAAACCGGTAGGAGATGGGTAAGAGAGGCGGCCAATAAACACCGCTTAGGAACGGGTCTTAGCTCCAGCTTGGCAGTGTTTTAAGAGAGGTTGTTGCTATAGGGCGCGTGTACTCTCCAGAGAAACAGAGAGAGACAGAAAGTGAGAAATCACCCCCAGGGGGATGGCCACACTGCAATCCCTTCTCCTCCATCCTCCTCTTGGGATCTTGGGCAGCACACACGTGTGCCTGGTGTGAGTTTCAGGCTTCCAGGTCCAGGACTCGAACTTCAGTCAACTAGGTGGGAGTCCAGCGACATAACCATCATGCCATGTACTGGCCCCTCGGGCAGCGCTCTGACCCAGTGGGCAGAGTCACTCCATCAACAGGGGCACATGGGGCACCCGGGGCCTCCAGCTGGCCCCCGGGTCCCTGCTGAGCTAGACAGAAGAGCACCAAGCAGATGCAGTTGAAAAGCAGAAGTAAGATTTGCACATTTTAGAGAATATAAAAAATACAGAAAAGCATCACGGATCGAGATGTAGGAAAGTCACGCAGCAGGCCAGCTGGTGGTGAGGTAGTTACGACGGCCGAATCCCACACGGCTGACTGCACAGTTCAAGTCCTCGCCCCAGCAGCTGGAGAAGCACACTGGGACACGTGCAGGCCCTGCACCTGGAAGGGAGACAGAGATGGAGGAGAAGGGGTTCAGCATGACTGTTCCCCTTCCGGGTGCTTTCTCTCCCTCTCTCTGTCTCTCTCTGGTGAGCACATATACCCTCTGGCAAAATTCTTTAAAAAATAAAGAAAAATGAACAATAGCAAGTAGCTGGGATTAGAATTTTCCAACTGTTGTATAATGCTGTTATAATATGTCTATCTCTTACACAAATAAACTTTTGAAAGTTTATTTTCTCAAAGTAAATAGAATTGTGCCTTCTAACTCACACAGAGACTTCGGAACCTAGCTCCCCTGAGATGTGACACCCCTAGTTCTTTAAAGAGCATGAACTTCTCGGGCCAGCAGGTGGCATGGAGGTTAAGGTACTGGATCCCACGTGGCTGGCTATGCGGTTCCAGCCTCAGACCCAGTGGCTTGAAAATCTCTATAGGTGCACGTGCATGTGTGCCTGATCCCCAGCGAGGAGAGGAGAGGAGAGGAGAGGAGAGGAGAGGAGAGGAGAGGAGAGGAGAAGGGCTTGCGGCGTGGCCACCCACCCTGGGCAGAGATTTCTCACTTTCCCTTTCTTTTTCTCTCTCTGGTGAGCTCACACACCCTCTAACAAAAACTGGAAAGAAAAAAAGTAGAGGGGGGCTAACTTTTGAGTCGAGGGAGACTGGGCTGACATTTTGCCACTACCTGGCCCCCCGGGAAGCTTGTTGACCTCCCCCAGCCTCACTCATCTCAGGTACAATAAGCATCACACCCAGGAGATTACGATGCAGGTTAGAGACGTTAGTGAAACAGCTGGCAGGCCCGGAGGTGAACGAGATGCACAGCTGTTCAGTCACCAGGAATCGACCATCGACCATCGACCACGCCCCCAGCCTGAACTGGGCGCTCTGCTATTGCTTGTGACAATAGCAACAAGATTTCAACAATAATAAAGTGGGGACCAGCAGATGGCATAATGGTTATGTTGCTGGACTCCCCTGTAGCTGACTGCAGTTCGAGTCTCAGATTCAGAGGCTTAAGCTCACTCTGGGCGTGTGTGCCTGTGTGCCCAAAATCCCAAGAGAAGGGATTGCAGTGTGGCCATCCCCTTGAGGGGTGATTCTCTCTGTCTCTGTCTCTCCAGTAAGTGCACGTGCCCTATAGTAAAAACATCTCTAAATAATAATAATAATAATAATAATAATAATAATAGAGTTATCTCTGGTCTCTAGTTTCAATTTTCCAAAAAGACCACAAAGTCCATCTAGGATGCAGGAGCTCTGTTATTACCCTGCAAGTGGCACTCTGGAGGGCGAGAGGCCCATCCTTGGAGCCCGCTGGAGAGGTGGGCAGGGTGCAGGCTGCGGGGATGCAGGGCTGCCGGGGCAGGACTCAGCAGGACGCTGCCGGGGCCCAGCCATCTCGCCCCTCTCCCCGAGTGCTGTCTCCCACTGCTCACACATAGCTGGGAAGGCCCAGGAAGCCCCTGGCACTGGCTGCAGTCCCCCAGAATGTCACTGTCATGGACAGTGGCCTGGCTGGGACACACCCCTGGAAGGCTAGGCCTCTCCCGGTTCTCGGGCCCGTCTGATGCTCTGGTTTCTGGGAGATTCAGTGGCCAGGTGGTGGATGCCTGAGTCAGCCGTCAGGCGGAAAGGAGGAACAATCTTCAATAAAAGCATAAACACGTGCATCGTGCTGCCAGGTAGCTGCACTGCGGAGCACAGAGTGATGGGGGTGTGAACCAGGAGGAAGCTCCGGGAGGGACATTCTACAGCCACGTGGGCTGCCGGGCAGGAACTGCGTCACAGCACCACCACCCGGCCCCTCCAGGGGCAGGGGACAGACCACAGAACTGCTCAGAGCAGGGAATCCTCCCAGGTAGACCAAGGACCTGCCCGGCTGGCACCAGGAGGGGGGGTGTCCTGTATTTCAGGCTGTTTTCACAACTCCTTCCAGTGTTAGGCAGAAATCAATGGGCAAACTCTTCCAGAGATGCCACGTGCCTGGCCACCTAGTCCTGTCCTTTGCGGACCCCTGAAGAGCTGGCTGGATCCCTAGGGTGACGCTGACGCCACTCCCTCTGTCTCTTTCCTCGCTGATCCAGAAGCGCTGGGAGCGCTGGGCTTCACAGGGCAGGGTCCTCCCCCCCCCCCCCAGCAGGGTCCCTGAGGTTCAAGTGCACCAGGCCAAAGCACTAGGAAAGTGCTTTTTAATATAATCCTCGTCTGGCCTGACGGTGCCCTCCCCCAGGGTGACACCCCAACAGGGATGAACTGTCCCGAGGCCTGGATTCTAACAGGCTGCAAATCCTCAGAAAGGCGTGCTCGCTCGACCTGCCAGGCAGCTCAACACCCGAGGCGCGTCGGGGAGCGGGTGGGGGACACTGCCG
The DNA here is from genome assembly GCA_026018925.1 of Tupaia tana. NCBI lineage: Eukaryota > Metazoa > Chordata > Mammalia > Scandentia > Tupaiidae > Tupaia > Tupaia tana. The sequence goes on from JAKSZU010000022.1 coordinate 43,819,819, forward strand.
GCGGGACCCTCAGAGCTGCAGGGTGCAGCCCGCCCGCGCTTTCCAGCCCAGACTCCGCCGAGTTTGGGGATTTTCCTCCGGGTGCGCTTGCCCTGAGAGCACACCCAGCAGGTCGGAGCACTCGGCAGCGGCCAACTCCAGACCTGAGATTTGTGGGAGTCACCGTGGGAGGGCCGGGCTCTGTCACTGGCTCGAGGGGGTGGCCTAGGAAGGCCTTCTCTCCTCTCCCAGCCTCAGTCTCCCCTTCTGTGAAATAAGGGCGGTCCGACCGGCCCCATCGCAAGCTCCCCCTGGCGCGACAAAGGGATGGTCGGGGCTCCCCGCCTCCCCGAGGACGCAGCTCTCCGGGAGAGGCCGTGCGCGCCCGCAGGCTCCCCCCGCGCCGAGACCGGAGTCCCAGCCTCGCCCGAGGCCGCCCCCCAGCTGCAGGCCGGCCGCCCCGCGACCCCCCGCCCCGCCCCCGCCGTGGAAGCCCGCCCTCCCCCGAGTCCGAGCCCTGCGAGCGGAGGGCGGAGCGGGGCGGGGCGCCGGGAGGCGGAGCCGAGCCGGGAAACCCTGCTCCAGGCGAGCGCCGGGCCCCGCAGAGCAGCCCGGCCGTCCGAGGGCCGCGGCGCCGGGGGCGGCGGGGAAGCCCAGACGCAGCCGGGTCTGGAGCGAGCTCCGCGCCGAGCGAGCCGCCGCCGCCGCCGCCTCCGCGCCGCCCCCGCGGGCTGGCCTGCGCCCGCACTCCGCCCGGCCGCGGCTCCCGCGCTCCGCCGTCCGCTCTCCGCCTCCCGCGCGCCATGCAGCCGCCGCCAGCCCCGCGCGCGTAGGCGCCGCCGCAGGCCATGCTGCCCCTGCTCGCCGCGCTGCTGGCCGCCGCCTGCCCGCTGCCGCCCGCCCGCGGCGGGGCCGCAGACGCGCCGGACCTCCTCGGGGCGCCCCCCAACGCCTCGGTGAACGCGTCGTCCCCGGGCGAGCCGGCCGCCCCGCGCCTGCTGGCCTCGGCCGCCCCGGGGCCCCCCGAGCGCGCGGGCCCGGAGGAGGCGGCGGCGCCCTGCAACATCAGCGTGCAGCGCCAGATGCTCAGCTCGCTGCTCGTGCGCTGGGGCCGCCCGCGGGGCTTCCAGTGCGACCTGCTGCTCTTCTCCACCAACGCGCACGGCCGCGCCTTCTTCGCCGCCGCCTTCCACCGCGTCGGGCCGCCGCTGCTCATCGAGCACCTGGGGCTGGCGGCCGGCGGCGCGCAGCAGGACCTGCGCCTCTGCGTGGGCTGCGGCTGGGTGCGCGGCCGCCGCCCCGGCCGCCTCCGGCCCGCCGCCGCCACCGCCGGGGCGCCCACCGCGCTGCCCGCCTACCCCGCGGCCGAGCCGCCCGGGCCGCTGTGGCTGCAGGGAGAGCCGCTGCATTTCTGCTGCCTGGACTTCAGCCTGGAGGAGCTGCAGGGCGAGCCGGGCTGGAGGCTGAACCGCAAGCCCATCGAGTCCACGCTGGTGGCCTGCTTCATGACGCTGGTCATCGTCGTGTGGAGCGTGGCCGCCCTCATCTGGCCGGTGCCCATCATCGCCGGCTTCCTGCCCAACGGCATGGAGCAGCGCCGGACCACCGCCAGCGCCCCCGCGGCCGCGCCCGCCGCCGTGCCCGCCGGGACCACCGCGGCCGCCGCCGCCGCCGCTGTCGCCGCCGCCGCCGTCACCGTCACCTCGGGGGCGACGGCCAAGTGACCGCGCCGCGCCGCCCTGCCCGCTCCGTCGGCGCCCGCGGGCGCTCTCCCGCCGGGGCTCGGCCGGTGTCCGTGCTGTAGTGACCGTTCGTCCTTCCGGGAGGGGCCGCGAGGGGCCGGCGCGTCGGCCAGCGAGGTTCGTGCCCGGGTTCTGGTTCGGGGAGCAGAGGCAGCCCGGACCGAGGGTGCGATCCGCCGCCCCGGAGAGGAGGAGCGGATGCGGCCCCCTCCCCTCGGTGAAATCCCCTGCCCGCCCCCTGCCCGCACCCACGTGCCCCATGTGCCAGGCGGAAAATGACCAAATCCTGTGTATTTGTTTTATATATTTAATAACCGTTTTAAATGAGAGTTTTAGTAAAAAAAAAATACAAAACAAAAAGAAATTACATTGCTATCGCTGTAGGGACAGAAGCTCTTTGTAACGAACAGTTGTATTTGAAGTTTGTTGTTTTTTAATTTATTTAAAAGGGGGCGGGGAGGGCGTGGGAGGATTTAACACCCATGTGTTGTTACTGCCGACATGGAACTTGGACCGTCTTCCAAGTCGAGCAGCCCCGCGGTGTGGCCTGGTGGGTGTTTCTTCTTGTACTTACATGTTTGGTTTTTCTTTTCGGGGGGGCTTTTAATACAGACATTTTCCTCCAGAGATGCGTATGTATCTTTTTCTTTAATTAATTTAGGAAAAAGGAATCGGAGAATCTCAAGAGGTTACCCCAAAACGGGGGGGAATCTGGAAATTTGGAGACAAGCTGGTACTGTCTCCCATATCCACAAGGCTGGGGACAAAGATGGAACCCTTGTCACCTGCCCCCAGAGCCACCCCCACTCTCCCAGTGGCACATGGGGTTGGGCATGGTTTGTCTTCGTCCCCCTTCCCCATGCTCTGCAGAACACCCGGCAGAGTGTCCCGGCCAGGTCATTAGCCTCTGAGCCGGCAGGTTTTCACAGAAACGACTCTAACGGCATATCTAGGTTTCCTTTCATATGCGTTCACTTTAACGAGCACATTTCCAATGCTGGTTTTGAAGCTTGAGATATTATTTTGGCTTTTAAAAGATAAACTCTCGTGGAATAAACAGCTAATGAGGACAAGGTCTTCTTGGTTCCTGGTTTCCATGTCAGAGTGTCTGTATGCCGAAGTTTCGGATTCTTCTGGGTTTTCCGGAGAGTAAATGCAACATCCTTAAAAAGATTTGGAAAGGCTCTTTCCTCTGCCCCCCTCCTGTCCACTTTTGGGTGAATTCCTGAGTGTATTCTGGAGTTCTAGTTCCCAAAGTGTGGTCCCTGGACCAGCAACATCAGCATTACCTGGAAACTTGTTCGAGGGGCAAGTCATGGGCTCCCCCCGGACAGACGGCGTCAGGAGCGCTGGCAGGCCCCACAGTCTGCTCCCGCAGGCCCCCGAGGGCTGGTGGGAAGGAACCTTCCAATACCAGCCTCCTTTTAACCGGAAGTGTCTGCATGTCAAGGACACGGGCACTTTTTCACAGGGATGTGTCTGAAGGAGAAGCTGGGTCATGGCCCTGCAGCTTCAGCTGCCCCTCTGGCTCTTCCGGGCCCAGGGATGTCTCAGCCGAGGCCAGCCCCTGAGAGGGGAGGCGGTGGGGAAGGGGTCTCCGTCAGTCTCCTGGTCCAGATGTGACACTCAGGGACTGCGAGTCTGCGGCCCTGGGCAGTCACTGTCCATCTCCTGCACCCAGGGCTGGGTTTATTTCACTTTATTATTGTTATTATCATTTTAATTTGTTGTAGGGCCCACGTGCTCAGCGGAGAGAGAGAGGGAAAGTGATCGTGGTTCAAGTCCTGGGCCTGACGCCTTGCTTTCTCACTTTCCTCAGCCCTGCTCTCGCTCTCTGTGGTGAGCACACATGGTTATAATTAATAATAGCAAAATGAATTAATATGTATTTAAACATACAAACCTCTAGTGCCAGCAAGTGCTGTGTTGTCTAAGGCACTGGATCCCACATAACCGGCTCTGTGGTTCGAGTCCCAGGCCCAGCAGCTTGAAATACATTCAGTGTGGGCGTGCCCAGAATGCCGAGAGGAGAACGAAGGAGGGACTGTGGCATGGCCATCCCCGGGGGTGGTGTCTCTCTTTCTCCATTTCGCTCTGTCTCTCCAGCGAGCACATGTGCCCTATGGCAAAACAAAACCAACCCTCCAGAGGGTCTGGAGCAGACAGGCTGATGCACTGGCCAGGAGGTCACTTCCTGTGTGTTCCTTGTGGCCCGACCCATCACAAGGGAGCCAAGGAGCGGTCGCTTCCAGGGCCCAGAGAAGAGGTGCTGACGTTGACCTCGCTGACGGCTGCAGCTCCTGGCACTGCCCACTGTGCAGTCCGGCAGCCCCGGGTCGGCCGGTGAGCCCATCCCAGGAGCACCTGCTCCAGACTGTCCTCTGAGAGGTGTCTTCTGTGACACCTACACCGCCCTTGGGTCATTCCTGCCACTCCTGGGATGACCGAGGTCCAGCCTCGAGGTGCGGATTTCCTGTGACCCTGTGTCAGGCACGGCTGTCGTTCAGGACAGTGTGAGGCCCCTCCTCGCCTCGCCCTGGCTTTTCCCTGGTGTTCCTACTGCCTGCGCGTTCCCAGGGCTGTCCCCCGCCGTGCCCAAGTGGCTCTGGCCTTCAGGACCTGAGACCTGTTCTCTGACGTGGGGTCGTGATAAAGAGGACAATGCGTCGTTGGTGCCCCGACATCTCCCCAGGCCCCCTTCTGACTGTGTGTGCCCCCTGCCTCCAGAGCTCTTTTGGCCCCAGGAAATGACCAGCTTCCGGCACCTGCCGGGACCTTCTCTGCGCTGGGACTGGAGTCCTTGCTGGGCTCCTGGGGTTCCATTAGACTCCCCTAGAGTCAGGGCGCACAGGAGAGATCGCTGACCACTGAGCACTCCAGCCCCCCCAAACACCCCAGGTTGGACTTTTGCACTGCAGTTTCCAGAAGCGAGTTCAGAGCCTGAAAGAGTCCCCAAGCACCCGGTGGTGGCCACGGCCCGGGCCCCTGAGCCCTGTGGTTTCCTGTGATTGGCAGTCCTACCCACAGGAAACGCCTGCGGGCTCCAGGGGCCCCCACTGGCCACTCCAGACTGAAGTCACTGCATACCGGAATGATCTAGAACTCTGGCTCTGCTATTCCAGCTCCTTGGAATCTTATTTCCGGCTACGAGCTTCAAGAGTCCCCTGCTCGAGGGAATTGCACGTGTTGCTGTTCTTTCGACAAGACAGCTACGGGGTCCTCAGCTAACCTCCCGCCTACCTAGCCGCCTGTCTCCAGTAACCGCCAACGGGGAGGACTGCCTGGGACTGGCGGGGTGATGGAGACGTCGTTATAAATACTGTTAATCATTGTCATCTGGGACTGGAAAGAGAAGGGGGCAGGGGAAGTAGGGGAAAGAATGAGTGGGTACAGAGGGTGCCTGCACTCGCCGGAGAGAGACGGGGATGGGGAGAGCACCCGGGGGATGGGCTCGCCATAGTCCCTTCTCCTCCACTGCTCCACCCCCTCGGGATTTGGGTGCACACACGCCCAGCATGCTTTTCCAGCCACTGGGGCTGGGATTCGAACCATGGTCAGCCATGTGGGATCCGGCTCCCTTAACCACTGGGCCACAGGGAGGGCCTGAAAACTTCCATTTCCTTGTTGCAGCAGGGAGCTGTATAGGATGGGCAGGTAGCTGGATGAAATGCCCTTTGTAAAACAACGAACGGACTGCAGCACAACCTGGGCGCCCAGTGACCACGGCTGGTGTTTACTGAGGGGCTCAGATGCACCCCTTATACCCGCTTCCCCACTCAGTGTCTCCTCGGCAGGCCCTCCCTCTGCAGGCGGTAACAGACCTCAAGGCTGGGAGAAAGACCATGTCCGGGCACCTCAGCCACACGGGACACTGAAACCTGTCAGAGGACAGAGGCCCGGCGGAGAAGGGGAGGGGTGAGGGCCCGTCTTTCCCGTCACCTCCAGACACAGACCAAAGCCAGACCGCAAGTCCCACCCCTCCCGGCAGAGACCTCGGCTCCCACGGCTTCCACATCTCAGCTGAGGCCGATAAGCAGCGGCCACCACCCTGAGGGATGAACACTGCGATCTCGAGGCGCGAGCCCGCCGCAGCCAGGTGGCGGCCATTTATCTGATGCCTTGGTACAGAAATGAACTCTGCGGTTCAATAAGCGGGAAGGATATTGCTCCTGGGCCGTGCTGTCCTGAGAGCCGTGGCCACGTGGTGTGGCCGAGCAGAGGCCGCAGTGCACACACCCTCCAGGAGAATAAGAAATGAGGCATGATTCCCATTTCAAACGGCTTCTCAGACTTTGTCGGCTGACCCTGGTTATCACGCTGGAAGGCAGGGTCTGTGCAGGGCGAGGAAGAGGAGAAGTGAACATGGGTCCTGTCTGCTAGACCCCAAACGCGGCCTTCTAACTGCTCATGGTTACGGCGCGGGACTCCCACGTAGTCAATCACAGTTCGAGTCCCGGACCCGGTGGCTTAAAACTCACGCTGGGTGGGTGTGCATGTGTGCCCAAGATCCTGAGAGGAGAATGGAGGAGAAAGGATTGCGGCGTGGCCATTCCTGAGGGGTGATTTCTCACCTTCTGTCTCTCTGTTTCTCTCTGTCTCACTCGTACGCGCCCTATAGCAAAAACCTCTCTACAAACAAACAAATGCTCATGGTGATCATAGGAGATAAGTCCATCCTGACCATGTCAACAATTTACAAGCAGACTTGGTAGGCTAGAAATCTTACCTGGTTCACAGGGCTCGGACCGCGGAGGGCTGTCTCGGCCTCCTCCCGCCTCTGCACCTTGTGCCTCTCTGAGGTTCACAGTGGGGCCGTGTGCACAGCAAGGCAGGTGAAAGCACTTGCAGAAGAAACAAACACGAATCCACTCCACACCCTTGGCTGGTTTTCCTCCCTGTACGAACCACATCTACTTCAACGAGGCGTATTTTCACCTGGGTGGTCAGAAGCATATTAGGCACATTTATCCACAGTAAAAATTAAACAGCCAGAGAAATGGTCTCTTTTTAAAATTTTTATTTATTATTATTATTTAACTTGCTATAGGGCATGTGTGCTCATCTCAGAGGCCGGGGAGTGAGAAAGTAAGCCGCTTTCTCAGGGCCAGTTGTTCAGGGACGTCCAGGAAGGCCGGCTGCGTGGACCCCACAGGCGCCTGCCCGTGTGGCGGGAAGCCGACCTGGGGTGCAGAACCCACTGTGTCCGGGGAGGAGAGTCCCGACAGGAGGGTCCAGCGATCCTGCCCCAGTGATAGCTCCTGGCCGTCCTGACCAGCCTCCGCAGACCCCCACAGGCTCTGGGCAACATGCCGTCTACACCGGGGCGGCAGGCTGCGTGTAGAGGACAGTAAGTAGCTTCAGCTTGCGGGCCAGGCAGTCCCTGTCACAACTCCTCGGCTCTGCCGTTCCGCTTACAGAGCAGCCATAAATAATACACAAATGAATGCACTTGGTGGTACTTTTTCTTTTAAGAATTATTTATTTTATAGTATTTATTGTTATTATTTTTTCATTTGCTAAAGGCATGTGTGCTCACCAGAAAGAGACAGAGAACCAAGCAAGAGAGAAAGAGGAAAAGTAAGAAAGAAAGCTACCAAGTCCAGGACTCAAACCACGGTAAGCCATGTGGGAGTCCAGCGCCTTAACCACTATGCCACCTGCTGGTCCCCTCCGACATATTCTTTTTTTTAGAGAGATTTTTGCTATAGTGCACATGCACTCACCAGAGAGACAGAAAGAGAGAAATCGTCCCCCCTGGGGAGGATGGCCATGCCACAATCCCTTCTCCCCCATTTTCCTCTCAGGACTTGGGCACGCACGCACACGTGCCCAGCATGAGTTTATAAGCCTCTGGGTCCAAGACTCGAACCGTGGTTGACTCCATGGGAGTACAGCAATGTAACCATTATGCCATCTGCTGGTCCCCCTACAACGTACTCTTTTTTTTTTTTTTTTTTTTTTGAGAGGTTTTTGATATAGGGTGTGTGCGCTCACCAGAAAGACAGAGAGAGACAGAGAGATGGAAAGCAAGAAATCACCCCCCAGGGGGGATGGCCACACCACAATCCTTTCTCCTCCATTCTCCTCTCGGGATCTTGGGCACGCACGTACACAGGCTCTGCGTGAGTTTAAGCCACCGGGTCTGGGACTACATGGGAGTTCAGTGACGCAGCCATTACGCCATCTGCTGGTTCCCATATTCTTTTTTTTTTTTTTTAACAATTATTTATTTACTATTACTATTTTTAAATTTGACCAGAGTGAGACAGAGACAGAGCGAGAAAGAGGGAAAGTGAGAAAGCAAGCCACCAGGTCCAGGACTCGAACCGCAGTCAGATGTGTGGGAGTCCAGTTCCCCAACCACCACACCACCTGCTGGTCCCACAACATATTCTTAAAGAGAAGACGCCAGGCCAGCTGAGTAGCAGCGGTTGAGCTCTGTTTAGAGGGAGTTGGATCCCACATGGCCAACCACAGTTCAAATCCTGGCTATGGTGGCTTGCAAACCAAGCTGGGAGGGGCCAGCAGGTGGTGTGGTGGTTGAGATACTGGACTGCCACATGGCCAACAGCAGTTCAAGTCCTGGACTTGGTGGCTTGCTCTCTCTCTCTCTCTCTCGTGAGCACATGTGCCCTATTGCAAATTTAAAAATAATAACAATAAAAACAAATAAAATTAAATATTTTTTCTTAAAAAAAGGGGGGCTAGCAGGAGACATGGTGATTAAGGTGCTAGACTCCCAATGGCTGGCTGAGGTTCGAGTCCTGGGCCTGGCTGCTTTCTTCTCTCTCTCCCCCCCAACTCTGGTGAGTGCACATGCCCTGCAGCAAATAAAAAAATAATAACAACAATAAGTAAGAGTTAAAGAATTCTTAAAAGAAAGAAAGCCGAGCTGGAGGGCACTCTCACCCTCCTGGAAACGTAGGAGCGGGACTTGCTCCAACCTCCCCCCCTCTGGTGTGATCGGACTTATCTCAGACATCCGGAGGGTGGGAGGGTGTCTCGCTGTGGTTTAATCTGCGGCTCCCTGATGGCTAATTATATTGAGTACTTTCTCCACGTGAGTATTAGCTGCCTGTATATTTCCCTTCGTGAAGTCTCTTGTCCACCTTTTCAAAAATGGTCCGCCTTCTCGTACTTTTTAAATCTAAGCCCCCGGCCTGACATCTCCCTGGACAGGGGCCCTTGTGCACCCCAGGGCCGGCCTGTCGGTCACTGAGTTCGAAATCTCTCTGCTGTGTCGGCTGTTTAAATGCACCTGCGGGGTGCTGGGTGGCCCTCCGAGGGCATTTGGTCTCCCCGCTGATACCTAAAACGTGGGGACTCGTGGGCTCCCCGGACAACAGCAGCAGAGTGCACGTGGGCTCGGGGAGCATCTGAGACCTGCCAGAGCACGGAAGAGAAAGTTAGCCCCAGAAGGGCCGCACGGGAGGGCCAGGGCAGAGGCACCTCAGGAGCCCCAGGTGTGCCTTCTCGGTCAGGCGGGAAGCAGGGGCACCTCCTCTTGGTCAGCAGGTCAACACTCTCCTACCTCCCTGGAGTCCGCCCGGGGGGCCATGCTCTCCTGCCCCCAGGGCCCTGAGGGACCTGGGCTGCAGGGTAGATGGCCAGCTGCCCTGACAAGCTGAGCCAGCCCCGAAGGGCTGTGGGGTGGCCCACGCCCAGAGAACAGGGCCTCAGGCCTGGCGTGGAACAGGCTCGCACCCTCCAGGAGATGACTCGGGCTAGGGGCCGGGGGGCGGGCAGAGACGGCGCACAGAGGAGGCTTGTTCCCGGCTGGCCAGGCCCCGTAGCCTGGACGTCTGGGAGGGACTGGGCAGGGCTGGGATCACCGGCAGCAGAGGTAGAACAAGGCCGGGGCACACGGTGGAGGGCCGGGGCGCTGGTGGGAGAGCGAGTGAGGGTGAGCGCAGGACAGCTGCGGTCGCCTCCCCTGCTGGGCCTGGCTGGAACTGGCCCGGGTCACGGAGGACTCCAGGGCAGGGCCGGGCGCCTCTTACCCCGTCCTCCACGGGCCTCCTTGATGAGCCAACGGCCCTCACCACAGCCAGCCCTGCTCACGGCTGCTGAACGAGACGGCCAGGCCTGGCCTAGCCACTCCACACGAACTCACTCCCTCGTGTAGCTTCAAAATAGTTTGTGGGGGGACCAGCAGGTGGCGTGGTGGTTAAGGTGCTGGACATTCCCACATGGCTAACCAGGGTTCAAGTCCTGAATCTGGTGGCTTGCTTTCTCAATTCCTCTCTCTCTCTCACTCTCACCCTCTGTCTCTCTCTGGTCAAACTAAAAAATAAAATGAATGAATAAATAAAATAAAATAATTATTAAAAAAAAAAAATAGTTTGTGGGGCCAGCATGGTGGTTGAGGCACTGGGTCCACGTGGCCAATGGTGCAGTTCGAGTCCTAGACCCTGTGGCTTGAAAAACATGCTGGGGGAGAGCAGCAGATGGTGGGCGATTAAGGTGCTGGACTCCCACATGGCTGACTGCAGTTCAAGTCCTGCACTTGGTGGCTAGAAATTTACGTTGGGTAAGTGTATGTGGGTGCCCAAAATCCCAAGAGGAGAATGGAGGAGAAGGGATTGCAGTGTGGCCATCCCCTTGGGGTGGGGGGCATGATTTCTTACTTTCTCTATCTCTGTATCTGTCTGTCTCTCTCTCCGGGGAGCACATGTCCCCTACGAAAAAAGAAAAACACGCTAGGTGTGTGTACATGTGTACCTAAAATCCCGAGAGGAGGACCAAGGGGGAGGGACTGTGGCGTGGCCGCCTGTCTGCTTTCTCTTTTCCTCTCTGTCTCTCTCTGGCAAGCACTAGCACCCAATAGCAAAAACCAAGAATTTTTGATTTTTAGAGACAAATTTTTACCATAGAGTATGTGAGCTCACCAGAGACACAGAGAGAGACAGAGAGAAAGTGGAAAATCACCCCCAGGGTATGCCCACGCCGCAATCCCTTCTCCAGCTAACATCACGAGAGTGGCCGCGGTAGAGGACTGCCTAAACCCCAGCTCCGAGCCACAGCCCGCCTGCCTTCCCGGCCACTCCTCCCACGAGGGGCTCTCCTGCGCTCCCCACCTGACAGCCGAGGCGGGGAGGCCCTGAGGCTTCTCAGCCTGTGCTCACAGCCGCTCAGCTGGTTAGAAACAGACCCAGGCTCGAGGCCAGGCCTGTGGCTCCAAAGCCCACGGAGGGTAACAAGGACACGCCCTCCCTGGTGTGGGGTGCCCCTGCGGTGCAGGTCACAGCAGGCCCTGAGAGCACTCCGCTGGCTTCAATTACGAGCACGAGTCACATGTCCTTGTGGTTTCCTCCCAGGCCCTTCCAGACCAGCTCAGAATTCCCCTGTGGCCTGAATGTCCTTCGGGGCTTTTAGAGACCCTGCATCTCTGTGGAATGGGCCTTCCTCGTGTCACATGACTCCCCTGCCAGGTGGGCATCCGCGAAGAACCACTGGGCTCCGAGTCCTCTGCTGCGCTGCAGAGGAGCGTGGAGGAGGGGCTGGCTCCCCTGTCCTTTGTGACCAGCCCTGGCAGGAGTGGCTGTTCTGTTCAGGAGAGAGCTGAGCAGACGTCCCCAACCATGACGCAGGCAATGGGGTTTCGGCTGCCAGTGACCTGGAGCGGCCCCAGGCAGGCCCAGTCCTCCGGCAGACAGGGCTGGAACCAGAGCCTGCAACCTCCTGGTTCTGCCAATGCCCGCTTGGTTTCTCAGCCTGAGTCGTGCAGGGAGAGGGGGAAGCATTCCCTCCTCCTCCGGCCGCTGAGAATGGTTCCTTTTGCTCCAGGAAGTCTGGGGGGCTGGAGGCAGTCACAGGGCTTGGCTGGCGTTTGTCATCGGCACGGACCCAGGGCAGCACATAAAAGCTTCAGCCTTGACATTTTACAGATGGGGACATCTCTGCCCCGTCACGGCTGGGTCCAGGGAGAGCTGCTCACTTCAGGCACAGGGTGACCCGATCCTGGCAGCGGGGGGGCGGCAGAACCGCGGTGGTCTGGCTGTGCCCTGGCCGTGCCCTCTGACCAGGCTCTGGCCTGCTATGGGCCTCAGCTTCCCCTCCGCGGGTGAGGGTACTGGCACTCCCACGCACGCGGCTGCCCTGCTGCTCACTGTCGCGCTTTTCCAGGGGAGGGGCAGGTTGCGTTAGACCTGGCGTGCGCGTTAGAGACAGCCGTTGTTTCCTGAGCGGCCCCCGCCCACTCTGTTCTGAGGGAGGAAACATCTAAGCCGGCTCTTGGGCCAGCTGGTGGCATGGTAGCTGCGGTGACTCGGCCCCACATGGCCGACCTTGCAATTTGAGCAATTCCAGCCCCGGCAGGGTGAACAACCTGCTGGGCGTGGGTGCGTGTGTGCCCAAAATCCCCAAAGAAGAGAGGAAAAGGGGTTGCAGAGCAGCTATCTCCCCTGGGGCGACTTCTTACTCTCTCCCTCTCTGCCACTCCCTTGCAAACACACGGGCAAAACTAACAAACAAACAAACAAGACAGGGTCTCACCACGTTGAACTCCTCCAGCCTCACCTCCCGGCCGGGACCACGGTGCGGCTGCGTGAGGAGCTCCAGGCTCTTCTCTCAGGGTGGGTGTCCCTGTGCTGCCCAGGCCAGCCTCAGGCTTCAGATTCTCCAGTCACTGGGCCCTGGTGTTGGGTCAGCCTGGGACTCGAGCCCAAGCCACCCATCTGGTCCTGGCCCATGGGGCACAGCACCCGAGCGGTGCGTGCCCTGCGGGAGCCCGTTCTGAAAACGCTCAGCTCCGCGTATAGAGGAGTTTGGGGGTGCTCCAGCCACACCCTCTCCCCACTTTCTGGGCATCCAAAGGCCATCATTTCCAAATCAGTCTTAGGACTCTCTGACCTGAGAGCCCACTGTGCCCTGTGGCACGTGGGCGGAGTAAGGGGTAGGGCGCCTGGAGCTGGCCCTCGCGCCATGGCTGGTAGACGGGATAAATGCCCCAGCTCTCCCATAAAAGCCCTGGGCGGCCGAGGGCCCGTGCCGGGTAACCCAGCCCTTCCCTTTCCAGCTCACATCCCTCTACCCAGGTGGCTTTTCCTGGGCTCACCTCCCCAGTAAAATACTTACATCTGAATCTTTTAAGATCTTCTTTTTAGGAACCAAGACTCAGACAATGTATAATCTCATTTATTCTCTGCAAAGACTCCAGGAAATTAGGTCCTTTGATCTTAAAAAACCCACACAGGTAAAAAGCTGCGACTGACAGACATTTAACAGCTCGTCTGAGGTTACCCAAGCCCTGGGGCAGGGCTTGAATCCCTCTCGGCTCCAGCACCCCAGGGAGCAGTGGGTGTGCCCAGGGAGAGGTTTACCAGGAAAACCTGAGGCTGCAGAGGGCAAGTCCCCGTCCACGCCCCTGTGCACAGGCGCCTGCGTGAACACACACACACACACACACACACACACACACACACACACGGTGGCGTGCCCATGCCACTGCATGCCCACCAGGTGGCGTCCTAGCCAGGAGGTTCGGGCATTCTGTGAGGAAAATCTGGAGATTGCTTAGCTCTGACTCAGCGGCTTCCGAGAACCCAGGTGTCACCCTCTGCTTTCTGCCCTGTGCAGGAAGCTGGAGCCCCGGCAGACAGAACCTGGACCAGGAAGCTTCTCTGAGCTGTCGAGGGAACACGCGTGCGCGCGCGCACACACACACGCGCGCGCGCGCACATATGCACACACGCACACACATGCACACACACACTCGCACCTCCTCTGCTGTGAGCAGTTGGGAGGACAGAGCACTTTCTAGAAAACCTTTCCGTGGCCCTCAGGGCGGCAAGCCAGACTCCCTTTAGGCCCCAGTCCTGAGGGAGGGCCCTCCCCCTCCCCTGCCCCCCAGAGGCCTTGGCCTTGGCGGTGGCGCTGGGTGGGGCTGACGGGCTGCGAGGCGGTCCACCTCTGAAGGACAGAGGGCTGCTGGGCTCATGGCTCTCTGGGCTGTGCAGTGAGACTGGGCAGCCGCGGCGGGCAGCCCCCGTGTGGCCCCGGGCTGTCGCAGGTGGCAGAGGAGCGGGAAGGCCAGGAGGTATGTGCGACCAGCTCTCAGGGGACTCGCTGTCCTGCAGCGCTCCCTCCCTCCCAGGAGAGGGCGTTACCCTGCTGAGGAGGGCGACATTCCCAGGGACCACGCACCACCCACAAGCCCTCCTGAGGGTCCCACCACCTCTCAACACCCTTACTTCTGCGACCGAGCTTCCAGCACATGAGCCTTCGGGCAAACCACACCCAGGACAGAGCAGGCCAGGCGAGCCAGTCTCAGCCCCACTGTCCTGGCCTCTGGCCCCAGCCATGTTCCCCGAGAGGGCAGCAGCGGTGACAGAGAGGTCTGCTCTGCACCTTTAAGGTGCTTCTGGTCACAGCAGGAGACCCTCAACCCTGGCAGCCGGTGTCCCCAGCTGCTCATAACACCAAATCTGTCTGCAATGGGGTTCTGTCTGGCTGTGGTGTGGAGAGCGGGTCTCTTAGGGTGATTGGAGTGAGCCTCTGGAGGGCTGGCCCACGTGGGAAGCCCAGGGCTTGTGTCCGGGCGCTCCCCGAGTTCACTGTGCACACCGTGCCCACGATCCCAGCTGGCTGAGGCCGGGTACAGAGGGCACGGGTCGCTGCTGGGATACTGTCTCTCTATATATATCTATCTCTATCTCTCTTTCTCTCATTCATGGAAAGCTTAAAAACTTCGAAAAACAAAACAGAGAAGAGGTCCAGCCAACGGCGTGACAATCAAGGCACTGGATCCCACGTGGCCGACGGCACGGTTCGAGCCCTGGGTCTGGCAGCTTGAAACAACGGGCACATGTGAGCCCAAATTCCCGAGGGGAGACGGGGGAGAAGGCATTGCAGCGTGGCCACCCCTGCTGGGGTGCTTTCTCTCTCCCTCTCTGTCCCTCTCTCTCTGTGGTGAGCACATGGGCCCTCTGGCAGAAACCTAAAAAAATAAATAAATAAATAAATAAATAAATAAATAAATATAAAGAAAAAAGAAAGAGAACCCCATGGACCCGGAGACCTCCCTGCGCACACGTCCACGTGCCCTGATCCGGGCCGGCTGATGCTGCGGGCAGAATCTGGTGTCCGGAGCCTGTCGGCAGTGCCCCCTTCTCAAAATAAACAAAAAAAGTTTTAAATGCGCAGGCTTTGAGTCTGAGCTGTTGCCGAGCGTTTCTGTAACCAGGCACGGGGAGGGGCTGTGATGACTCACGGGCCTGGGCCTGCGACTGGGGAGCGTGTACTTGCTGGGGCTGGGACTGGGGAGCGTGTACTTGCTGGGGCTGGGACTGGGGAGCGTGTACTTGCTGGGGCTGGGACTGGGGAGCGTGTACTTGCTGGGGCTGGGACAACACCCCAGCCCTCCTAGTCTCACAGCGCACGTCTCCCCTCAGCCCAGCCTGCCGCTCCCTCACCCTTCCCGTCTGCCCACCCAGGGCAACTGAGAACCCGGAACCTTCCCATCTGGCAGCTGGCCCATGCAGCCCTGCGCCTTAGAGGTGGATTTCCACACCCTCTCCGCTCCCCGGGGACTGTGAGCTCCAGGCCTTTTTAGGAAAGGAGGCCCAGCAGGAGAGCTGGAGAGAGTCCTGCTGGCATGTTCATCAGGCTTTGGGAGGTCAGCCAGCGGGGCTGGCGGGGAGCGGAGATGAGGCGGCAGTTGATGCAGACGCAGGCCAAGTATCTGAAAAGCCCGCTGGGCCGGCAAGTGGGTGCTGGTTAAGGTTCGAGCCCCAGACCTGATGGCTTGAAACACGGACTGTGTGAGTCTGTGCAAAGGATCCTGGCACCTCAGGGCAGGGAGACCTTCCGATGGGTGGGCTCTGGGTGAAGACCACTGCCTCCCACTTGGTGTAGGGAGGAGGTGTCCCCAGCGAGGGACGTACACAGACGTGGGCATCGAGGGACGGCTCGGCTGGCCCCAGAGAGGTCCGGGAGCACCCAGACTGAAAGGCCAGGGGCAAGAAAGCCCAGGAAGGGGCGGACTTGCAGGATCAGGCGTGAACTGTGCCGATCCCGGCATCCCTGGCCGTGGCCTGCTGAGAACAGGGCAGCAGGAGCCGGCGGCAGCGGCAGGCGGCAGGCTGTACCTGTCGCCCACAGCATGTTTGCACAGTGGACTCCTAGATGGAGGAGCCAGAGCCGGGCTGCGTGGGCCAGCCGCACGAGTTTCCACCTACCTGAGAGTCCTGCCTGCCAGCCACAGGGACCACCGAGGACACCAACAGCCCCATGGTGGGGAGGGCAGCGATTCCTGGGCGAGACGGACCGTGTTCCAGGAGCACGTGTTCCCTGCCCGCCTGAAAGCCCTCAGCCAGCACCCGGCCCCAAAGAGCCCTGGAAATGTCCACTGCAGGAAGCCCAGGCTTCCCGCGGTTCTGGGGGTGTTCTCGGGAGCAGGGGAGAGCAGACGAAGGAAGCCGGGAGGTGAGCTCTCAGAGCTGCACCCCAGCTCGACCTCCCCTGAAAGCTGGGAGCCCCAGGAGAGGCTCTGGGTGCCTTCCTGCCCCCTTCTGGGGCTTTCGCCAAGACCTACCAGCCACGCTAAGCGGAAGACGGCGCTCATGAACAGCTCTTCTGAGGCAGGGCAGATGCTGGCCTTGCTGTGCGGAGTATTTTAGGTCGAAACGCTTTGTGGGCACGAACCAGCCCGGGACCGGTGCCAACGCTCCTTCAACTCACTAGTGAGGACCTGGCCTTTGTGCATGAGCAACTAAGAAAAGGGAACTTTTAGATACATTTCCAGGAGGTGTTTTCAGAAAGTGCTGTTTAAAAAAAGTGCTCCATGCAGCTGGACTCCCATAGGACTGACCGTGGGCCAAATCCCGGGCAGGGCTGGCTTTCTCACTCTTTGTCTCATGAGCATACATGCCCTACAGCAAACTAAAAAAAAAAGACGAAGAAGAAGAGGAAAAAAATTTTAAATGTGTTCAATGCACACCTAAATATACATATGTATGGTGTCTGTAGAAAAAAACTAATGACGAACGTGGGAAGGACGGAAACTAACCCAAATGGGGCAGAAACGTGTCTACCTGTGTTACTTATTTCTGAAACACAGTAACAGTAGCTGAACCAACTGCAGTGGCATAGTAATTCTCGATAATTGTTTCATCATTTTCTGTATGTTTAAAGTATTTTCTAGTTTAAGATAAGTATTTTCTTTTTATTTATGCTTGGGTCCAGATAGTGGCACAGGAGTAAAATACGACTCTCTGCAAGGCAATCCCACGTGGGAAGGTACCCGGTTCAAGCCCAGAGACCCCCGAGTATACTGGGCTGCACGTGCCCATGATCCAGGGTTGGCAAAGCTGGGGAGGGGTCACGGTGCTGGGACCCTGTTATGGGTGCTGTCTCCCTGTCTCTGTCATAGAAGGAATAAGCAAACTTAAAAAGAAAACAAACCTAAAATCATGGATGGAAGTCCTTAGATCGAAGGCATCTTGGTGGATGTAACCAGGGCCTGCTTAGCCAGACTGACTCCATCTTATTAAAATCAAAAACTGTTGGGGCCAGCGGGTGGCGTGGTGGTTAAGGGCATTGGACTTCCATATGGTAGACTGCAGTTCGAATCCCAGACCCAGCGGGTTGCTTTCTCACTTTCTCTCTTTCTCTCTCTCTCTCTCTGTCCAAATTAAAAATAAACGAATAAATAAAAGAACTGTACAATAATAATTAAAATTAAAAACTGTTTATTTTGAACTGAGACTCTGTTTGAAGTTTCTGGAAGGAATTGCAAGGAGGGAGAAGATGCCCTGGAGCTTGGAACAAGGAGGGACGGGTCGCTCTGCCCCAGCCACAGGCCGACTCCTGGCTCGAAGATGTATTGTTTGGCTGTGCCCCTGAGCGGAGAATGAAACTCCCGCCCTGAAGATAAATCACTTGATTGTACCCCACCCGAAATTACCCTGCCTGGGCTTTTCTGTGCTTTCCTCCAGATGGCCGTAAAGCACAGAGCCGCCCTCCCTATGAAAACATCTGGGCGTTGGCTGCCTGGTCAGATCTTTTTTTTTTTTTTTTTTTTTTTTTGAGAGATTTTTACTATAGGGTGTATGCATTCACCTGAGAGACAGAGACGGAGAGACAGAAAGTGAGAAGTCGCCCTCTGGGGGGCTGGCCATGCCACAGTCCCTTCTCCTCCAGTCTCCTCTCGGATTTTGGGCACACACGGACATTGCACCCAGCGTGAGTTTCAAGCCCCAGGTCTGAGACTCGAACTGTGGTCAACCGTGTGGGAGTCCAGTGACATAACCTTTATGTCAACTGCTGGTTCCATAGTGGCCTTTCTTTAATGCAGATCTGACCTTGTTAACTGCTTAAAGTCCTCCCATGGCTCCCTTTGTCCTTAGGACAAGCTGCTTGTCTGGTAGCTCAGCGACCTCCGTCCCGGGCGAGGGCTCCCGGACCTCAGAGCTGTCACACTCTCATCTTCCTTGCATGTTCCCTGGAGACCGGACTCCCCGGAGCTGCCGGAGCCTGCTCTGGCTCACCTCGGACCCCGGCCTGCAGCTCTGACCACCCGGTCTCACCATCATGGCCAGGTAGGTCTTTAAATCCTCCAGCTTCGACCTCCCCTCCTCCAGGAAGCCTTCTCAGTGTCGAGGGGAGTAAACAAGTTCTGCAGAAGTAATTAACGTGGCTTATTCCCAGCACAAAACCGAGCGACCAGTTTTGGGGTGCTCGGATGCAGTGACTCCACTCAGTTCTGAGGGCGGCAGACACAAGACTGCCAGTCAGCGTAAGGAGTCCTTCCACGGGCCTGGCCCCAAAGGCGGACGTCTGGAAGTGGAGGCGTACAGGTGATAGGAGAGTTTAGAAATCCTCAGGTTAGTGAATCCTCGGGTAGAAATCCTCAGGTTAGTGATTCCTCGGGTAGAAATCCTCAGGTTAGTGAATCCTCGGATAGAAATCCTCAGGTTAGTGATTCCTCGGGTAGAAATCCTCAGGTTAGTGATTCCTCGGGTAGAAATCCTCAGGTTAGTGATTCCTCGGGTAGAAATCCTCAGGTTAGTGATTCCTCGGGTAGAAATCCTCAGGTTAGTGATTCCTCGGGTAGAAATCCTCAGGTTAGTCATCGTGGTAGTAACACAAGTCTTTGTTCCCAACGAAGTCAGTGAAAGAGTGTCTGTGTTGCACCGTAACAGCAGGAAGAAGGCTTCACATGCACATAAAACACTGTGCCAGGCCAGGGCGAAGGGAGCACCCCACAATCACTGGACCAAAGCGGTCTGTTAATGTTTGCAGGTGTGACCCCCCCAGGCCCTTCGGAAAGACTTTTGGAATAGGAAAAAGGAGTCAGAATTCTGTCTTCACCGCTGGCACTTCCTGGCTGTCTATCTAACCACCCGACATCCATTCACCCTCCTTCCAGAAACACCCCGAAATCGCTGGAGGGCCACGCACCCCCGATTTAGGCCCAGCTAAAGCAAGCCTGGGACCAGCCCCCCAACCTCCCGCTAGGGACGCGCAGTGAGCCTGAGCCCTGGGATCCCAGCCTCAGGAACTGAGGGCGACGGGTCCCAAGGTGGCTTCGGCCAGCCAGACGCAGCGTGGGGCCTGGAGCTGTGGGGTGCGGTGGCCTTACAGTCTGCAGAGAGCCTGAGAAGGGGATACAGGTGAAAGGAAGAGCAAAGCAGGCCCTGGGGCGCCCGACCCTGGAGAAAGTGCCCCCGGGGCTTCCGGCTTATGCTATGAAGCCAGTGCCACCCACACCCACGGGAAGCCAGTGCCACCCACACCCACGGGAAGCCAGTTTCCTCAGGGTCTCTGTCACTCGGCACCAGCACCGAGGGACGTTGGGGTGGGTACACCCGCCCTTCATGGCCCATGCTGTTTCCACCCAGAACAATGAGGACAGCCCTTAGAAACGGGGCCTCCCGCTGGCTAATTAGCCATTTTCACACCAGCCGGGTTGTCATTAAGGACTGGGATGCTATTCCCAGAGCCCCACTCGCTGAGGTTCCCTTTTCAAGTAAGGACAGGAAGTCTGAAAGAAGTCTGGAAGCCACACCCAGCCCCCAGGCACAAGCCGGAGGTGGGAGCGGTCCTAACAGCGCCTGGGCCCCTGCTGCCTTGCCGGCCCTGGCCCATCTTTAAGCACCTAGCAGAGAGTGACAGCGGTTTGTCCAGCCCTGCTGGCATGCCCAGATAGATGACTCTGGCCCCTAGCAGTGTGAGGGCCACCACCGCCCTGTCCCCCACAGGCTGCCCGTCTCCATGTGACTCTGCGGAAGACCAGCCTCCGCGAGCGGCCCTCGCTCCCTCCCGCCCCGGCTCTGCTGCTCCTGCTCCAGTCGGCCGGGAGGAGCTGAGCTCCGTGCCACCCTGGAGGGAGAGAGCGATGCCAGCCCGCTGCTGCTTCTGCCGGCCGGGGACACTGCATTCCCGCCCGGCCTGTGGAGACGTGCCCGGACCGGACTGTGTCCCCACGGGCTTTCATCACCCTGCCCAGCTGTCTCGGTGGCAGGAAGGACGGAGGACAACAGGAGTCTGCGGCCCCCGCCCTTCGCCCACACCCATCTGCTTATTCCGCAGCCGTCATGGCTCTGCTGGGCGCCGGCTGGGGCTGCAGGGCAGGCGCAGGAGCTCTGGGCAGCGGGAAGGACCCCAGGCCCCTGGGCCTCGGCAGGTGCTTCCCGAGGCAGAGCCAAACCTAAGAGCTGAGCGGCTGAGTGTCCCGTGGCCCAGACCGGCCCTAGGGCGGGGCCTGCACGGCACAGGTCATCCACTCGTGGTCTTGGGGGAGGCAGGGACGAGCGAGGCCTTGCAGGCCTGGGGCTGGGCCTGTTCTCACAGGCTCCCAGGAAGCCTCATTGTCTTTTTCTCTCCGGGGCCCCAGCGCCCAGGGCAGCCCTCCACCAGGAGAAACCCAGTGTGGGTGACTCAGCACGTTCCTTCCTGCAGACTCACGGCCACCTGCCGGGACCAGAACCAGCCAACGCCCGTCCACACACACTGAGGACTCGTCCGACCCCACCCCGCTGAGGGCAGCACCCGCTTACTGGTCCTCCCAGGCTCACGCCCGCCCCGGAAGCAGAAGTACAGACACCAACACGGAACCTCCTGGCCCTGGGAAGCCCCCAGCTCTCAGGAGCCAGGTGAGAGAGAGTGCTCTGTTCTCTGCGTACCTGGGAAAGGCCAGAGGTCACTGTTGACAGCAGGAAACAGACCGTCCACCGCTAAGGTGGCATTGAGACAACAGAAACAGGACGGGGTGTGCGCGTGTGTGTACGTCTGTGTGCGTGTACATACATCTGTGTGTGTACGTGTGTGTCTGTGTGTGTGTACATGTGTGCCTGTGTGTGTGTGTGTGTGTGTCTGGCCGGGTGCAGGAATTCCTTGTATCAGAAATCATGATTCAGAAAGAAGACAGCAATGTATAGAAAAACCTTGCTCTGAGCCTCCTAACAAGCAAGGGAAAAATACTTATGCTGCTCTCATTATAAAAAAATTTTTAAAGCATCCCATACCAGGACACAAACCTTGAACAACTTTTTGTTTGGCCCAGAGAGAGCCTTCAAAAAATACAAGCGAGAAGGGGAGAACGGAAAGCAAACGTATTCCCAGCCTTAATGTCTTAATGTGAAACTCATTCACCCACATCTGGAGGGACACCCAGTAAACACGGCCAGGGCGTGCTTAGTTCGCGCCTTACAGAATGCGCAGTAGTTCTGTGGCAGTTTCAAAGCCAGCTGGGGATCCTGCAAAAATGTGAATTGCCGATCCCATCTCCAGATCCATAGAACCAGCGTCTCTGGAGAGAAGGGCCCAGAAATCTGTATTCTCTGTGTTCCCAGCTGCAGCGCTGGCGTGAAACATTCTCACACGTGGAAACTGCTCGTGGGACCCTGGGAGAGTCCCCTGTCCCTCACTCCTGTGACTTCAGGGAGCAAAAGAGAGCCCGACCCCCAGGCCGCTGGCTCTGTGAAACCAGGTGTCGGTAAGTCGAGCCAGCCTGCGTGTTAGTTCGAGTCCTCTCGGGAGCAGATGCCGGGAAGGGTACAGGGCAAACGTCTTATTGGAGGAAAAGCGCGTAGGACAGAAAGTGGAGGCCATGGCAGGAGTGTGGACCCAGGTAAGGTCCTAGATATGGCAAAGAAATGGCAAGTGAGGGGCCTGCTGATGGCATAGTAGTTATGTCACTGGACTCCCACGTGGCCTACCGTGGTTCAAGTCCCAGAGTAGTGGCTTAAAAAATCATGCCAGGCATGTGTGCGTGCGTGCCCAAGATCCCAGGAGGAGAATGGAGGAGAAGGGCCTGCAGCGTGGCCATCCCCCCAGGGGGTGATTTCTCACTGTCTGTGTCTCTCTCCCTCTCTCTGGCAAGTGCAGGCATCTTAAGACAAAAACCTCTTAAAAACAAAACAAAAAAATGGCCAGCCAGGCCAGGGAGATACGATTTTCAGATAAACAACCATGTGTCTCATACAATATTGGGACATACTCAGGGTGAGAACTGGGGGCTATTTATCTGAAGCTCAAATTCCCCTGGTGTCCGGCATTTCACCCGGCAACTCTGACTCCGGGGAGGAGGGGGAGAGGGAGCATCCTACACCGCCAGGCTGAGAAGGCCCACCGAAATCCCAGGGATTCCTCGAGCCCACGGCAGGGAAGTCCCCGAGCCCCCAGGAATGGGCATCTGGTGCCCCATGTCCCAGCGGCACGCACTCCTGACAGGGCCCAGGGAGAACAGGGACTCAGCACAAAGCAGGGGCTGCGTTTCAGGTCGGTGGCCCCATCGCACGGTGGCTAAGCCCTTTGGACAGGAGCCCATCTCACGTGCTCAGCCCTGGTTCAAATGCCAGCCCTGAAAAGCCGGGCACGTGTGCTCACATGCCCATGACCCTGACGATGGAGCGGTGGAGGGAGTCACAGAGCGACCAGGCAGTCTCTGGCCTACCTGGGGGCAGCAGGCATGGGGCAGGTGCTTTCTCTCTCTCTGGCAAGTGCGCGTCTACTCTGGAATTAAGATAAAAGAAACGAAAGAGCCGGGGCGGGGCCTTGGTCAGTGTGCGCCCTGCAGCTCACAGCCCCGGGTGGGAAGGGTGGGTGGCTGTTGGTCTGACCGTCCCTCGTGTGACCCGGTGTCACTTACCCTCCCCTGGCCGGTACCCACCCAGGCAACACGCAACTCAGGCCCCATCCCTCCGCCTCGTGGTTCTGACTCGAGCCTCTCTGGGGAGTGTGTGGGGCCGCTGCAGAAGCTGCTCTCCCAGGAAACGTTCAGGAAAGCAGCGAGGCCGCAGGCAGGGCCCGACACGGGTCTGGGTCATTTCCGAGGACCGGCTCTCTGCGTCCCGTGAGCAGGTGACTTGCAGAAAGCCAGTCGCCGAGTCTAAGAGAGGAGGCGAGGCGGCCCGGCTCCCGCTCTGCTTCCGCCTCTGCCCTCCTCGACGGCGCAGTCTGGGGGGTGCAGGAGCGAGGGTCTCGGGGTCTCAGGTGTCCTCAGAAGGTGCTCGGCCGCCTGCTGCCAGTCTCAGCTCCCAGGTCACAGGACTCACGTTCTGTCCACGCCGTCCTCAGTGGCTTGACCACCACCCTGCAAGGCTTTGCCGGTTTGTCTTACTCATTCGAAAACCGAAGTGTCTTGTGGTTAACCCCCGGGACAAATTACGTGGTAAAGTAACTAATTCCCGAGAACACCTCTCTCACCCCGAGACCACAGCACACGCCTTCGTTGTGGGGCTCTCAGAGAGGTCCTGCCCAGACTGACTGGCAGCGTGGGCGTTGACAGTGACACCAAGGACACATCGAGACCTGTTCACTCTTTGTCACCTGGAGGGCTGTCTCAGAGAAGCTGCCTGACACACAGCTGTCCCTTCCCCCCTCTGCAAACCAGGCAAAGCCCTGGTCTTCAGACTCTTGCCATCCTCATGGGGCCAGGGAGGCTGCTGGACGCCACCCGGCCACAATGGCCTTGTATTGGAAGCAGGGGGCCCTGCCTCCCTCTTTTCTCTTTATATACATTTATAAATTTTTGCTATAGGGGGTGTGTGCTTACCAGAAAAAGAGAAACAGGGGGAGAGAGAAAGAAGTTGAGGAAGCACACTCCAGGGGAACTGGGGGGCACCTCAATCCCTTCTCCTTCATTCTCCTCTCAGGATTTTGGGCACGCACACACATGTGCCCAGGTCTTTTCTCAAGATTTCAGGTCCAGGACTTGAGCCACGCCGTAGGCCACGTGGCATCCAGTCGCCTTACCACCATGCCCCTGACGGCCCTCCCCCCCCCGAGATTCCTTTGATTAAGTGAATGATGTATTCATCCTTTCAAGGTCACGAGTGTCAGCGAGTTTGCAAACATTGTATCTATAAGAATTAAGAGGTTTTACTTGGGGGACCAGCAGTTAGCGTAATGGCTATGTCGCTGGACTCCCACATAGTTGATCATGGTTCAAGTCCCGGACCCGGTTGCTTAAACTCACGCCAGGCGCGAGTGCGTGCGTGCCCAAGATCCCGAGAGGAGAATGGAGGAGAAGGGATTGCAGCATGGCCGTCCCCCCCAGGGGTTGATTTCTCGCTTTTTGTCTCTCTGTCTCCCTCTGTCTTTCTGGCAAGTTCATGTGCCCTATAGCAAAAACCTCTCCAAAACCAAACCAAACCAAAACAAAAGGTTTTATTGGGGTTTATGAAGAACCGGAACTGGGGAGTGAGAGGGCATTTCAGCCATGAGAGTGAGGAAGACAGAGTGGTGGTCCCCAGCCGTGGGGAGCCTCCTGGTGGGTCTCCGCTGGACTGTCAGGAGCTCACGGGGACGGACAGGCGTTCTAGGCACCCTGTGGACCCCTCGCCAGTGTCAGCTCCGCACGGCACACGGGACTCCTTCCCGGGCCATCCTGCTACCTCAGGTTCTGCTGGAGCTCTGCCTCCCGGGGCTGGGCGCGTTCTCAGAGCAGACAGCGATCTGCCTGGTCTCTTCTCCACGCTCCGGAGGGCCCCAGGCCCAGCAGGCCAGGCGAGCAGGGCGCGGCACCGCCGTATCCGCGGCCAGGTGAGTCCAGCCGACCCCAGGTCTCCCCGGCCGGCTGCTGGGCACTGCACACCGAGCAGAGGCTGCGTGGGTACGACAGGCAACTTCCGCCTGGAGGGGCTGGCGTCCAGGTCTGAGCGAGGTCACGGAGTTTGCCTCCCACCTCTCTCTCCAGGACTCTCGCGGTTCCCACCCCGCCAAGCAGGTACCCGCTCCTTTCCAGCCAACCCCCGGCGAAGGCCCCTGGGCTGACTGCTGGGCCTGCTCTGTGCCAGCCTCGCTAAGGCCTCCAGCACCTCGAAGCCACGCCTCAGCGCCCAGTTCACGCTGCAGACACTGAGGCGTCCGGACGTGGAGGGAGCTGCACCAGCCCGCAGGCAGCTGAGCCTGTATTTGAACCCAGGACTTCCGTCTGCAGAGTCCACGTGATGGTCATGGTGCACTTCATCCCACCCACCAGGTCGAGTTCCCTTTTGCCGGGAGTCGCTGGAGGGTGCAGCCCCTGCGGTTTCCACAGCACCAGAGGACCTTTTGCGGGCCCCAGGATGAGGGTCAGTTTCAGGCCCGCAGACTTTAAAAAGAGAAGCGTGCACCCCTCTGCCGTGTACAAACCAGGGAAGTGGCCAGGGCTGGCTGCCACCCCGGGGCTGGGCCCCCACTCTGTGGCTGCTCAGCCATGCGACTCAGCTGCACCGGGGCCCGGGGTGGCGGGGGCAGATGTTAGGATCCGAGACCCACCTGGTTTTGGCACGTGTGCCGTCCACCCTTCCTCATCACAGGCGTTTCAGGACACGGGAGAGAGCCCAGCACCAGGTTTTACTGTGAGAAAGGGGACGGGCCGACAGGCCAGAGCCAGACCCGCCAGTCCCAGAGGGGCAAGCAGGCCAGGCCTGGTGAGGGGCAGTGGTACAAGACACGTCCCGGGGCCCAGGGCATGGCGCTTCAGCGCTAGACTCCCGCTTGGCTAGTTCAAGTCCCAGAAACACACTGGGCACGTACGTGTGCCCAAAACCCCGAGAGGAGTGAAGGAGAAGAGGGCGATTTCTTATTTTCCCTCTGTCTGTCTGTCTCTCTCTTGGTCTGGCAAGCGCACAGGCCCTATGGCTAAAACCTAAAAAAAAAGTCCCATAGGCAGGACAGGACAGGCCAGGGCCAGGAGAGGGAAGGAGACGCGCGCGTGTGTGTATGTGTGAGTGAGTGAGAGTGTGAGTGTGTGTATGAGAGAGTGTGAGAGTGTGAGCATGTGTGCGTGAGCCCCCTTTGCTTAGGTTTGTTAGGCCCTTTGTATAGTGGAGATTTGTGCCCCAAGGTCTCCTTTTGGATCTTGTTTCTCCCAGTCCTGAGTGAAAGTCTGGTGTACGTTACAAAGTAGGCGAGTTCCCACTGCAACGTGAGCCCGGTCTAGGCTCCTCCTTAACCCGGACAACGCCTAACAGCATACCCCATCTGTCTGCTCCGCCAGGAAGGCGGCTCCAGAGGCCCGGGGCCACACCGTAGCCAGCGCTGGGCTCGCTGGGGGGGCACAGGTGGCCCTGGGAGCTCCTGCCTCTCCCCGGGCTGGACCTGTATTCCCCCGGCCAGAGGCAGACGTGCCATCCAGGGCAGGGAAGCCACTCGGGTCCTCCTGCTCTCTCTGACAGGAAACACTGCTGTGACAGGCTGAGGGCCCCACAGATCCACCCACCCCAATGCCTTTCGCGAGCCCAGGCGGGTCACTGACTGTGCCCTGAATCAGCGGCCCACCACGCCCACCCCTCCTCGGACTCCTGTGCTTGCTACAGCACAGAGGATCCTTTGGAGGTCGCCACCCCCAGTCCGGCCCAGGCCTTTCTGGCACCGGCCATCAGTCTGTTGTATGGCACAAGAAAAGCCACTGCTCACTTTGGACACTCCAAGGGTTTGGGGAGTCTTTGCCAGGAAAGGGGGGAATCCAGACTCAGATCCCAGCACCTCTCACCCCTGAAGCTAAGAGAGCTCGAACGTGGTACACGGCTCTCCTGGTTTTTAAGTTTATTTATTTCTCCCAAGGGTGAGAGTCAAGAGTGAGACAGAGAGACAACATCCCCAGCAGGTCCTAGGCCCCGAGACCAGCCCCAGCACCAGCCAGGCCTGCGGGCGCTGCGCACGCCCAGAAGACCTCACGCGGGCAGGCTGGCAGACATCACTCCTCAGGGCCATGCCACTGTCCCACCCCCGCAGGCCGCTTCCAAAGGCAGAGGCTCCTCTGGTCACAGTCTGTAAAATCCGCAAAAGGCTGCTTTTTCACTGTAAACAGCTCTCTCCCCACACCCCTCGCACCACCCGTCGGTGCAGCGTTGAGACTGCGGTCCTGGAGGGTCTGGCTCAGGGGCGACGGAGTTGGCTAATTTAACTGGGGTTTAGCGGGATATCTCTGTGCATGTCACGGTCACATTCGTCTCTCTGTGGTTAAGTTGTGGACCGTCCTCACACTGCAGTAATGGCGGCCAGGAAGTCCCTCCCTCCGCCAGGCTGACTCACCTGGCCAGGTGAGCAGGAACAGGGTCCGGGAGTCACATTCTCAGGCCGTCCTAGTGCCGGAACCAGAAGTGTGTGGATGGGGGGGCTAAGTCTGAGATATACAGAGCCAGGAAAAGCTAACCTGGGGGAAATTCTGCCAGTTCTCAAAACTGTAACACTTTAAGCAGAACACTCATTTTTTCATTGTGCCTTATCCAAAATGAAGTTTCTCCCCACCAGCAACAAGCCGATAATGTGACACATGCAGCGTAAATGCACCGTGCTATTTTTATCTTTCTATTGTATAGGAGCCACACAACAATGTTTGTAAGAGTGTCTGTATTTATGGGACAGGATTGTAATGGTTCTGGGAACAGTATATGTGTGTGAATTCATATGTTTTCTGCATCTCAAAAATTGTGATCACCTTTTTAAAAAATTATGATTTATTTTATCTCTTTATTTATTATTTTAATTTGCTATAGGGCATGTGTGCTTACCAGAGAGAGACAGAGACAGCAAGAAAGTGAGAAAGCAAACTTCTGGGTCTGGGACTTGAACTGTGGTGACCACGTGGGAGTTGAGTGGCTTAACAACCATGCCACCTTCTGGGGCCTCAAACTGCATCATTTTTTTTTTTTTTTTTTTTGTAAGAGAGTTTTGCTAATGGGTGCATGAGCTTACTAGAGAGAGAGAAAGGAAGAAATCACCCCCTCAGGGGGAAGGTCACGCCCCAATTCCTTCTCCGTTCTCCTCTCGAGAATTTGGGCACACACCACACACATGCCTGGCGTGAGTTTCAAGCTACTGGGTCTGGGACTCCAACCCAGGGTGGCCGTGTGGTAGTCCAGTACCTTAACCACTACGCCACTTGCTGGTCCCTGAAATTGCATCTTAACTGATACAGCTCTCAAAATGAGCGGAAGTAAATGGTGCAGGGTTGTTCCAGGCGGTCAACGTAAAGGAACTGTGTTATTTGTGAAATTCCCCAAGTTTCTGGTCGTCGCGATTTCCCTCCTCGTTGTAAATACGGCCGGGTGCTGTTTCACCTCGTGAAGGGGCCTTCTGAGCGATGCGTGGATAGTGAGCTCGTCGGCGTGTGGACACCACGGAGCACCCCTGCAAACACCTGGATGGCATAGGTCCTAATTAGCCACGTTTAACCGAGCCAGGGCAGATCAAGGCACTCCCCAGCACTGGTTTTGAGGAGCTCTGGGGCTGCCATGGGGCCAGATCATCTATCTATCTATCTATCTATCTATTTATTAGAGGTGTTGGCCATAAAAAAATAAACCTTTAAGGTGCACTTACCAGAGAGGTGAGAGACAGAGCGAGACAGTGAGTGGGAAAGTGAGAAGTCACCCCCCCAGGGCGATGGCCACACTGCCATCCCTTCTTCATTCTCCTCTCAGGATTTTGGGCACACACGCACACACACCAGGTGTGAGTTTCAAGCCGCTAGATCTGGGACTGGAACCACACTCAGCCCTGTGGGAGTTCAGCGCCGTAACCACTGTGCCACCTGCTGGCTCCACGACCAGATAATCTTACGGACGGAGAAAGGAAAGTGACCTGCAGGACACAGAAGGCAGCAGAGCAGCAGCCGGTCGGCTAGTTTGCCTTTTGCCCGTTTTTGTTTTCACTTCGCCCGTTGCTCACGACAGCGCGCATGTACATGTGAGCGTGATAAAGTAGGGCTCCCCGCCAGGGTCTGGTCACGGTGCCATCCCCCCCGTCCTCCCACCCATGGGGTCTCGGCCACTCGGGTGTGTGCCTCGCATGTGTCAGGTGGCCTGGGCCGGGACGTGGACCACGGTCGCCATATGGGACCCGGCTCCCCTTGGCTGTACTCGGCCATTGTTACTCCCTCGGGTGTTCGCAACCCAGGGCAGGTTGCAGATCGTAAGTAAGAACCCGAGCAGGCAGGCAGTGTCTGGTTTGGTTCAACGCCCACTGCACGCCGAGGCTGCACGGACTGCAGTGCGGATTTGTACCGCGAGAGGCTGTGATGAACACGGGGTTAAAGCAAGCACGAGAGGAAACGATGCAGTCAAGGGGACGAGGCCACTGCCACCTCAGGGCGTGCGGTGTGACATCAGACTTCTCAGTCACCAGGAGAGGGAAGGCACGCTGAAAGAGCTGCGGGAAGCAGAGTTTAGCAGAGATCGCACAGCAAGGGCCCACCGAGCCTGGTGGCTAAGGGAGCTGATGTCGCATGGCTCAGCCGAGTTCGAATCCTGCCCGGTGACTTGAACACGCCAGGCACACGTGTGTGGGTGCCCAGAATCCCAGCAGGATGGAGAAAGGGCATGAACAGGCCCCACTGGGGAGAGAGCTTCCCCCCTCTCCCTGTCTCTGTCTCTCCTGGCGGGCACACTGCCGGTGTGCAGACAACGTAAACGCGCAAACCAGGACCGCGCTGTTCACCGTCATGGCCACTCGCTGTGGACCGTACAGAAAGTGGGTTTGCTTCCCCGGGACTGGCAGCCAGCAAGTTCCTCCACTCAGACCCACCAGGGCCTTGCCTTGCTCCACCCACAGCTCACAAAGGGCCCTGAGCCTCTTCAGGGGCCTCGCCTCGGCCCTTCCAGCCTGGCGAGCTCGTTCACTCGACACTGATGCTTCACAAATTCACCAAGCACTTCCATCTCTGGGAAACCCATCCTGTGAAGTCCTGCCTCTAATTTACCGACGGGCCTGGGCCTGGAGCCCGGGAACACCGGGAACACCGCAGGCGGGAAGAGCGGCCGCGGGCTGGCGTCCTGCGGGTCCTGCCCAGAGCGGCGGCCAGGGCTGCCGCTTGGCTTCGGCCCAGGTCTGGGAGCGGGGCGGAGAGCAGCAGCTTGGGGACCCCCAGGGCGATGCTCCTCCAATTCGGGGCGCACACTGGCCTTCTTGGACGGCGAAGGAGGACAGCCTGGCCTTCTCCAAAGGCGGCCTTCGCATCTTTGGAGGAGGCGCGCTCACTCTCAGCCCCAGGTCGCGGTGGGCAGCGGAGGGGAGCCAGGGGCCGGGACCCCGCGTCCTGGGCGGGACGGTGCCGAGGCAGGAAGGGGCGGGGAGCCAGAGGAAGGGCGGGCGGGCGAGTCGTGGCGGGCGGAGGGCGGAGGGCGGAGCTGGCCCGTCCCCAGCGCAGGTGCGCAGCTGGGCGGGACGCGGCCGTGCCAGGCTCGGGCGCCCGCGGCCGCTGCTCCCAGCACTGGCCGCAGTCCCTTCCCCGCGAGGCCGAGGCGCCCCGGAGCCATGGCCGGCTTGAAGCTCGGGGCCACAGTCGCGGCGCTGGTGCTTCTGCTGCTGGGTGCGGCGCGCCTATCGCGCGGGGCAGGTGAGTGCGCGCTCCTGGCGCCGCCGGTGCGGCCTGGTGGAGGCGGCCTGCCAGCCAGCTCCAGGGAGAAGTGGCGAGGGCGGAGGGCGCGGCAGGCAGAGCGGGTCCCTGGAACGCCCGGTGTTCTCGGCCGGCGCCCGGACCTGGCGCGCCTGGATTCCCCGCACGTCGCCCAGGGCGCGGCCGCGGCACGTGCGAGCGCCCCGAGCCGGGAGCTCTGCGGGAAGATGGGTCGGGCATGGCCCAGCAGGACAGAGGAGCGCGAGGCCGAGCCCCGAGGGTCTGCGCGAGGCGGCCCCTTCGCGTCTCCCCAGTCCCCTGGCGCTCACCAGGCTCGTCTCGCTGCAGGAGGCGCCTGCGCGCCCGGGGCTTTGCCGCGCTTCTCGGGGACACCCAGGCGGCGCGGGTGAGAGCGCTGGCCTCTCCGGGCCCGGGCCGGGGAGAAGGTGCAGGGAGAGCGGAGCTGGACGCCTCTTTCCCGGCGCTCGCTCCGCTCCCTCTCCTGAAACTCTGGAGCAGGACCTCAAACCGGAGAGCGCCCCAAGCCTAACCCGCCAGGTCCCCGCGCCCCGGCCCTGTCACCCCCTCCTCGCCCCTCTGCGCCGTGGACTTCAGCTGCGGGAGGGCTCGATCGATCGCTGATGCGTGTGAATTTCCGGTTGTTCCGGCTGAGGCGGGAGGGACCGCGGTGCCCGGCCAGGTGACGCCGTGCGCCCTGGCGCGAAGGGACAGCGCTCAGAGCCGGGTCTTCTGAGAACCCGCAGAGGCCTGTCCTGGGCCCCCAGGGTCCTGTTCTACAGTGGCGCGATCCAGGCCGCCTGGGCTTTGCTACCTTCGCTGCACGGAAGGGCGCGTTGTGTTTGGCAGGTAGGCGAGTTTAGGGTAAGTGAAGAGCAGGACTAAGGCCAGGTTGACACAGGAGAGAGGAGCTTCCTGGTTCCTCTCTGCACCGGCAGGTGACGCATTGCTGCGTGTGCCTACTTAGCAACTGCTGAGGCCTGAGTAGAAGAGTAAACGCGGCTTAGGCGTGAAAACGTGCGTGCGAGAGAGATGTGCGCAGCTCCCTTGGAGCCGTGTTGGCACAGGAATGGGGGACCGTCCGCGATGGTTCTGGTTTTCTGTACGTCTCTGGGCCTGTCAAGGCACCCTGAGAGGTAGAATGACACCCTGACTGGGGCTGGCTCAGTCACACTCCCTTCCTGCGCCCCCGGGGGTATGCCATCTTGGACAGCGGAAGCTCCAACCGAGTGGAGTCCCTTCTCTCCAGGAAGTTCTTGAGGGCTGGGCTGGCCCCTGGGGCAGCTGTGGAAACCCAGGAGCGTTTCCTTTCACTTTCTTAAAGTCCACCCTTTGGTCTCAGGGGCAGGCTGGGAGGCCCCGTGGCTTCCCTGCCTGGAGGGTGGCTGAGTGCCCTGGTGTGCTTGCACTTCTGAGGTCTAGCTGGCGGAGGCCTTAGAGAAGTCCTGAGAGAGTGGAGAGGGCTGGGCCCTGGCGCGGTGGAGTTGCCGTATGGATCCCTGAACTCCCCGCAGAGACTCTGCACACTGAGCCGAGTTGGCGCCCACGCAGGGCTGGCATGCAGGAAGTCGAGTGTGAGCCACGCTGGTCTTCCCTCCCGCTCCCCGCTTCCTGGAGTGAAGTACTGGTCATGTTGGAGCCATAGCCTTGTTTGAACCCAACTTAGGGGGCCAGATGGTGGCACAGGGGTAACACAGTGCTCTACAAGGCCGACCTCGCCGGGAGAGGTTCCTAGTTGGCACCCACAAATCCCCCGAACCCACTGGGCACATGCGCCATGGCCCAGGGAGGGCCGACGCTGGGGATGGCCATGGCAGGAAAGACCTTGTTGGGGTACCCGTCTCTCTGTGTCTCTCTCGGTCTCTCTCTCACTCATAGAAGAAAGAAAGACAAGTTTTAAATAAGTCAGCTCCATTGCTTTCCAGGAACCATTCAGATACCAGAGGCTGAGTCAGAGGCCCATTCTAGCTGCTGTTGTTCTTGCCAAACGTGAGCAGGCAGGTCAAATGCCGTGTTCGCCCACCCCGCGGGAACCGGGCGCACCGTCCCTCAGGGCAGCTGAGCAGCACCGCTGTCGTCAGGATGTGTAGCCGGCAGGACTGGGGAGCCCCCGCCTGCACCCCACAGACCTGCGTGACTCAGGTCAGAGGAGACAGCCACTGTGACCATCGGCGGTGCGCTACACAACAGGCAGCTCCAGGTTACCTCAGGGCCGCCAACTCCTCCCGGGGCTGGGCCCCAGCGGCCCACATGCCCTTCTGTGGCTTCTCCCTGGTTATCAGTGTGGGCAAGGGAATCAAAACCACTAACGAAAATATCTTCAGTAGCCTATAGCTATTGTTTTTAAAAAACGGTAGTGAGTAAAACCAAGATGGGAGGAAAATCATAGGAGCAAGCCACCATGTTCATGTTGGTGCATTCTTCCTGTGTGTGTGTATGTGTGTGTCTTCCTATCTGTGTGTGTGTATGTGTGTGTGTGAGTCTTCTTATCTGTATGTGTGAGTCTTATCTGTGTGTGTGAGTCTTCTTATCTGTGTGTGTGCGTGAGTCTTCCTATCTGTGTGTGTGTGTGTATGTGTGTGTGAGTCTTCCTATCTGTGTGAGTCTTCCTATCTGTGTGTGTGAGTCTTCTTATCTGTGTGTGCAGTGAGTCTTCCTATCTGTGTGTGTGTGTGTATGTGTGTGTGAGTCTTCCTATCTGTGTGAGTCTTCCTATCTGTGTGTGTGAGTCTTCTTATCTCTGTGTGAGTCTTATCTGTGTGTGTGTATGTAAATAAAAAGTGAGGTCACCGTCCCATTGTGGGGCTTTACCCAGTCCCCATCGTTAGACATTTCGGTGTCCCCAGTTTTTCTGTTAAAGACAGAGTCTGTCCAGCAACTGGGGACCGCCTGTGCCATCCCGACGGCCCGGCAGTGAAAGGGCACCGGGAAGCAGACCGTTTAACAGCATAAAGCAATGGTACCCTGGGTTTTGTTTTGTTTTGTTTTGTTTTTAATTTGCTACGAGCGCACGTACTCAGTGAGGGTGGCGAGAAAGCACCCCCCGGGGTATGGCCACGCTGTCGTCCTCTCTCCATTCTCCTCTCCGGATTTTGGGCACGCACACACATACCTGCTTTTTCAAGCTGCAGTATCTGGGACTTGAACTGCGCAGCCAGCCATGTGGGACCCCGCCATGCCACCGGCTGGCCCGCAGCCATCGTGTTGCTGAGGGAATAAGTGTGTAAAGCGTCTTGCTGTCTGGATATGCCCCGCATGTGTTCCTGTGCTGTGGCGTTGTGTATGCGCTGGGCCATTCTGTGGCCGCGGAGAGCGTGTCCTGTTTTGCGGTGTCCATTCCAGCATCGGGGTGCAAGTGCCTGTCCTCGCTACCCCAGGCTCTCACCACATTCCAGCAGCACTTCGCTCCCTCTGCAGCGGGTAGGTTCTGAGAGAGGGGGAGGACCCACACCAGCTGGAAGGCGCTAGTAAAACCACAGGGCTTCTTTCCCAGAAGAAAACAGAACGCAGTCCCTTGGCTTGTGACACTAGTCTCAGCTGCATCTTGCCCAGCTGTGCTCACGCAGCTTTGGCCTGGGCAGGTGGAAGGGAGGAGGGGGAGCAGAGCTGGCCGGTCAGACGAGCCCTGAGTGAGGTCAGGTGGGTGGGGCAGTGGGACCAGACCACCGCTATGGGGAGGGGCTGTGCCTAAGGCTGTCTGTCCCAATGGTTAGGAAAAGTGCATACCCTTTAATTATATTGTAAAAATTATCTCACAAGTGATCTCAAAGCACTTCCTACAGCCTTGCAATTAGCCCGCCACCGTCCCCCAGGCAGCTGGCGACACCTAGACAACCAGGCAGGAGAATCGGGTTCCCTCCCTCCCCTCCATACACGGGTTTGCGGGCTTGCGTCTGGCCCATCAGCTCTTCTTGAGAGATTTTTTTTCAGATATGACCTTTATTGAGCTTATCCACCAGAGTGGATATAATGTCTGTACAGAACCAAATGTTCGCTACTCTAACTTCCGCAGCACAGTTAAAATCCAAACAGTTTTTTAAAAACAGTCAACTCAATCAAAACCCACTCCTTCGGAATCAATAGCTTCTTTTTTTTCTTTTTTTTTTTTTTTTCTTTTTTTTTGGAGAGGTTTTTGCTATAGGGCGCGTGCGCTCGCCAGACAGACAGAGAGAGACAGAGAGACAGAAAGCAGGAAATCACCCCCCAGGGGGGATGGCCACGCCGCAATCCCTTGTCCTCCATTCTCCTCTCGGGATCTTGGGCACGCACGCACACGCGCCCGGCATGAGTTTTAAGCCGCCGGGTCCGGGACTCGAACCACAGTCGACTACGTGGGAGTCCAGCGACATAGCCATTACGCTAACTGCTGGTCCCTCAATAGCTTCTTTGAAGCCACAGTAACACTTAAATATGGCTAAGACTCGAATGCAGAGATTTGGTGGGTTGGAAAGCTAATTAAACTTCCAACTTGCTCAAACAGAATTACAAAAAGGCAAAATTGTGTTTTCCGCAGAGATGCGGTCCCCTGGAATCGCCAGCACTGCACGGCTGGGCGAGTACTTCGAGTCCCGAGAGTAAGGAATCCAGGAGCCTTAGGCAGCCTTCTGTTGTCCTTTCTTCCCAGTCAGAGATTCGTGGATGTGTGGGATAACGCCCCCATGCCCCCACCAGCAGTTGTAGCCTTGATGAGAGAGTCCAGTTCCTCATCTCCACGAATAGCGAGTTGCAAGTGGCGAGGAGTAGTTCGCTTTGCCTTTCAGTCTTCTGATGCATTTCCTGCAGTTCAGGTACCTCTGCGGTGAGGCACTCCAGGATCACAGCGTCGTACACAGCAGCAGCCGCCCCCACGTCCAGGCTGGTCGTCCTAGAGTTCAGGTGTGGACGAATACGGCCCACCGGGAACTGCAAGCTGGCCGTCTGCGAGCGGGAAACCGCCTTTGTCTTGGCCTTTCCAGAGTCCTTCCCAGCCTTACCCTGGCCATTTCGAATTCTGCTGCAGCTCACACAAGGGAGGCAGAAAAACAGCGAGTCAGACACCCCGTGAGATGCCACCAGCCACTCCTTCATGGCAGCGCGGTTCAAACTGCCGAGAGATTTTTGTTATAGGGCGCATGCACTTGCTGGAGAGATGGAGAGACAGAGAGATAAAAACCAAGGAATCACCCCCGGGGGGATGGCCACGCTATAATCCCTTCTCCATTCTCCTCCCTGGGTCTTAGGCGCGTGCACACACACATACCCCTGGTGTAATTTCGAAGCCACCAGGTCCGGTTCTCGAACCACAGTCGACCATATGGGAGTCCAGCTACGTAACTGGCCTATGAGCTTTGTAAATTACTCCCGCTGTCTGTCATAATGCACACGTTAACTCAGGTAACTGACGCAGTAACTCACCAACCAAGCGTCTGCTGCTGAGCGTTTACATGTGAGCCCCCACGTGACACAGTGGTCTCTCCCGAAAGCCGGACATTCTGCGAGAGAACACCAACAGTACCCTGAGTCTGTTATTTCGTGTGGGGGACAGCCCAACGACCCAGCCACGCAAACTCCCGACAGTTTCGGGCACAAGGGAACGCAGGAACACACTCGTACAGCTCTGCAGCCGGGCCTGCTACACGCAGAACACACGCTGTGGCCGGGCTGCCAGCCCTTCCGTGGGCTCACGGACCAGCTGTTGCCTGGAGTGCCCGAGTCACCACAGCTCCCTCTGCTGGGACTCAGGTGTCCCACGGAGCCTGACGTTGTATTGCAGCTGGGGTGGGAGCTAGGACTTTTGCTCACGGTTTTCTCTAAAACGCTGCGTCACGTTTGGAGGTGTAAATAAACAGACGACGTGGGTGGGGGAACGTGCGTCTCCAGCGTGGGTGAGGAAACGAGGCTGCTTTCCCAGAGATGGCCGTGAGCTGTTCTGGGGTAGCCGGCGTCTCGGCTCCCCGCCCTCCGCAGGCACTGGCTGACCTCCCTGCGCCGGGGAGCACAGAGGGGGAAGTGACTGGCCGGGTCACCCTGCGTCACTGGCTTGTGTGGTGTCAGGATGGCAGCCGGGAGTCTAGTGCCAGAACCCAGCCCCAACACTGCGCTGGCCCCACACTGGGGACTCGGGAAGGCAGCATTTCCAGTCATCTTAGAGACGGCGTCTACACTCCACAAGAAAAGCTAGGAGACTTCTTCAGGTTAGGCCATTGCAAGGTGGGGAGGCAGGAGGTCCTCACGCCTAGGTCTTCTGGGCCAAGTCGATCACTCCCCACAGAAGCGGGGATGCCAGAAACCCACCACAGGGGCTGCCGGTGTGGACGCGAATGATGGGAAAACTGGAAAGCTGCCAACAGAGAACATAGATTCCAAGTAGGATTGTGGCCTGGGGTGTGCGTGCACAGGGTGGGAGAGACCGCCTGGTGGTCCTTGCCTCTGCCCCACGCGTGGCCTGACACCTTCGCTGTAGCCACACCCAGAGTCTCTGCCGGTCCCTTTAAACGAGCGTCCACGTGGGAGTGGCTGGGGTGTGGCCTGGTTTTGCAGAAACGGTTCTGTTCCTGGAAACCGGCAAGGGGGAAATAAGCAGAAAATAATGGGGAGCTGCCCGTGGTGCAGGGAGGGAGGGGGGTAGTGTGTTCAGGGGTCGCGGGCTCTGCTCTTTCCACGGCTCACGTGAGCGCAGAGGACACTGGGAGGGAGGAGCGCCACCCGCAGCCGGTTTCCCCAGGGAAGCAGCATCCTCCCCTGGGGGTGGCTCGGGTGTAGGACAGTGTGGTGGGAACTCTGTATCCTCTCCCCCGTAACTGTGTCGCCCCACAGTGTCCCAGCTTGGAGCCTGGCTGGTTTCGGGTGGAGTCTGGTGTGGTGGGAACTCTGTATCGTACCCCACTGTAACTGTGTCGCCCCACAGTGTCCCAGCTTGGAGCCTGGCTGGTTTCGGGTGGAAGACGGTGTGGTGGGAACTCTGTATCGTACCCCACTGTAACTGTGTCGCCCCACAGTGTCCCAGCTTGGAGCCTGGCTGGTTTCGGGTGGAGGATGGTGTGGTGGGAACTCTGTATCATCCCCCCCGTAACTGTGTCACCCCACAGTGTCCCAGCTTGGAGCCTGGCTGGTTTCGGGTGGAGTCTGGTGTGGTGGGAACTCTGTATCATATCCCACTGTAACTGTGTCGCCCCACAGTGTCCCAGCTTGGAGCCTGGCTGGTTTCGGGTGGAGTCTGGTGTGGTGGGAACTCTGTATCGTACCCCACTGTAACTGTGTCGCCCCACAGTGTCCCAGCTTGGAGCCTGGCTGGTTTCGGGTGGAGGACGGTGTGGTGAGAACTCTGTATCGTACCCCACTGTAACTGTGTCGCCCCACAGTGTCCCAGCTTGGAGCCTGGCTGGTTTCGGGTGGAGGATGGTGTGGTGGGAACTCTGTATCGTCCCCCCCGTAACTGTGTCGCCCCACAGTGTCCCAGCTTGGAGCCTGGCTGTCTGTTCCTCCCCTTAGCAGTTCTGAATGTGTGACGGAATGCCGCAGGCAATCAGAAAAAGAGCACTTTTCAGTTCTCCTGGATGGAGCCAAAGCCAAGGGGCCCTCTGAGAGCCACGAGTGTCTGCTGGGCGGGGGGGCGTCCTCTTGCCAGGAGCTGTCCCTTCTGCACAGAAGCACCACTTGGGAGCCAGCAGGTGGTGTGGTGGTTAAGGCACTGGACTCCCACCTGGCCAACCACTGTTCGAGTCCCAGACCTGGCGGTTTGAAAACCATGCCAGGCATGTGCACGCTTGCCCAAAATCCTGAGAGGATAATGGAGGAGAAGGGATTCTGGTGTGGCCATCTTCCCTGGGGTTGGTTTCTCGCTTTCTGTCTCTCTGTCTCTCTCCGGTAAGTGCACATGCTCTGTGGCAAAACTCTTTTTACAAAAAGAAAAGAAACACCACTCAGGAGCAAGACTGCCTGGACAGGACCGCCTGCCCTCAGGTGTGAACACCCTAAAATAACACCTCAGGGAGTGTCGGGGAGGAGAACGGAAACCGTGCTATGGGCGCAGATGGTGTGAACGCTCCTCGAGTTTTAAACCGAGTGCCGACACTCCTGCCCCCGGTGATGGAGGAGCAAAGCATTCTGGGTGAAATATGCCATCTCTGCAAAAATGGACGAGGTGACAGCCTGCTCCCTCGCCTGGGACCAAGGACAGTCTCCCCAACTTTCTGAGCGCGAGGACCACGTGGACTGCCCGCTCGGCGGCCGTGTGCGCTGGGCGTGAGAGGCTTCCCAGGCCTTGGCAGTGAGCGGCCCAGCCGGGAGCCGAGCCAGCTCGCAGCGTCTAGACAGCCAAGCGCCCGCCCGCACCGTTCGTCCAAACAGGCTCGCCTGTCCCCGATCTGGAGGCGGGAGCACGAGGCTGTTCCGGACGAGGATGTCTGGCCGAAGCGGCGTGTGACCTGAGAAGCGGTTATAGATCCTCGGGGACCGTTCCGGACGTCGCAGAGATGGAGTTCGCGAGGTGCGGCCCCCTGTGTGAGGCTCCGGCTCCTCCTGGACCCAGCTCGGTCCCTGTGCAGAGCGACCACCGGCCATGAGGGAGGCTGCCAAGCAGCCGGGAGGGCGGCGTGCGTCTGTGCCCCTGGGTGTGCTGGAAGGCTGTGCCCTGCTGCGGTGCCCAGGCCGTGAGGCTCTGCCCGTGCGGGGGCCGTCCTCACTGCAGG
This sequence comes from Tupaia tana, assembly GCA_026018925.1. NCBI lineage: Eukaryota > Metazoa > Chordata > Mammalia > Scandentia > Tupaiidae > Tupaia > Tupaia tana. The sequence continues at coordinate 43,858,995 of JAKSZU010000022.1, forward strand.
CTGTCCACCTGCGGGCCTCGCTGGGGCTGGGCCTTGGGGCATCTCCGAGGACATGCCCAGCCTCCCCCGTGGCCGTTTGCTTCTGGGTTCCCGCTCACTGCCGCCTGCCCCTTATCCTCGGACCACGCGTCCCAGAGGGCTCCGACTCCTGGCTGGAAACTGGACGTGCGAGGACCGAAGCTGAAGACCTCACGGGCTCCCAGTGGCCACCTCAGCTATGGGAAATGACCTCGGACGAGCGCTGGAACCGGGCCTCTGTCAGTCAGACCCCGACTCCAGCTCTTACTAGCTGAGTGAGTGGGCACGTTACTCAACCTCCCTAAGACTCTGCGTGCTTAGTTACACCGCGGGCCGGAGCGCCAGGCTGGTGAGGCCGCGGTGACACGACCCGTGAATCACAAACCGCGGCGCCTGGCTGGAGCGAGCCTCGGTTCATGGCAATGCTTTAGCTGGCTCTCTATTTGCACTGGGCCCGAAGCACACCTAGATCCCCAGGAGGCAGGTGGTCTGGACCCGAAGCAGCCTGACGGGTCCCTGGTGGGGAACGTGCCGCCCGTGGTCACTCCACCCCGTGTCGGCTCCTGCCCGTGCAGTGGGCCCTGGCACGTGTGAGCGTACCGGGGGGACTTCCTAGAGGCGGAGCTGCTGGATTCAGAGCTGAACTTACTCTCAACAACAGTAGAACCAGTTTGGAAACCTTGTTTGTGAGCGGAGCACCTCCACACGTACACGTGAATACCCTGTGCGCCCAGCCTCTCGACAGACCAGTTTTCTCAGCTGTGGTGTCCTGCCCAGTTCCTGTGAGGCACGGAGGACCGCGGCTGCCCTCTGCCCAGGCGGCCAGGGGACATAGCCGAGCCTGGCCAGTCTCCTGGAAGCAGAGTGGAGGCTGGCAGGCTCTGGCCTCTAATCCCTGCTGAGAGACCAGCCACTCTGCCCCGGACTTAGTCTCGGGCACTTCAGCCTGGGCCAGCTCTGTCAGGAGCAGGTTCTTATCTTGTCGGAACATAGAAGACATTTCCTAAGTTGTGTGCAGTGAGTGCTTGGCCGTCTGCAGAAGCCCAGTCACCACCAAAGGCAGCCGAACCATCGAGAAGACACCCTCCAGCCTCCCCGCCCTCTGCCTCCAGGAGAATGAACCTCAGCTCTGGCCTGGAGCCTGGAACCAGGGAGCTGTTTCCTGCTGGGATCTTCAAACTCTGGGTAAACACCCTCTCCCGGCGCTGGTAGTGGAGATGGAAGACAACCCAAATGTCCATCACTTAAAGCTGGTTGGATAGACCACGCGACAGCCGAACAGCGGGACGCCAGGCAGCCTCCTGCAAGAACAGGCCGCTCTGGAAACAGACTTGGGTCATCCGAGATTCACTGTGGACAGAGAAACACGAGGCCCAGACAGTGGGCCTGGCGTGGAGCCTGCTGGTAAAATGAGATAAGGGTGGTGTGCAGAGAGGCACGTGCACGCTCAGCTCTGGGAGGGCGCAGAGAAAACCGGAGGAGAGGTTGCCTCTGGGGACTGAGCCAGGTGACGGGGGACGAGGACTAGTGTCGCTGTTCTAGTCTTCCGTCATGTCTGTGCTCGCGTAGCCCAGCGGCTCGGGGAAGCTGGCTCCCTCGTGCGTGTGCCCCGGGTCTGATAGCTGCGTCTTCCCGGCGGCCACTCTCAACAGTTCACCTAAAGGTGTCCGGCACGTGGCGGCGGCTGCTGAGTGACCACCCCTGTTCCTGGCTGTCCCTCGCACCAGCCGCAGCCATGGCCAGCCCACCCCGGCCTCTCTGCACTGTGGATGTGACAGCCAGGCTCACGGGCTGGGCTGGTTCCCGGTTCCGGTCGGGAGCGCTCCTCTTGTTCCTGCTCAGATCGAGGCGAGACGGCCAGCCACGAACTCCTACCTATAGTGCCGCCCTCCCTCCGACCCACGCGGCTCCTGCCCTCCAGGCACTGCAGCTGTACAGGCTGCGGACGTGCTCTTTCAAGGGACACCCACAATGGCTGTCCCCATCCATTCCGGTTTAGGTTAGTTTGCTACAGGGCACACACGCACACCAGAGAGAGACAGAGAGGGAAAGCGAGAAGCCACCCCCCGGCGGACGGCCACCCTGCAGTCCCTTCTCCTCCATTCTCCTCTCGGGATCTTGGGCACGCACACTCACATGACCACATGTTTTTCAAGCAGCCAGGACCAGGACCCAAACTGCGCAGTAGGTCACGTGGGATCCAGGCACCTCGACCTCCGTGCCACCTGCTGGCCCCACGGCTGTCCCTGTTACCTTCTATGGTGGTAACTCAGATGGGCAGGCTTCGCATCCCAGATAATAAATACCTGTACCTGTCCACACTTCGTTCCCACGCAGCTCAGCAGGTCTGGCCACACCCGTGCCTGCCTGGTACCCATCAGTTATGAGTTCTGTAGTTGCTATGTCTGAGCAAAATACTGACACGGAGTCGCTTAAAAAGGCACCCGCTCATTAACTCACCCTCTGGAGCTTGGATGTCCAGACGCGGGGGGTCTTTGCTCGGTGCCCCCCAGGCTCACCCCACAAGGCTGGCCAGGCTCACTCTCATCGGGAGCTCGTGGTCCTCGCCACACGGCTCCGTCCTGAAACCACCTGAGAGGCTCTCTCACATGGAATCCCTTTCACAACTCTCTCCAGAGAAAGACCCACTTCCTTTCTTTCCTTTTCTTTAGACAGAGATTCTTGCTCTAGGGCAAAGTGAGAAGTCACCCCCCGGGGGACGGCCAGGCCGCACTCCCTTCTCCTCCATTCTCCTCTCAGGATTTTGGGCACGCTCGCACGTGTGCCCGGCGTGAGTTTAAGCCACCGGGTCCGGGACTCGAACCGCAGTTGACTACATGGGAGTCCAGCAGCACAACCATTACTCCATCTGCCGGTCCCAAGCCTCATTTCTTTTAAGGGTCCAACTAATTAGGCCAGGCCCACCCAAGATGATCGCCCTAATTTAAACCCACCTGTGCAGGTGGCACCCCCTAGCCAGGTGGTGATACCCCCTCAGAGTCCCTCCCACACTCCGGGGAGTCTTTCTGCCCACGGGTGCGGTAGCTCAGGGCTTTGCCCCTCAGCGGGGATGTAATGCCAGTGCCTGTCACTTGGCAGGCTTTTGTATGTGTGCTGTCTTCCCAGTACACGTGACCAGTCAAACGTTACCGTGAGAACCCGGTTCAGAGAGGGAGGGCAGCTGGGCCCAGGACGCCCGGGCTGGTGTCGCCCTCCCCGGGCCGAGTGGCCAGGGCCCAGGACAGGGCTCTGTCTGGGTGGGACATGCCTCCCCCTGCCCTCCCCCTCTGTAATGAGCGGTTTCAGAGCTACTGGCAGAAGAAACCAGGTGAGGGGTTTGGTCCCGAAGCACCCCCCACCCCCGGATTAGCATTACCCTTTTAGAGCCGATGAATAATCAGGTAGAAATAAGCTGATTTAACCTGGAAAAGCCCATCTTAAACCTAATTTATTTCAGGTTTAACCGGCTCACGGCTTTTGTTCAGACAGGTACGGAGGTTCTCTCTCATAGCCCTCACTGCCCAGGAATGCGGTCTCTGCAGAGCCCCTCTGCGGGCCCGTCTCCAGCGGAAGCCCGTGCCCGGTCTGTAGCCCCCAGAGGGCCAGAAGGTCGGGGCTGTGGGTGCGAGGGGCTCGCAGCCTGCTCAAGCCCTGGCCGGAAAATGCCCCTCCTGTGTCAGAGCCCTTTGTCATCGCTCGCATCGTCTAGTTATTGATACCGTTTTTGTTTAAAGAACTGTTTTCCCTCTTCTCCACGACGGGGTTATTATACGTATGGAGTCGAGTCTGTGCAGTTTTGCTCATGTCCGCCTGTGTTCTGAGCCCAGAGGGGAAGCAGCTTCACAGAGGGCGTGATGGGCGGTCAGAGGGCCACGGACAGCGTGGGAGGTGTGTGCAGTGGAGTGGCATCCCCCACACAGTGGCGGCCCACGTACCCTCCCCCAGTCACCCTTACCCCCTTGAGCTGGGGCCTTCTGTAAAGGAGTTAGACTATGGAGAGGAAGGTGTAGTGTCGCAGCTAACGGATCAAATGTCGGGACCAACAGGTGACGTGGAGGTTAAGGCGCTGGGTCTCACAGGGCCAACTCCGCGGTTTGAGTCTTGGACCCAGCAGCTCGAAAAACACCCTGGCACCTGTGCGTGCCCAAAATCTCGAGAGAGGAACGGAGGAGAAAGGACTGCGGTGTGGCCGCCACCCCTGGGAGCTGCTTTCTCACTCTCTCTCTGTGTGTATCTGGTGAGTGCATGCACCCTATAGCAAAAACTAACAAAAAGGGAACATGCTATACCATCGTATTTTATCATAATAAAAAAGTTTAACAGCAGTCTTGCCGGGCTTATTCGTAGCTCTCTTCACTTTTCTTTTTAATTTTGTTATTTTTTTAACCACATGAATTTTCCTTTCCCACAAAGCAGTGAGGCACACGTCCCAGTTCTGAGGCTGGCTTTGTAAATGCAGCTGTGTGTCGGGCTCTCGGGCTGCGCGCTGGCCTCCTCGGAGGCGGCTCCTTTCCTGGGCCGTGGACCTCAGCTCCGTGAGCCACGCCAGCCCCAGGGTGCGGGTCACGGGGAGGGTCAGGTCATCAGAAGCCGACAGGTTTTTCTCCTCCATCCTCAGCGTTGTGCAAGAGCAATCTGTTGCAGCAGGACCTGAGAAGCGGAGGGACCCGGTAGCTCCAGGGCAGAGACCGAATCATTCGTGGGTGGGACTCGTGCCTGCGTGCAGAGTCCGGGCGGCAGGGGAGCAGGCAGCGTCTCAGTCATCCCAGGACATTTAAGTAGCTGGCTGTGCTTTTCCTGAGTTTAAAAATCTTTAATAGTGATTGAGTGATTGATTGAGAGAGAGTTTTGCTATAGGGCACATGCGCTCGCCTGAGAGAGACAGAGAGAAAGCAAGAGATCACCCTCAGGGAGGAATGGCCATGCCGCAATCCTTTCTCCATTCTTCTAGGACTTGGGGCACACATGCGCACATGCCTGACGTGACTTTCAAGCCACCGGCTCTGGGACTCAAACCGTGCTTGGCTATGTGAAAGTGCAGCGTCTTAACTACCACACCACCTATTGGCGCCTCTTTTGAAGTTTTCTCGAAAGCATGTGCCCCCATGGGAGACAGAGAGAGAGGGAAAGTGAGAAATGTCCCCCTCCCCAGGGGCCACCGCCATCCCCCAGCCCCTTCTCCAGGCTCCGTCTGGGATTCGGGGCACGCATACATATGCACCTGATGTGTCTTTCTTTCAAGCTACCGGGTCTGGGACTTGAACTGCAGTCTGCCATGTGAGATCCAGCATCTTACCCACCACGCCACCTGCTGGCCCACAATTCAATCTCTGATGACAAGTCGGGCCCCTGCCATGAATACTCAAAGGCAGGAGCAGTAAAGACACTGGAAATTCAGTAACTTCTAAAGTCAGCAGGTGGGGAAGGGACCCACCGGCCCTCTCCTGTGTGTGTCCCTGGTGGGCTCTTTGTCTGTCCCTTGCATCCTTCCCCACGGTCCCTGGGATCCTCAGTGCCTGTCCCGGTGGTCGTGGCTCGAATCTTTTTAACGTACTGTCCATGTGATTTAAAGTAGCCTGGAGGCAGTTTAGCGTATTGCCATGAATTATTTACAGTGCTCATAAACCAAGTTCATTTGTTGTTTAAGTGTGTAATTTCCACGTTCAAAGTCTATGATTATGCAACCCTTTTACCTCTGCGGCCCCCCTGAGACCCTTTCTCCACCCCGTGCCACCCCATTCAATCGGAGTGGAATGTTAAAGTCCGCGCCTGGGGTTGGCAGAGAGCCTTAGAGTGGCCCACCCCTGGGCCAGCTCTGGGTGCGTCAGTAACACACGGCTCAGGCCATGATGGACCCATGCGGGAGATCGCGGGTTCAGTTCCCAGGCCAACCTGCACACGCGGGGTGTGTGCACTCGTGACCGGGCTGGCTGGGGAGAGATCACAGCCTGGGGCCCTCGTCTTCCTTCTCTCTGTCTTCTGTTTCTTCCTCTTGTGAATAAAAAAAAGTTAACTTGAAAAAGAAAAGAAAGGGGACCAGCAGTTGGCGTAATGGCTATGTCGCTGGACTCCCATGTAGTCGATCGTGGTTTGAGTCCCAAAACTGGTGGCTTAAACTCACGCCGGGAGCATGTAAAGGGCCCAAGACCCCGAGAGGAGAATGGAGGAGAGGGGACTGCGACGTGGCCATCCTCCCCGGGGGGTGATTTCTCACTCTCTGTCTCTCTGTCTCTCTCTGTCTTTCTGGCGAGCGCACGTGCCCTATAGCAAAAACCTCTCCAAAAAAAGAGAAAAAAAAAAGTTAAAAAAAAAAAAAACCTCCCCCCCTCAAAAAAAAAGAAAGGGCCCAGAGGGTTTATACATAGGCGAATCCCGTTGCTCCAGACAGGGCCCCGAGTCTAGCCGTGGGTCTCCGCCGTGCACCTCTCCCCGGTCGCATCTGTGACCGAAAAAGGGAGACCCAGAAGGTTTGGACAGCTCCACGCAAACCCATCATACTTTAGAAGACGGTGTGGGGCCGAGCTCTGCAGGCGGTGGACAGCGAGTGCTGCCTTGGAGAATGTTCTGTTCTTTCGGAAAATAAGTAATGACGGTTGCCTGCGGAGTCTGGGGCTCCGGAGTGGGGAGGGCATGGGTGTACATGCGCCCCGTTTGGATAAACTGTCCCCCCAGGCCGGACGGCTGGAGTGCTCACGGATTCCTTCCTAAACTGCTGCTGGGGCTTGGTTTCCCGTCCTGAGGGGCATTCTAGAGTTATGGAAACCGCTTTCTTAAAGGGAGCCGGGGTGGGGGCTCTCTTTGGGAGCGGGGCTGAGAACTTGATGTCCTTTGAGCCCCGAGGGTCCCGGCTGTGACCCGGACGGCAGGGCCCAGCCTCGCTCATCTTTGTCCATGGCACCTGCCTCACCAGCAGCTCACAGCACAAGACCTTGAAGGATGTGTCTGAGTCAGCCTGCGTCACCCTGCGTCACCCTGAGTCACCTTGGTGGGCGCTTGCCTGCTGCCTGAACCTTCCCTGCCTGACCTCCCAGCCCTTCCCCGTGTGGGAGGGTGCACTTGATCCCTCTGCAGGCCCTGGGTGGATAACTGGCCTGGGGCAGCCCTTCCGGGTGCTAACCGGCACTGCAGGGCTTCGGACACTCCCTGTGGCGAATCACAGAAGAAAGTCCCGGCTGCGGGCAGCACTCCTTGGGCAGGGCGGCCCTGTGAGCAGTCACTTCTCACATTCCAGATGCCGGTGGCTCGAGCCCCAGCCCTGCCTCTTACTAAGCCTACGTGCCTGCACAGGTTCCCCCAGTGTCTCCATCTGTAAAACGGGGACTCTCATGAAAGCCTGCTGTGGGTGATCGTGGAATTGTGAGCGCCCACCTAGAACAAGCGTGCTGCCTGGCGCGTGCAAGCATCTTCATGGTCACAGCCTCTACGGAAAAACCTCGCACAAATTCCTTTTTTTTAACACCGAAATTAACTCATACTCTTTTTTTTTTTCAAAGGATTATTTTATTTAACTTTATTTACGTATTTTGACCAGAGAGGGGCAGAGTGAGAGAGGGAAAGTGAGAGAGCAAGCCGCCAGGTCCAGGACTCAAACTGCGGTTGGCCATATGGGAGTCCAGCACCCCTAACCACCATGCCACTTGCCGGCCCCTTAACCCATACTTTAATTTTCCCTTTCTACAAACTTTCTGAAGCCTGGTGGTATTTTTTTTTAAGAATTATTTTGTTCATTTCTTTATTTCACATGAGTTTTAACGGAGAAAGAGTGAGAGAGGGAGAGTTAGAAAGCAAGCTGCCAGGTCTGGGACTGGAACCTTGATCACCCATGTGGGAATTCCAGTGCCTTAACCACCACGCCACCTGCTGGCCCTAAGCCTGGTGGTATTAAGCATTCATTCAGAGTTAATGGCTATTATTTCTGCAGGCCTGGTGTCTGTGTTCCAAAATGCTTTCTGTGCCCAAGGAGGACTAGTTAGTCCCTGAAACAGCAGCCCATGTTCGGGTCCTTTCTTACTTGAACGTGGAATTTAACTATCTCCGGGCAGGCCGGCCATTAGCCTTCCTGTTGGTAAGATTTACGCCCCAGTGTACGGTCTGCGGACGGGCCTGGCCGAGTCAGTGACAGATGGACTTAGCGTGTCTACACCAGCTAGCTCTCCACCACCTCAGGTTCACTGGATTAGTAAGACTCCAAGTTTGACAATGTGACAGGGCCCTCTTAAAATGGCTTTTGGTGGTGGTGGCCTCAGCCCTTGGCGTTAGCCACCACCTCCACTTAATGAGAACGGCAGCGGGTGTTCCTCTTCTGCAGGGTGACTTGGCCAGCCCTGGCCTCTCCCACGAGTGCAGGCCTTGCAGAGGGGAGTACAGTAGAGCTAAGGTTGACCAGATGGTCCCGGCTGCCTCCTGAGCTTAGCAAACTTGCAAAATGAGGTCAGTCTCCGTGACTCCATGGGGTGTTGGAGTCACATGAGTCAACAAGAAGGGCCTTAATAGCATTGCCGGGGGCCTGGGCCAGGGTGAGGCAGGTAAGGCTTGCATAATTTAAACAGGCTGGCAGCGCACGGCCCCGAGAGCACGTCCCAGTAAAGTTTGCCCCAGGTGCCTTCTCTGCCTCACCCCAGTCCCCGCCCAGACAACCAGGACTCTGAGCTTTAGACCCAGAGCCAAGCTGGTACTGATTGTCTGCTTCACCAGCGGTGTCCTCCCACTAGTTCTAGCAGCCGGAATGCTTTCCTAATACTGTGAACGCCAGGCAGCTGGACGGTGGCATGGCGCCGGTAAAACAATGCTCTGAGGGGCTGATCACGTGGGAAGGTTCTGATTGGTGCCTGGAGACAGCCCTGAGGACCCCGGGCACACGTGCCCATGACCCGGAGTAGGCTGTGCGTGGATCGTGGCGCCAGGCCCCCGTGGGGGTGCCATCTCTGTATCGCTCTTGCTCATGGAATAAACGAGCAAACACACTTAAAAACATCATCAGCAATAATATCGATTAACTTCCTGGCACCATTCCAAGCACTTTATAGGCATTTACTCCCGTTTGCAGGTGAGGAGAGTGAGGCACAGAAAAGCTGAGGAACTTGCCCAAGAAGACCAGCTAGTAGGTGGGAGAGCCAGGAGTCAACCCTAAGCAGCCTGGTTCTAGACTGTCACTCCTGAGCACTCGGGGCCCTAAGGCTGTTCCCAGGGAGTGGAGCTAAGTTCCAAGACTCACTGCTAAGCCCCGCCTCCTTCTCCAGCCGCCTCGACCCACCCAAACCTAACTTCAGCGAAACCAGACTCCCAGGAGTGGTTCCAAAGAAGCCCTGATCCTTGGGTCTCTGTTGGCCAGTCCACCTACCCCTGAGCCCATCTCCCTGCCCCGACTGGAAACTCCCATTCATTTTTCAAGATCCATCTTAACTGGTGCCTCCTCCGTGAAGCCTCCCTTGACCACCACCTCCAGACAGTTGGTGTCTGGCCCTCACTGTTCCTAGGACCCTGAACTTCCGTGGTGCCCTGATGACTGCCTGGTGGAGGCGGGCAGCAAACGCATACTCAGCCTATGTGAGTTCAGCAGTTGCTCTCACAGGGGACAGGCCAGGAGAACTCGGTTAAATGATGTGGGGGTACCAGGAGTGGATGTGAGGTAGAGGATCGGTCACCGTCCCGGCTGCTGGTGTCACACCCTCGGCCCTCGTGGGCACTCACAATGAAACAAAATGCATTTTGCAGTCCTGGTCCTCGAAGCAAACCATTGCTGTACCTGAGGCGCAGCCCAAGAAGCAGGGGTGTGCCCAGCGGTGCAGGGGCGAGCTGTGCACCAGCTGAGGGGGAAGCTGGCCTGCAGCGTGGCCCCCTCCTAGAAGACAGGGCTGTTCCGGCCATACGTGATTTCCCCTTATGAGTTTGCTTGGGGTCCAGACTCCCACGCCAGCAGGACTGAGCCGCCACGCTGATTCACCATCGTGCTTCTGGGGCTCTCGGTCTGCTGCCCGTGACATCTTGGGTGCTCCTCTAGGGCACTGTGGGTCTCAGTACGCGCTCCCGGGACCCGGGCGTAGCCCAGACCTGGCTGAGAGCTGCCTAGGTCATCTTCGCTGGAGAGAACTCAGCCCCCCAGGAAACCACACCCAGAATTGAGGCAACTGGTTGTGACGCATCTAAAAAAATTGTAAATGACGAGGCAGCCTTTTAAACGGTATTTGACAAATCTGGGCGAAAACTACTCTGCCGTTCAGTGGAACCTGTCCTGGCTGTCACCGAGCGTTACAGGGAAATAGGCCCCTGGGACGCGGTGATTAATGGACGGTGATTAATGGACGATGATTAAAGCGATCGGAAATTCCCGCTGGCGAGGCGGAACTACAGAGGTGTCCCGGTAAGGAGACATCCAGGCAGCTGAGAGGGGCCTCAGGGGCCCCAGCGGGTGCCCACGGAAGGCCCCAGCCTGGAGCCCACTGCTGTCTGGGCGGCATGCTGGGATTTCTTTCAGCCCACGAGACCTCGAAGTCACAGCTGGAGTGTTGACGGGGTCCCTTGAACCTGGGTAACGGATCTTCTGAGCGATTAACGTTAGACCAGTGAGACACTGAACTCCTGGGAGGAGGAAGAAAGAGATGTTCAAGACCAAACCGCTCATCCCTTTTCCGTAAACCACAGGACGGTCATGAGGTTCGGATGTGCCAGGCCCAACCGGGTGGGGTGCGGGCAAGGTTTCATTCCGTAGGGGAAAAGGGGAACGTGCAGGCAGACCCAGACCGAGGTTCTCCAACGCCCCATGGGTGTGGTCAATGAGCTGATGTGCATTTTGCCCAAGCACTGGGGTCTCTGCCACTCTGTGAGGGGAAAAGGCGCCTCCACAGTGGTGACGTTCGAGGGCGTTGGGGAGAGTCCCGTTTCAGGGCTCAGTGATCATCTCCCTCCCGCTCACCCCCTCCCTCTGACTTACCTATCATTCAGGATGAGGAGGGCAGCTCACAATGGCAGTCCTGTGTGTGACGCGTCCTCGGCTGTGACACAAGAAGCAGCAGCAATATCATGGCAATCACCCCGCCCTGCCCCTGCCGCCGAGGTGGGGGAGGACGTGCCTTCCGCTCGGTGCTGCCCCAGGCTATAGTTAGACCCAGTTCTCTGGATAGTTCCACAGGCGGCTGTGCTCGAGAACATGCTGGCCGGGCGCCTCCCAGTCCGAGTGGAGAGAGAAACGGGGCAAGCACATCACGAAGGAGTCTTTTGACCCTCATGAGGTTTCCGCTTTCTTGTTTGCAAAATGAATTTGCATGAAAATCTAGGACTTTTAGACCCAAACCAAAAAAAAAAAAAAAAAAAAAAAAAATAGTAGTGTTTAATTCATGGGCAGCACGGATACAATCAATGTTAAGAGTTGGGACAGTTGACAGACTCTACATATGGGAAAACAAATAAAACTGAATCCCTGCCTCACACCATAGACCAAGTACAGCATTTCTAAAATTGATTCCCATGTCCTGTCATAGGGTTATGGGGTTTGAAACTTTTTTTTTTAAGATTTATTTATTTATTTTTCTGTATTATTGTTGTTGTTTAATTTGCTATAGGGCACATGCACTCACTAGAGAGGGGGAAAGTAAGAAAGCATGTCGCCAGGTTGAGGACTCTAACTGCTGTCGGCCTCGTGGGAGTCTAGCACCTTAACCACCATACCACCTGCCAAACCCTTTATCTTTTCTTAAAAAGATAAATTTTAAGGGGGTTGGCAGGTGGTGTGGCGGTTAAGGCGCTGGCTCTGGACTCCCACATAGACAACCGTGATGGTGTCGTTCTTCCCCTTCCCCCCGCCATGAGTGCACACCCCTATAGAAAAAAAAAAAAAAAATACTTAAAAAACAATGAAATTTGGGGAGCCAGCAGGTGGCGTGGTGGTTGAGGCACTGGACTCCCACATGGCTGACCATGGTTTGAGTCCTGGACCTGGCAGCTTGCTTTCTCACTTTCTCTCTCTGTTTCTCTGGTCAAATTAAAAACTAATAAATAGAGTTAAATAAATAATTCTTAAAAAAATAAATTTCGAAGGCTAGTCCTGTGCACTAGAAATTAGGGGAGCCTAACCCCATATGACTGGCCTTGGCTCAAATCCTGGTCATAGTGACTTGAAAAACACACATGCTCATATGTCCAGAATCCCAGTGGGAGGAGAAGTGGAGGAGAAGGGATTGTGTCGTGCCCAGGAGGTGCTTTCTCCCTCCCCTCTCTCTGCCTCTGTCTCGGGCAAGCACACACGCCCTCTGGCAATTAAAAAAACGGGGGTTTACAAAGGAAGACAAGTCGCTGCTGGGAAGCGAAGAGAAGCCTGTGGCTAGATGCCATTTGCCCACCGCTGGCCACACACCTCCACGGACAGGAGCCATAGTAGTCGCCGCCACCTCTGCACCAGGGCAGGTGCGACAGGCAACCAGCTTCGGAGTCTGCGAGCCCCTTGCCCCCCAGGGCACCCACCCTCCCGGACACCAGCTGCCTGGGAATCCCTAACCAGGACCCATCCGGGCCAGGCCAGGGCAGGGGTGCCCAACCGCACTCCGAGACTGAAAAGCAGAGTGGGCCGTCCCGTCGAGGACTGACCGAAAGTTCAACATCGGGGCAGCTCACAAACAGGGGTCGGTCAGCGAGCCGACACCACACCCCCATGGCCTGGAACCTGGTCCGAGAGTGCACAGTGGGACACACTCGGGAGGGAGTCCTGGGGCTCCAGGGTTCGAGACCCCACAGCTCCTGTTAGGGCAGGGGAGCTACCTGGAGGGAGTCCTGGTGCCGGGGGTGGGGGGGAACAGGGATTCAAGATCGAATCAGCCGAGGCTCCTGCTCAGGGCAGTGGTGGGCACAGAGGGCAGGTGACTACTGAGAAGACGGGGCTCTACTTCTGGCCTAAGACCACTTAATACCAATAAAGCACAGCAAGTGGGGAGTACTGGGCCTGCTCGCCCCGAGCCTCCGTCCCGTGCCCCTGCTCGGTGACCGGAGCCCTCTGGCCTGAGCCTCCACCTCCGCCCAGCATGGCTGTGCTCTGGCCTTCCGAGCTCGTCCACGGTGTGTGTGTCCAGTTCCCACCGGCGTTTCCCAGCCTCGCTACCCGCGAGTGCGTGCGTGCACGTGCACATGCTGGCAGGTGCGTGTCTCTGTGCGCGGGCTCGGCCCCCTTCGCGGTGAGAGCGGGCACGGCACTGACGTCTAATACTCACAAACAGCCGTCTGCAAGCTCGCTGCTCGAGACAGCCCGGATGTGGTACAGTGCCCAGCTGGTGGCGCCCCTGCTCTCTCCCGCTGGGGGCGTCAGCACCACCCGCCGTCTTGTACCATCCCCTCCTCAGGCCGGGAGGGTGGGGACAGAGGCGTTGGGGGGCCTCCCCGAGCCAGCCACGTGGCCCTCAGCTCTGCAGGCCTAAGCCATCCTGCTCACGTCACGTTCCTTCTTTCCAGAAGCTTCAGTAATTGCAGTGCCACCGGGAAGCGGCATAACTGTCCACATAAAGCTGGGGGCCGCGGCCCCGCCCGTGAAGCCCTGCCACATTGTCGTTGCCAAAAGATACCTGACCATGCTGACCATCAAATCCGGGGAAAAGACAGACTTGACCTTCAGCTGCCATCATCCAGAAAGTTCCTTTGTCATGGAGATCCAGCAGAATATTGGTGAGTGCGCACTCGTCAGCTGGTGGGTAACGGCTTTGAAATCCTTCTGCACCAGGCCAGCCCCATAGCCTAGTGGTCAGGGGAGCCAGATCCCATGTGGCCAACTGCAGTGCAGACCCCAGCCCCCGTAGCTTGAAAAAAATGCTGGTGCATGTGTGTTTCCAAAATCCTGCCGAATGGAAAATGGGGAGGGAAAATGGGGAGGGGATTGCAGCGTGCCCACCCCGTAGGTGGGGCTTTCTCCTCCTCCCTCCCCGGGGAGCACCCTTGCCCTCTGGCAGTTAGAAACAAAGCGCCTTCCTGCTGCACCTTCCCAGCCTAAACTAATCCCTGCCACAGAGGTCAGGTGCACTCGCCAGAAAGAGAGAGAGAGACAGAGAGACAGAAAGCGAGAAATCTCCCCCCAGGGGGGATGGCCACGCCGCAATCCCTTCTCCTCCATTCTCCTCTCGGGATCTTGGGCACGCACGCACATGTGTCCAGCGTGAGTTTAAGCCACTGGGTCCGGGATTTGAACCGCGGTCGACTATGTGGGAGTCCAGCGACATAGCCATTATACTAACTGCTGGTCTCAGATCTATTTTAACCCTACCCTCTATTTAGCTCCTGTGTGGCTGGTCGCAGTTTTAAGTACCTCATGTGGCTTAATTTATTTCGTCTTCAAAATGGCCCCATGAGAAGCTCCCAAGGAGAGGAACTTGCACAGGTGCACAGCCAGGGAGTCCCTCGAGGGGAGCCCAGGTAGCTGCAGGCTCTCAGCGGGAGTCTTGGCCCTAACTGTTAGACCACCCAGCCAGCTTGTAACAGGCCCAGAAGCCTGCGTGCTGTGGCAGGTGTGAAGAAAGTCTCGGGAGTTGGGAGACAAAGGATCAGAAGGCCCAGACAAGAGCAGGGCGTGGTTCCAGGAGGCACCAACCGAAGCTCTGGAGAGCGAGGGGGCTGGGTTTGGCTTTAACCTTTAGGGCTCCTGGTCACGTGACCTGGTCATGTGACTTCGTGAGCTGCCCAGCTGCTTTGTGCCTTAGTCATCCAGTGTGTGAAATAAGGGTAATTGTGTCACCCAGCGGGTTGTTCTGGGGACGGATGTACGACACGCAGGGATTCCATAGCTGGTCCTTATTCGCTCAGGACAGGAGATCGACATCCGAAATAATGATCAGGCAGGGAAAAAATGACGTCTATAATTTCCCAATCGTTCTAAGGCGGCATGCCAAACAGAAGTTAATAGGTGTACTAACAATGAGAGCACTCTTTATTTTTATTAAAAAAGTCTTTTTTCGGAACCAGCAGACGGCATAATGGTTACTTGCTGGACTCCCATGTAGTTGACGGCTGTTCGAATCTCAGACCCGGCAGCTTAAACTCACGCCAGGCACGTGTGCATACGTGCCCACCCAAAAGGAGAAGGATTGTGGTGTGGCCATCTCTTCTAGGGGGTGATTTCTCGCTTTCTGTCTCTCTCTGTCTCTCCAGAAGCACATGTGCCCTGTAACAAAAATTGCTCTTAAAAATTTTTTTTCTTGGGACCAGCAGTTATCGTAATGGCTATGTCGCTGGACTCCCACGTAGTCGACCGCAGTTTGAGTCCTGGACCCAATGGCTTAAACTCACGCCGGGCGTGTGTGCGTGCGTGCCCAAGATCCTGAGAGGAGAATGGAGGAGAAGGGATTGCGGCGTGGCCATCCCCCCTGGGGGGTGATTTCTCGCTTTCTGTCTGTCTGACTCTGTCTGGCGAGCGCATGTGCCCTATAGCAAAAACCTCTCCAAAAGAAAATATTTTTTTCTCAGTTTTTGCTATAGGGTATGTGCCAGAGAGAGAGAGAGGGGAAGTGAGACATCACCCCCAGAGGGGATGGCCGTGCCACTGTCCCCTCCACTTTCCTCTCCTCTCGGGATTCTGGGCATGCCTGCACATGTGCCCAGAGTGTTATTCACTCTGCCAAGTTCAAGACTCAAACCACACATTCAGCCATGTGGGATCCAGTGCCTTAACCACCACACCACCAGCTGGCCCAGCACTGGGAGAGAGACAAAAAGAGACAGAGCCAGGCCCTCGTGACAGGGCTCTCACACTGCAGTCCACCCCAGCCTCAGCCAGGCCCAGCCCCGGGTACGTGCGCCCAGGGGGTTCAGAACCCAGACACTTCCCGCGTGGCTCAGCCTTGCAGAGTGTGGCATTACCCCTGCCCCGCCACTGTCGGGGAGGGCCGCCTCGCGGTTCCTTCTCCGTGTCTCCGTCCCTCCAGGATCTGGGCAAGCACGCACAGGCACCCGTGTTTCCCAGGCCACCAGGTCCAGGAGTCGAACTGTGCAGTTGGCCATGTGGGTCCACCTCAATCACCATGCCACGGGCTGGTCCGGAAGAACTCTGTCACAACCTGCCTCTCCCAGTCTCCCATGGCTGGTGACAGAGCTGGGGCGAGGGGGTGGGGTTTCTGGGCGCTAGTGCTTGGTGTGGAATGAAGTCAGAATCCCTCAGGTGACCCTGGCATATGAGGGTATCTTCAAAAAGTTCATTGGGCATGTATATTATAGAAGAAAAATTATGCATGAATTTTTGTTGTTTTGTTGTGTTTGCATCACAGTAAGCTCTCCTTGCCTTTCACTGAACCTGGAAACGTGGTAGTTAGCAGGTGACCGGGCCTGGCGCCCGTAGGAGGGACTGTGAGGCAGTGACCTCAGAGGGCAGCTCTGAAGGGGCGAGGAGTGGGAGGGCAGAGGTGTGGGTGGGGCTGAAGTCTGGCCTCCACGGGAGCCCTGCCGGGAGCCCGGGAGCCCGGGAGCGTGGGTGGCATCCGCAGGTTCTGTGGGCTCCGGTGAGGAGGCCGGGCTTTCACTCCTGCGTCAGGCAGGTATTGGCTCTCGGCCACCTCTTCCCACGGATGGACTGAGCAGCAGGAAAACCTTTCAGGCTTTTCTGGCCCTGGGGGCACCCCAACCAGCTAAGCACTTCCCCAGGGGTGGGCCCCTCTGCAAGCCGCCAGCCCCGACTCAGCCGCTGGGCGACCGGCGTGCCCCGTGGTAACATCCGTGGGACTGAGGGGAACGCGCGTGGCCGGGTGGCGCTCGTGATCACATGGCCTCCGTGATGTTTTCCAGACTGCATGTCAGGCCCGTGTCCTTTCGGGGAGGTCCAGCTTCAGCCCTCGGTGCTGCCCGCCCTCAACAGGACTTTCGTCTGGGACGTCCGGGCCCACAGGAGCATCGGCCTGGAGCTGCGCTTCTCGGCTCCCCGCCTGAGGCAGATCGGGCCGGGCGAGAGCTGCCCGGACGGAGTCACCCACTCCATCAGCGGCCGCATCGATGCCAGCGCCGTCAGGATCGGGACCTTCTGCAGCAACGGCACCGTGGCCCGCATCAAGGTGCAGGGGGGCGTGAAGGTGGCCATGCATCTCCCGTGGTTCCACAGCAGAAACGTCTCCGGCTTCAGCATCGCCAACCGCTCCTCTATCAAACGTGAGCTGCTGCCCGCACCCCGCACCCCGCGCCCCGCACCCCCGCACCCCCACCCTCTGATTGGGCTGAAACACAGTCTCCACGGGCAGACTCAGGGCTGGCCACACGGCAGCTGTCGTGGGGCTCGACCTGACACCTCGCAGGAAGGACCCTCATTCCCAGGGAGCCCCTTCACTCTAAGTGACGGGGACTGCCGTCTTCTCTGGGTCCACCGTGCACACGACCTGTTCTCGAACGTGCCGTGCGAAGCTCCGCAAACCCACCTCTTTGCCTGCCTTCCTGCTCGCTCAGGTTTCTGGCCCCCGGCTCAGCACCGTGCCCGGCTGGCTCAGGAGAGGAGGTGGTTAAATGCTCGTGACTTTTGTGAGTCGTGACTGCAAGTAAAACTAAATAAACTTACGATGAAATAAATTACCAATATTTTAGGAAGAAACAAATATTCAAAACTTTTCACTTCCTAATGATTTGGCTACATTTTTTCTTTTAAAAAAAGGTTCTTGGGACCAGCAGTTATCGTAATGGCTATGTCGCTGGACTCCCACGTAGTTGACCGCGGTTTGCGTCCCGGACCCAGTGGCTTAAACTCACGCCGGGCGCATGTGCATGCGTGCCCAAGATCCCGAGAGGAGAATGGAGGAGAAGGGATTGCGGCGTGGCCATCCCCCCAGGGGGTGATTTCCTGCTTTCTGTCTCTCTGTCTCTCTCTGTCTGTCTGGTGAGCGCACGCGCCCTATAGCAAAAACCTCTCAAAAAAAAAAAAAGGGGTTCTTATTTCTTCCTGAGTGGGGGCACCCCGACAAGACCCTCATGCCGTGGCCTACCCCAGCCTCACCCCCCGGGACCCTGGTCACACAGGCACCTGGCGTGCTCAGAGAAGTCCCAGGACGCCAGCTCAGACCCTTTCCCACGCAGGTCCTGCCACCACCTGCCCCTGATGTTCCCACACTCTCTTCCCTGTCCACCTGAGGCCCTTATGGTCATTGTTTCTTTCTCTTTTTCTTAAGAGACCTTTTTGTTATAGGGTGCATATGCTCACCCCAGAGACACAGAGACAGAAAGTGAGCGATCACCGCCCAGGGAAGATGGCCACGCCATGATTCCCTTCTCCTCCATTCTCCTCTGGGGATTTTGGGCACGCACATGCCACTGGTGCGGGTTTTAAGTCACTGGGTCTGGGACTCGAACCGTAGTCAACTACATGGGAGTCCAGCAGTGTAATCATTACGCTGTCTGCTGGTCCTTATGGCTGCTGTTGCTCCATGGCGGGAACAGTCCGTGTGCGTGCTGCAGCCTGCTCCACGGATAGCACCTCGTGTGGATGGCTTGAAACCAGTCAGGGTGGCGTCTTTACACCACAGGCGTGGGCAGACTGCACACGAGGGCGCCCCCACTGGCTGTTGCTAGGCATTACTTGCACACCACCCACGTGGGCCATTCCGTCTCTCCCTGAGTGTAAGCACACCGTATCCAGACCCATGCCCAGGACCTGAGGACCACCATCCCGGGACCCCGGCAGGGCCTAACCACTTCCTGTTCTCCCTGTGCCGGCCCCGCCCGCAGGCCTGTGTATCATTGAGTCCGTGTTTGAGGGCGAAGGCTCGGCGACCCTGCTGTCTGCTAACTACCCCGAAGGCTTCCCCGAGGACGAGCTCATGAGCTGGCAGTTCGTCATCCCCCCGCACCTGCGGGCCAGCGTGTCCTTCCTCCGCTTCAACGTGTCCAACTGCGAGAAGAAGGAGCAGCGGGTGGAGTACTACATCCCGGGCTCCACCACCAACCCCGAGGTGTTCAGGCTGGAGGACCAGCAGCCCGGGAACATGGCGGGGAACTTCAACCTCTCCCTGCAGGGCTGCGATCAGGACGCCCAGAACCCGGGGATCCTCCGGCTGCAGTTCCAAGTCCTGGTCCAGCGTCCGCAGAATGAAAGCAGTGAGTGCGGCCCCTCCTTCCCCTCCGCCAGCGCCCTCTTGGTTCCCGGCAGGCGCCTTTCCTGCCACTCTCTGTGTACACAAGGACTCTGGACCCTGGCCGAGTTCCCAGGTGCAGGTTGCTAGGCAGCGAGACAGGCTGACCACTGAGCGCCTGGCCCGAGCTGTCCCGGCACCGCGAGAAGCCACGCTGCCATTGTTGGGAGCTGCACCTTTTCTGTGATGGCCGGGCAGGCCACCTTCTCAGGTCCGGGTATTGATCCTGTCGTAGTCCAGTGCACCCTGGTAACAGACACACCGAGATGGTGCCACAGCCGGGCCGCTGGTACATGGTTCTCCAGGGGTTGGCTGGCAGAGCCTCCCGGAGATGACGTGGAGTGATAAAATGACTCTCGGAAAGCAGTCTGCAGCTGGCCCTGTGGTACAGTGGTTAAATGCACTGTGTAGGGAGCTGGGTCTCACATGGCCGACCATGGTTCGAATCCCAGCCCCAGTGGCTTGAAAACATGCAGGGTGCGTGTGTGTGTGTGTTCGTGTATATGTGTGTGTGTGTGTTCCCCAATCCTGGTGGGATGGAGAAACAAAGTGGTAAGGATTGCACATCGCCACACCCCAGAGAGGCGCTTTCTCTCTCTGGTGCATACACACACCATCTGGCAGTTTAAAATAAAACAATCCAATAATCTATTTTAAAAGGTTGAACAATACCCCTGTTCTTCCACCCGACGATCACAGTTCTGAGACGCTATCACGAGGACAGAGATGAACAGGCGCCTGTGGTTACGAGAGCTTTAGCTTTTAAAGACACAAGCGTCAATATCACCTAGCGGACCACTGCTCAGGCGGTCGCTCCAAACGATGCTAAAACACCGAGCTGTCCTTGCTAAACCTCAGACATAACAGATGAGGCTAAACCCACTCCAGCCCCCTTTCCTGGAATGACATAGTCATGGGTTTATTAATATTATTATTATTGTTTTAGATTTTTATTGCCATTGTCCACATACATGCACCAGAGAGAGAGAGAGAGTAAGAAATCACCCCCCGGGGAGACGGCCTCACCGCAGTCCCTACTCCTCCTGGGATTTGGGGCACACATGCACACATGCCTGGTATGATTTTCAAGACTCCAGGGCTGGGACCAAAACCACAGGTGGCTATGTGGGAGTCCAGTGTCTTAGCCACTGTACCATCTGCTGGCCCCAAGTCCATGAGTTTTGTATTTTAAGTTTATTTAGCAAGAGGGAGAGACAACACCCTCAACAGAGTCTCGCTCACCCCACACTCCCCAGCTGTGCCAGTCATTTCCACCCCTGGGACCCAAACCCGGGCTTCCTGTGGCTTCCAGCATCACAGAGTCGTGCTGCCACTGCTCTTCTGGCTGGGCTCGTTGTTTTTTCTTTAAACTTTCTTTTTTTTTTTTTTTTTTTTGGAGAGGTTTTTTTTGCTATAGGGCGCGTGCGCTCGCCAGACAGAGAGAGACATAGAGACAGAAAGCGAGAAATCACCCCCCAGGGGGGATGGCCACGCCGCAATCCCTTCTCCTCCATTCTCCTCTTGGGATCTTGGGCACGCACGCACACGCGCCCGGCGTGAGTTGTAAGCCACCGGGTCCGAGACGCGAACCGCGGTCGACTACGTGGGAGTCCAGCGACATAGCCATTACGCTAACTGCTGGTTCCCCTTTAAACTTTCTTTTTAAATTATTGTGACATTGGGACCAGCAGGTGGCATAGTGGTTAGGATGCTGGACTCTCATATGGCTGACCCTGGTTCAAGTCCTGGACCGGGAGGCTTAAAACTCATTCTGGGTGTATGTGTGTGTGTGCATAAAATCCTGAGAAGAATGGAGGAAAAGGGATTGGGGTGTGTCCATCCCCCTGAGTGGTGATTTCTCAGTTTCCCTCTCTCTTTGTCTCTGTCTCTCTCTCTGGTGAGCACACATGCCTGTGGCAAAATATCTTAAAAGAGAAAAAGGAAACATTACCGTAATGGTGCTTTAAGGACCGCACCCCCAGCACTCCCCAGCCACGACGCCCGTGCCCTCCTCCGTGGTCGAGGCTCCCTGCTCCTTCTGCCACTCCCCGGCTGCCCTTGGCCTTACTCCCGTCTCCTCCTGTGGTTCAGGTAAGACCTACGTGGTTGACCTGAGTAACGAGCGGGCCATGTCGGTCACCATCGAGCCGCGGCCCACCAGGCAGAGCCGCGTGTTCGTCCCCGGCTGCTTCGTGTGCCTGGAGTCGCGGACCTGCAGTGCCAACCTCACCCTCACGCCGGGCTCCAAGCACAGGCTCTCCTTCCTCTGCGACAACCTGACCCGCCTGTGGATGAACGCCGAGAAAACCATAAGTACGCTCCTCGGCTGTGCCTCAACTCGGGCAGGGGCCGCGCCCCGAATGCCCGCTTCTCAGCGGGGCTCCTGGGCCGGTGGCAAGTCACGGGGTCCCGAATGCTCCCACGGCGTGAGAGAGCGAGGCCACCCCCAGGCAGGCAGAGGAGGTGTCGGCACCCCACGGAGCCGGGCCAGCTGGAGCGTGTGTCCCGCGCAGCACGAGGCCCTGGCGTCTGCCCGGCCTTCCCGGGCCCCTCGCGAAGCCCCCACTCCTTGTTTAGTTGGACCGATCTCTCCGTCCCGGCACACTTGCCCCTTGGCCTCTTTCACACGACACCGGGAGCCTTGGGGTCCAGAGCCTCGGCTTGCTCCATCCCTCACCTGCTCGTCCCGGAGCAGTGCTGACCTGTGCTGGTCGCTGACGAGGGCTTAGTGACAGGGCAGCGGCAGGGCAGCCCTCCCTGCTGGGCCACCGGGGTCCCCGTGCGGGTGCTCTCAGAGTGTCCACTCCACGGTGGAGACAGGGCGGCCTGCCCGAGCCCGAGGACCCCTTGAAGTGGCAGTGGAGAGCTCCCCCCACCCTTCACAGAAGTGCCTCTCCATGGACGGCGACACCGGGCCCCTCGTCCGGGTGGCATAAAGGCCAGGCCCGCGTGAGGCCGAGACACAGGCGCACAGCGGGAGGAGCTTGGGGAAGAAGGGAGAGCGTTTTAGCGCTGCGTGCCCCGGAAGTGCGTCCGCAGTGTGGTGGTGGTGGGGGGGGAGAGGTGTCGGGGGAAGCTGGAACAGGGTGTGCAGGGGCCTGCGTGAGGACAGGGCGGGGAAGGGAGAACGCAGGACGGACGTCCCCCTCGGGCCGCCCCAAAGGCAGGGCAGGTGTGCGCTCCGGCCTCTCTGCCCTGGGTGCCACCAGCCCTCTCTTCCAGGCTGCATGGACCCCCGGTACTGCCTCAGGAGGCCCCACCGGCTCCAGGTGCCCGACGACCTCCTCCGGCTGCCTGTGCAGCTGCACGACTTCTCCTGGAAGCTGCTGGTGCCCGAGGACAGGCTGAGCCTGGCGCTGGTGCCAGGCCAGAAGCTGCAGCAGCACACCCACGAGAAGGCCTGCAGCTCCAGCTTCAGCTACCTGCTGGCCAGCGCCAGCCCCGGCCGCGACCTGTACTTCGGCGCCTTCTGCCCCGGGGGCGCCATCGAGCAGATCCAGGTGAAGGAGAACGTCTCCGTGACCCTTCGCACCTTCTCCCCCAGCTTCCAGCGAGAGGCCGCGGGGCAGGGCCTGGCCGTGTCCTTCGTGCCACACTTCAGAGGTAAGGGTCCACGCCCTCGCACTCCGGCCCGTCCCCTTCTCGCTTGGCCTTTTCTGGAGTCGGCTTTGTGAGCCCCTGCGGTGAATTGCCGTCTAGAGAGGAGCCCGCGGGCTCGTCCTCACACCAGAGCTCGGAAGCCCAGGGAGTCCTGATCCCACCTGCCAGTCGCTCAGCACGGAAATAGCCCAGGATCCTGGTGCTGGTTTCCAAGGGGGTCACACCCACACCCTCACGCAGACGTTAGCATTCTGGTTTACACCCCATGTGGTGCAGAGGGCATAGAGGAAGGGGCGCTGGGCGGGGGCTCTGGGGCCCGTGTGCAGCCTGGCGGAGCAGCCTCCCGGAAGGCTGGTGGTTTTGGACTCGAGGCAGGAACCAGCCACAATGGCTCTGCTGGGAGAGCTCTCTGTGGGAGATCTTTTTTTAACTTCAAAGAATTATTTTATTTAACTTTATTTATTATCATCATTATTATTAATTTAATCAAAGAAAGATAGAGGGCCCAGCAGTTAGCGTAATGGCTATGTCGCTGGACTCCCATGTAGTCGACTGTGGTTCAAGTCCTGGACCTGGTGGCTTAAACTCACGCGGGGCGCGTGTGCATGCGTGCCCAAGATCCTGAGAGGAGAATGGAGGAGAAGGGATTGCGGCATGGCCATTCCCCCTGGGGGGTGATTTCTCGTTTTCTGTCTCTCTGTCTCTCTCTGTCTGTCCGGCAAGCGCACGCGCCCTATAGCAAAAACCTCTCCAAAAAAAAAAAAAAAAAGACAGACAGAGAGGGAACGTGAAGAAAGCGAGCTGCCAGATGTGGGACTCGGACCACAGTCAGGCACGTGGGAGTCCAGCGGTCCAGCGTCCTTAACCACCACGCCACCTGCTGGCTCCGTGGTGGGTCTTGAAAGTCAACGTTACAATAAGCTGGACCAGGACCTTTGTCTCGTGTTTCTTTGTACTTCTGTTCCTGGAGACAAGAGTGGGAGAGAGGAAACCTTTGACCACAAGAAGTAAGAGCAGCCTGGGCTGCCTTAATCGCCAAGGTTACCAGAGAAACGCCTCTGGGACTCGGAGAGGAAGTTCTCATCAGGGTGGAATGTAGCGTTTTATCTCACCCGAAGGCAGGGAAGAGATTAGTTGACATGTGGGAAGCTCTTCCAGCTCTGCAATTCTAGAATACTTCCCAGAACTGGGAGGTTTTTTAACTTTATTTTTTAATTTGACCAGAGAAGGACAATGTAAGAGAGAGAAAGAGGGACAGTGAGAGAGCCAGCCACCAGGTCCAGGACTCGAACTGCAGTTGGCCATGTGGGAGTCCAGTGCCCTCCACCACCACGCCATCTGCCGGGAGGATTTGAAGTCTCCAGAACAGAAGTGGGTCTGAGCCAGTCCACGTGGGGCAGCACAGATGAGCAGTCGCTCTGAACTTTTCTGAAGGGGAGCTAGGATAACCATGGGCTTGGGGTACCGGCCTGGGGAGTGTTGTTTGTTTTTTGTTTTGATTTTTGCTATAAAGCACACGCGCTTCCCGGAGAGACAGAGAGAGAAAGTAAGAGCAAGCTAGAGCCGATGGCCACACCACTTCCCTTTTCCTGCATCCCCCTCTTGGGACTTTGGGCACGTGTGTGCGTGTGCCTACCCTGATTTTCAAGCCGCTGGGTCCAGGACTTGAACGTGGGTTGACCATGTGGGAGTCCAGCATCTTAACTGCCATGCCGCCTGCCGGCCTTTGTTTTGCTTTTACCCCGAGACCTGAGCCCCCCGTCTGGGGAGACAAACACCACACTGACCGTTCACTAGCCCCGTGGCTTTTTAAATTGGCATCAGACAAACTCGGTCCCCCGGGCACATGGCGGGGGCCGGCAGGCTGCGTGGGCAGGGCCTCTCTGTCAGGGTGGACATGGAGCGCGTTCATCACGGAGGGGTCGGGTGGAGTACTGGTTAGGCGGCCCAGCGACTGAAATGACACCTGTCCGGATCCCCTTCCCTTTCCTGCAGAGGAGGGTGTCTTCACGGTGACCCCGGACACAAAAAACAAGGTCTACCTGAGGACGCCGAACTGGGATCGGGGCCTGCCGGCCCTCACCTCCGTGTCCTGGAACATCAGCGTGCCCAGCGACCAGGTGGCCTCCCTGACCTTCTTCAAGGAGCGCAGTGGCGTGGTCTGCCAGACGGGGCGTGCATTCTTGATCGTCAAGGAGCAGCGGACGCGAGCTGAGGAGATCTTCAGCCTGGAGGAGGAGGCGCTCCCCAAGCCGAGCTTCCACCACCACAGCTTCTGGCTCAACATCTCGAACTGCAGCCCCGTGAGCGGCAAGCAGCTCGACCTGCTCTTCTGGGTGACACTGACCCCGAGGACTATGGGTAAGGCCCCTAGGGTCTTCTGAGGACAGTGGCGGGTAGAAAATCAGCAGCAGAGGTAGGAAGCAGGCTTGGAGGCGAGTCAGAAAACATAGGTGAAGTCCTGGTATTTCTTGTATCCGTCAGCTATTGCATCAATAATGCTGTATAACAAACTACCCCAGAACTTAGTGGCTTCAGTGCTCGTGCATTGGCTGGACAAGTCTGGGCTGAGCTGGGCTTATTGGGGCTCACTCTCGTTCACCTGTATGCAGCTGCAGGTTGGCTAGAGAACTCTGCTGATGTTGGCTGGACCTGGACATGGGAAAGCCCGAGTAAGATCATCTGAGACAGCCAGCCGGGTTTACTCGGTCTTCCCCACACGGTCTTATCCTCCAACCTAGGCCCGTTCTAACGACTGGGACAGAGAGACCCACAAGCGACTGGGGGGACACACTGATGCAGTATCACTCACGCAGCACCCCTTCTCCCACATCCTCTTGGCCAGCCGACATTTTTCAGCCAGCCTACACTGTCCTTTACCGTTAGTCTCTCTTTGATAGAGAGGAAGTTTCTGGAAGCCTGGGAGCCTTCTCATCCTAGAGATAGAAGGTAGTACCTCTATCTAACCCCCTCACGAGCGTCTCACGGGGATCCGTGTTGGGAGGAACAAGTGCAGCCCCAGGTAGTGTGACCGAGGTTCCCGGTGCTGGTATCTGAGAGCCTGCCGTCGAGGAAGCCCGGGTCCATGCCGTGCTGCCGTGGCAGGCCTGGCCAGGACGAGGCCTTGGCCTTCATTCCTCAGAGCTCTGGAACCCACTGGACTTCACGCAGGGATCTGCAGGGGTGGCAGGACAGACTGGCGGGGGCCTTTACACGGCCATGACCAGAGCCTCACGGGGTATTGGAACCACGAGGGGCCCTGGAGGCTGTTTCTTCCAGCACCTTCCAGTTCTGGCAGTCGGGTGATGGGGCGTCCAGCACCCGCTGGTTAGCAGGAGACGGGGTGGGAGACAAACACCCGGGTAGATAGCTCTCCCACACGCTCCGTTACCTCCGGGTCTTCCTCCTCTGTCGTTCGTTACCTCCCTGTTCCCTCTCAGCCTCCCTTTGTCCTGTCCTCCAGCTCCCTGTGGGGTGCGGGGCGTCTCCTCTGATGTCCCTTCGCCTTCGTACAGCTGCAGGAGACGGCGCAAATCAAACAGGCTTCTCCCTAACGCCTTGGCTCTGCCTTCTGACTCCCTGCTTCCTCTGCCCGCCTCCGCTCTGCTCTTCTCCAGGAAGGCCTGTGGCAATCGGGGGACACACCAGATGGGCCAGGAGTAGCTTTGGAGGAGGTCTGGTGGGTCTCCCAGTGTTTCTGTTACCCATGCAAACTCCCCAAGGTGCAGCGGCTCGAACAGTAACCACTCAGTTTGCTCAGTTCCGTGGGCTGGGAATCCGGACGGGGCACAGCAAGGTGGTTCTTCTGTGCTCCACGGTCCCTGCCGTCCCAGCCAGGGGGCCGGGCTAGGACCCGGGTTCTCACCTTCAGCCTGGTTGGCTTTTCCCCACTGGAACCTCCACACAACTAGCTTGGGCTTCCACACGCCGTGGTGGCCTCGGCATGGACGTCTGACACTCCTCTTCAAGCTCGGGGTCGGAAGTGGCACAGCCAACTTCCACTGGCCACCCCAGACTCAAGAGGAGGGAAGGAGACCCCACGTGGTGGGAAGAGCAGTGTGTGTGGGCGGGGTGGAAGGCTGATGGGGCCACCCTGGGAGGCCACTCATCGTCACGGGGCTCACCCCGCCTGTCTCCCGTCCGTCTTGTGTCTGCCCACAGACTTGACCGTGGTCATCATCGCCGTGGTGGGAGGCGGAGCCCTGCTGCTCTTCGCGCTCGGACTCATCATTTGCTTTGTGAAAAAAAAGTAGGTGGAATATCTCAGCTGTCTCTTGCTGGCTCTTTGTTTTATTTTGTTTTTGTTTTACATGTACACTTTCGAGAGAGAGACAGAGAGGAAGTGAAAAATAGCCCCCTGGGGGGATGGCCACTTTACAACCACCTCTTCCCCATCCCCGTCTCAGGATTTTGGCCACACACTGTCAGTGCGCCTGGTGTTTTTTTCAAGTCACTAGATACAGGACTTGAACCGCAAAGTCAGCCCTCTGGGATCCGGTGCCTTAACCACAGACCACCGACTGGCATCCATTCTGGCTGGTTTGACACCTCCTCCGACCAGATGCACTGTTAATTCCTGACCTGGCTTCCTTGCCTCCTGTCTTCCCTCTAAAGATCAACATCAAGTACTCTTGCTGGGGGCCTGCAGTGCCATGGTGGTTAAGGCACTGGACTCTCACAGGCTGACCGCGGTTCGAGTCCCAGACCTGGCAACCTGCTTTCTCACTTTCCCCCACCCCCTCTGTCTTTCTCTGGTCAAGTTAAAAAGTAATAATAATAAATTAAATTAAATAATTCTTTTAAAAAATGTATTTAATTTTATTTGCTATTATTATTTTAATTGGACCAGGGAGAGAGAGAAAGGGAAAGTGAGAAAGACCACCAGGTCCGGGACTCAAACCATGGTCGGCCACGTGGGAGTCCAGTGCCCCAACTAACACACCACCTGCTGGCCCCAAAAATAATTCTTTTTTTTTTTTTTTTTTAAAAAGGCACTTGTTTAAATAATGCTGCTGGATGTGAATTAGGCTATGGGGGAAAATCCCACTCTTAGAAACACTCACATGAAAACGCTGCAGTGTTTTTCTTTTCTTCTTTTTCTAATTTCCAGAGAGTGTGTGCCCTTGCCAGAGAGACAGAGCGAGAGGGAGGGGGAAGAGAGCCCCTCGGGTCAGTCGTCAGTCCTGGCCACGCCGCAGTCCCCTCTGCTTTTACGTCCTGTAGGGATTTGGGCTGCGTACCACCCATGCCTGTAGTGTCGCCCACACCACTGGGCTGGGGCCTGTCATTCACATCCACATCCTGGTCCCGTGACCACCAGGCAACACGGCTGTCTCTGGAAAGGGGCGCTCGTGCCCGTCCACGATGGAGTGCAGAGGACCTGGCAAACCACACGTTAGTGGTTAGTGGTGGCACTGAGGAGCCGGCACTGCAGCCTGCCCCCGGCTCTTCCAGCCGGCCTCCCCCTCCCTGCTGAGTCTGCACTACGTCAGAGCCTAGACCTGGCGCTTCCCCAGAGGGACGCTGGGCGGGACCAGAGCAGTAGGAGTCGGGGGGGACGGTCAGCAGCCTCCACTCACAGACCCGCCTGGCCCAGGGCAGCGGCGCGGAGGGTGTCAACCCCTCTCTCCACCACCCTCTACGCCTGGGCCTCTCAGTTCCCACCTTGAGAACCCAGGACAAGCCAGTCCCTTCTATGTCACGAAGGCCAGTCGTTACGGTCCCAGTGCGATGAGCGGACGGCCTTGGTGAGGCACAGAGAGGCCCGAAGGGTCAAAGCTTCCTGAGTTCTGTATGTTGGGTCGTTGGGAAAGTCACGGTGCATTTTTGTACGGGAGAAGATATCATGACTTTCCCGACCCCTAATATAAATGCCGTGTGTTGCCGGGCCAGCAAGTGGTGTGATGGTTGGGGCGCTGGACTCCCACAGGGCCGCCCATGGTTCGAGTCCTGGACCTGGTGGCTTGCTTTCTCCTTCCCTCTCTGTCTCTCTGGTGAGTGTGCATGTCCTATAGCAATTAATTAATAATAATAACAATAATAGTAAATAAATGATTCCTTAAAAATAAGCAGTACAGGTTGAAGATGGTTTCTGACGTCTGTCTGTTCCCTTAATCCAAACAGGAAAAAGAAGGGGAGCAAGGGCCCCCCCGTGGGGATCTACAACGGCAACATCAACACCCAGATGCCACGGCCGGTGGGCAAGTTCCAGAAAGCACGCAAGGACAACGACTCGCACGTGTACGCGGTCATCGACGACACCATGGTGTACGGCCACCTGCTGCAGGACTCCGGCTCCTTCCTGCAGCCCGAGGTGGACACCTACCGGCCCTTCCAGGGCCACATGGGGGACTGCCCGCCCTCCCCGCCCCCTGTGTGCTCCAGGGCGCCGACCGCAAAGCTGACGGCGGGCGAGCCGGCCCCCTGCCTCCCTCCCGAGTCCGAGGATGAGCCATACACCTTCTCGCATCCCAGCACGGGTGAGGGACACCAGGGGGACACGGGCAGTCCCCTGCTGGGCACCCAGGAGCCAGTGGAGCCGGTGGAATAGCGTGGACAGTCCGAAGACCTTGCAGGTGTGAGCAGGGCAGAGACCCTTTGGTGCTGCTAACCAGATCCCACCGAGGAGCACTCACAGGGAAGAGACGGAAGATTTTCTGGGCACCATCCACGTTAGTCTGAGGACTCACTCCAGCGGAGAACTCCGAGAACAATGCACTCTGACCCGGTGCAGACACTGGCGTGCGTGCCTCCCACACCAAGGTAGTGGTGTAGACCAGCCCGTACCGAGGAGGGCGGTGACAAACAGGCCGCCCCCTCCAGGACCGCGGGAGCCGTAGGCCGCTGCTCTCACTGGGGGCCGATGGAAAGGACAGTGCGCCTCTTCACTACTGTGACTTGGCAGTGCGGCCCTGCGCACCCCGGCAGGCTAACTCCCGCCACTCCCAGCACTGTCACCATTTTCTTTTAATCGGGAGCTCAAAACCCCAGGCCCAGGGGCTGTCTCCCTGGGACCTCAGGTGGACGGCGATTTCTGGAGACTTACATCAGAGAAGGGGCGACCCCTGTGCTTTAAAGCCAAGGCCCCCACGTGAAGTGTGTGGAGTCACTGGAAACCAGCCAAACGCGCCACTGAAGCAGGTGTGGCCCTGTGGGCAGCCCAGCGCCCGTCCCCCCGGCCTGCACCGGGAGGAGGGCATTCTCTACTGCTGTGGCCATCACGTGGGAGGCAAAGGTCTGAAGGATCACTGACGTGACCTGGGTGACACTAGGGGACTGCTCTGCGTGGGTCTGCAGTGCTTCGTGGAAATAATTTATTCATTGTAGATACTTTTCAGGCGGCATTTTATTCATTTGCTATACTTTTTTAAATAAATGAATGTACAAAAAATATAATAATAAGAGTGTGGTTGTGTAGCTGCCCCAGCGTCCTCATGCTCAGTCCATAGCGGCTGATGGGCAGCGTGTGCGGTGCCAGGCCTGCCGTGGCCGCTGGGCAGGGAGCCGGGCTCCGGGCCGTGAGCTCTCCCATCACTTGATGCCGTGCTGTGTGTGAAGCAGTTTTTGTCCCGGAATAAAAGTGGCAGGTGTCACTCGCGCTCATTCCCAGGTCTCCCTGGCACCGAGGTGACTCCGAGGCAGTCTGCTGTTCTCGTTGAGGTGACGTGAGTCCCCATCTGTGTGGCCGCTCCTAATACAGGCCCAGAGAGGCCTTCGCCCGGCTGCACTGAGCTCTAAGCCCGGGCAGGGGAGGGTGGCATAGAGGAAGCTCTGCCTGACTTTGCGACTAGAGTCCTGAGCCAGGCAGCTTGAAAGACGCCCGTGTGTGTGTGTGTGTGTGTGTGTGCGCACGTGCATGTGCATGTGCGCGTGCTCAGAATCCCGAGAGGCCGATGGAGGAGCAGGAGCTGAGGCATGGTCATCCCCCAGGAGGGGAAGTTTCTCTCTCTCTCTGTCTCTGGTGAGTGCACATGCCCTATAGCAAATAAAAGTAAGTAAAGAGGGGCCAGCAGGTGGCGTAGTGGGTAAGGCGCTAGACTTCCACATGGTCGACTGCAGTTCTAGTCCCAGACCTGGTGGCTTGAAACTCATGCCAGGCACATGTGCATGTGTGCCTAAAATCCCAAGAGGAGAATGGAGGGGAAGGGATTGCGGCGTGGCCATCCCCCTGGGGGTGATTTCTCTCTCTCTCTCTCTCCAGTGAGTGCATGCTCCCTATATCAAATCTCTCTCAAAAAAACTACATACATAAATAAATAAATAAATAAAAGAAGGAATGAACTACTGACCAACACATTCATTGTAGAGATGAGGAAACCGAGCCCCAGGTGAAGGAAGGATAACTGGGAAGTTATTTTCTTTCCAGAGTCAGATCTTTCAGAAATCCTGCTTTCCTCTTCAAGGGCACCCCAGTGACATTTTTGTAAATAACAATCTCTTTGAGAAATACCAGTGACACAGTTACTCCCAGAAATGAAGAGAAAAATGCCTCATCCTTTAAAAGTAAAGTTCAGTATCAAATAACGGCAGTATATCCAGGATGAAGCTGTATTTTAAATTCCGTTTTCCCTAAATAACATGGATAACGAGGTTCTTTTGAGATAATAAAGCCTTTGTCTTTGGTGTTAAACAGAATCAATCTAATTTCTTCTCTCCAAGTCAGAGACATCTTTTATTTATTTAGTTATTTGGAGAGGTTTTTACTATAGAGCATGTGCGCTCGCCAGAAAGAGAGAGACAGACAGACAGAAAGCGAGAAATCACTCCCCAGGGAAAATGGCCACGCCGCAATCCCTTCTCCTTCATTCTCCTCTTGGGACCTTGGGCACACCCGCACCTGCACCTAGCGTGAGTTTAAGCCACCGGGTCCGGGACTCAAACCGCAGTCAACTACATGGGAGTCCAGCGACAGCCATTATGCCAACTGCTGGTAACTGAGACATCGATTTTTAAGATGAAAATTTACACTTGCCACCATTGCCCGCATAGACGACGCCCTCCGTGGTGGCCGGGGTGGGGCAGCGCCTGCATGTGGCATCTCGCATGCCCTGGTCTGCACGAAGGACTCCAGCACCGGCAGCATTAAACTTTGTGGCGTCCTTCAGGATACCCAATTCTTTCAATTTGCTTTTTTAAAAAAGATTTTTGCCATAGGGCACGTGCCCTTGCTAGAGAGAGAAAGACAGAGGGAAAGTGAGAAATTCCCCTCCGGGAGGATGGCCATGCCATAATCCCTTCTCTATTCTCGTTAGATGTTGGGCACGCACGCACACAAGCTGAGTGTGTTTGTCAAGCCACCCCGTCCAGGACTCGAACCATGGAGTCAGACCATGCGAGATCTAGTGCCTTAACCACCAGGCCATCTGCTG
Organism: Tupaia tana; assembly: GCA_026018925.1. NCBI lineage: Eukaryota > Metazoa > Chordata > Mammalia > Scandentia > Tupaiidae > Tupaia > Tupaia tana. The sequence continues at coordinate 43,891,045 of JAKSZU010000022.1, forward strand.
GCCCTAGATTCACTTTATTGAATACCTTCTATGTGCTGGCGGGTAAGAGGCTGCCGTGTGAGGGGGTACTGAGCTAGACATGAGCTCCCGCAGGCCAGGCCGAGGGCTGGGTGGGCAGAGGGAGCGTCAGCTGTCTCCTCAGAGGTGAGGTTCTCCCGCAAACCCGAGAGAGCTCGTGCTGCAAGAGGACGGCGAAGGCCTGCGGCTCAGAGCTGCCACCTCCCAGACATCTCCCTGGGCTGCCCCCCGCCCCGTGAAAGCCCCCGCCTCTGCCACGAGCTCTCTTTCCCATGCAAGGCAGAGCCGGAATCCGGGCCTCCCAGATCAGCGCTTCCCTCCAGCCCTCCATCTCCGGGGGAGAACGACACAGTCTCCAGGTCTCCAGGCCCATTTTTTTTTTTTTTTTTTTTTTTTTTTTGGAGAGGTTTTTGCTATAGGGCGCCTGTGCATGCCAGAGACAGAGAGATAGAAAGCGAGAAATCACCCCCCGGGGGAATGGCCATACCTCAATCCCTTCTCCTCCATTCTCCTCTTGGGATCTTGGGCACAAATGCACACGCACCCGGCGTGTTTAAGCCACCAGGTCCGGGACTCAAACCGCCATCGACTACATGGGAGTTCAGCGACATAGCCATTACGCCAGCCCCCCAGGTTGGGCTGAGAATTTGAAGCCTCCCATGTGGCCCCACCTCCGCGAGCCAAGCAGTCCCTTCCCCCGTCTCCTCCATGTCTTTATGCTTGAAACGGACCAGGGCGAGAACAAGGAACCACGGAGCCGGAGCCTAGGCGAGCGGTCAGAGCGCGAGCACCAGGGCCGGGGCGGGGCCTGGGGCGGCCTGAGGGCGGGGCCGGCCTGAGGGCGGGGCCGGGGCGGGGCCTGGGGGCGGCCGGGGGCGGGGCCGGGGCCGGGGCCGGGGCCGGGGCGGGGCCTGGGGCGGCCTGAGGGCGGGGCCGGGGCGGGGCCGGGCGGGGCCTGGGGGCGGCCTGAGGGCGGGGCCGGGGCCGGGCGGGGCCTGGGGCGGCCTGAGGGCGGGGCCGGGCGGGGCCAGCGCGGCTGTTGGAGGTCGCGGGCTTGGTGGCGGTTGGCCCCGCAGTGGCCGTTAGCCTAGGGATGCTAGGAGGCGCTGGGGCCGAGCTCCGCCCGGCTCGCTCCAGGCGCCGCGCTGCCCTTAGGTGGGGCCCTAGTCAGGACGAAGAAACGCCTTAAAACCAGGTGTGACGCCACGGTGTGAGGTCACCGCCAGCACCCCAACTGCGGCCAAAGAAATAGAGAATGAGCCCTGTTTATCCATGAACCTATGCTAGGGCTGGCCAAGTGAGTTCCGGTTTTCACTTCCACCGACGGGCACCCCCAGCTCCTGGCTTTGGCAGGCCTCCCGCCCCCCATGAGGTTGGCAGTGGGCAGGGGGCTGCAGCCCTCACCGCTGGGAGGTTATGCCACCCCGCCCTGTGCCCGGGGCAGTGGGCCCCTTGAGGTTTACTCCCCTTTGACGGCAGTGTCCCGGGCCTGGTTCCCTCTGGAAGCCTGCCCTGTCCTCACTGCCCTGCCTGTCCCCACTCCGGCTCACCCACCGCTGGCTGGTTCTTGCTGGTTTCAGCCCCTCGAGCCTCCGGAAGGACTCCCAGGATTGGTGGTTTCCAGTCTAGGACCTGGGCCTGTGTGCCCCTCCTCCTGGGCCCTCCAGACCCTGCTCTGGGCTTCTGGACCCCAGACCCGGGGGTAGAGGTCCCCTCTGTCCTTCCTGAGCCCTCCCTCAATTCGTGCCTGTCCAGTCCCCCCATTCTCTGCTGCCGTGCTCCCCAGACCTCTCCCATTCCCTTGGAGAGAGAGCTGGGCCTGTGCTGAGCCCCGTGGGAGGGCCTGGGCTCCCCTCCCGCTATCCTCACCTCTCTCCCTGCAGTGACGGATTCTCTCAGCCCATCTCCTCCTCGGGGTCTTCCCTCTGCCTGCCGGGCTCTCCCGTGCCGGGCGTGCACACAGCCACGTGCACGGCCACGGTACACAGCGCGTGCTCTGTCCTGCGGAGAAGAGTGTGCCGCCTCCACCGAGACCCCCCACCAGCGAGAACTCACCATTGCTCAAGGTCAGGGCGTGGGGAGGAGCTGGAACGGAGTGGAGCTTGGCCCACACCTCGCAGTGCGCCCTCAGAGCCTGCCCCTTCCCTGCTCCGTGGTCTCTAATGTGTCCTCTGTCCTCCCCCAGGAGGAGCCCAGCACTCGGAGACTGACTCGGACTGAGGCCAGAGTGTAGCCAGGACTGACGGCTCAGGTCCCTCCCTCAGCCCGGACGCCCGAAGCCCTCCCCTCGGATCTATTGTGGCTACCGGAGGGACTGTAGGCAGCGGGAGCCGGGGCTCATCGGAAGGTGTTGAAGGGGCTTGTGTCGAGTGATCTGGGGGGTCTGAAGGAAGTGGGTGCCCCGGGCAGCAGAATCCCGGCTGTGAGAGGCCCCCCCGATTTGCTCGCGAGGTGAGAGGGGCCCTGGAGAGCCGGAGCGCTGATGTGCGGGGCCACAGGCTGCAGCTAGCTGGGCACGAAGCCGGGGACCTTGTGTTTGCGGCGACATCGCTGTTCTCTGTACGCAGACACACCGACAGAGCGGCCCTGTCTGCTGCTGAGTCTGTGAGATTGGCGGAGCTCAGCGAGAGACAGCTCGCTGCGCACGGCCGGCTGGCCCTGTGCAGAGGCCACGCCTCGGCCCCGGAGCCCCTGCCTGCCCCTGCCTGTCCCATGGCTTTGGGGTAGGGTCACAATCCCCACGCTGGAAGAGGAAGAGGAAGAGGAGGAGACATGAGCAAGAGTGAAGAAAAAGGTTTGGGGGGACGGACAAAACAGCAGATTTCATGTCACCCTAATGCGTGTGTTATGGGGTGCCAGACGGACCCCAGCAGGCCAGCAGGCGGCGTGGAAACTGGCTGAGCACAGCACAGCGTGCTCTGGAGCAGGGGAGTAGGGAGGGCCGCGGGGAGTCAGGCCAGCCAGCCGGGGCGTGCGGTGGGCTTCTGTTACGATGGCTCTGATCCCTTCTGGTGGTCCCTCCTTTTTTGGGACCAGGTTGTCTTTGCTTGACAACCAGGGGCTTACATAACTTGCATTGCCTTTGCGCATGCGTTTTCCCAGAATGCATCCTGAAAGTTCATGGGTCAGGGTCGAAACCACGCCGCTAATGCGTGCTGAGTGGGCACAGGGGGCTTGAGGACATGCCGCTGGCCTAGTGTGCGTGTCGGCCTTGGGGCAAGCATGGGGAGGGCGGCTGCGGGGTGCTGAGCCTTGAAGCAAGGAGGGATGTTTCCGCGGGGGCCGATGTTCTTTCTATTGGGAACCGCTGGCGACAGGCAGAGCGGTCGGTCCGGGTGGGACCTCCGCTGAGGGAGAGGGGAGCAGGCCGGTGCCACCTGCTCACATCTGACTGGCCCTGACAGGTCCAGGGCCCCGTTCCTCTCTGACTGGAAGGGGATCTAAAACCACACCAGGAACAAAACGAATACAGGACATCGGTGTGCAGGGGTCGTCTGTGTCCTGAAGGAAGGTCCGAGTGGGGGGAAGGCGACACGGAGTGGCCATCCCTCCCTTAGAAACAGAATCCACCCTTCGGCCCACCAAGGGAGGGCCTGGTCCTGCAGACATCCTGATTTTAGGTAATAGTCAGCCCATCGCCTTGGATATGGGTAGTGTCACTGCACGTCGGTGACCTGTCTGTCCCCTGAGAAGTAGGCAAGATGGAGTAGACGTGCAGACATACTGGGGGACCTGGAGGAGCATCCGGGGGGGGGAGGGCCGTCTGGTCCAGGCACCTCACCCCAGTAAGGGGAAAGAAGAATGAGGATAGGCGGAGGGGCCTTCGAAGGCAGCGCCATCCTGAGAAAATGTGGCCTTGGCCGTGGCGGGGGCCCTGTGCTAAGAGGGCACGGGAGAGGAGGCCCTCGCTGGGCAGGAGTGCCCCCGGCCCCGTGTCCCTGGGCACGGCACAGCCTGTCAGTGGTCTCCGCTCCTGGCAGCAGAGGGTCCTTGAGGGCCACGTTCTGCCCAGCAAGGCCGCTGCTGGGTGCTCTGCGTCCACTGAGCCCCCTGGAAGCAGAGGCCCAGGTGGGATTAGACCTGCAGGAGGTTATAAGGGAAAGGGCAGAGGGGAGGCGTGGTGGGCAGCCTGGACGGTGGCAGCCAGCACTGCTGGCGAGTGAGTCCATCATGGAGGAGTTTCCTAACAATCCTTTGTCTTGTGTCCTGAACTCGGGGCTGGGAAGAGCAGCGTCCTCAGGAGTCACGTCAGGCAGCGTCGCGTTCTGCAGGGCACTTTTCTGGAGGGGCCTGGCGGGTGCCCCCCATGGCAGTTCTCGGTTCCTCAGTGGGGGAGCTCCCCACTCCCAGGGCAGATGCGGCCATGTCTGCAGGTGCGCTTGGCTGTCGCAGACGGGGAGTGGTATTGCTGACATCGAGCGTGGGGAGGCCGGGGTGCCACTCAGCTTCCTCCAGTGCACAGGTGAGTCCCCACAACAGACTGTCCTGGCCAGACGTCACCTGTGGTGCCATTGGAAGGCTGCCTGCAGGTCCTTTCGCTCCCCCTGCGAGGTCAGTGGTGCTGGAGACTTCAGTGGGCTCCGAGAGGCGTTCCAGAAAGGTGGTGTGGGACAGCTCAGAGCGGGGGCTCCCAGGTGGAGAGGACTGTCCTGGGTCAGCCCGAGCAGCAGAGCCACGCAGCCAGCCCCAGTGACAGGTGCACCCCAGAAACAGGCATTCCGCAGGACAGCAGCCCTGTTCCTATTTAAATGGCAAGTCCAGGTCTAGGGAACGCTCTGACCCCAGTAGATTTCCAAAGATGTAACTACAGCACACACAGCTCCCTTACACAAATTCTGCGAATTAGTAAAACGGTGTGAACTTGACCGCAAGGAGGATGCTTTTCATGCCTGGAAGAGATGTCCCCACATCTGCCCTGCTAGTCTGTCCTATCTGGAACGTAGTTTAAAACCTTTTTTAAAAAAAGCTAATTTGCTATAGGGCTTGCGCACTCACCAGAGAGAGGGAAGTGAGAAGGCAAGGCACCAGATGCGAGCAGTCCAAGATCCTTGGCGCTCGGAGAATGAGGACGGGTAACGGTTCCCTTGCCCACAGCGCCACCTGCTGCTGGGAGCGTGCAGTGCTGGCTGCCTGCCCAAGGCCAGGCACCGCTGGACTCGCCGCCCGGGGCATGGTGCCCTTTGGCAGCAGCAACCCACTTTAGGGACTTTGAAAGCTCCCGGCCCCCTCTATCCTGCCAGAAAGCCAAGCGGGGAATAAAAAGAGTGCAGGAATCAAAACCAGATCTTGGGGCCGGCAGGTAGCGTGGTGGTTAAGGTGCTGGACTCCCACATGGCCGACCACAGTTCGAGTCCCGAACCTGGCGGCTTGCTTTCTCACTTTCCCTTTCTCTCTCTCTCTGGTCAAGTTAAAAATAATAAATAAAATAATTATTTAAAAAAAAAAAAAAAAAAAAAACAGATCTGAGTTTCAGTTTGCCTCCTGCTAGCCCGGACCAGCTCGAACACGTCACTCACGGGGACAGCAGGTGGCACAGTGCAGTTCGAGTCCCGCACGTGGCGGCTGGCTTCTCACTTTCCCTGTCTCTCTCTCTCCTCTCTGATGAGCACACATGCCCTATAGCAAATTCTGAAGTAGTAAATTTAAATATTTTAAAAATGGAAACAGCACGTCCCAGCGCCCTCCTCAGGCAGTGCCTGCACTTAGGTCGGCGGGCCACCGGCCCTCTGCCCACCGCTGCTGGGCCTCACACGGTGCTTTCTGTGGCTGACGCACAGCTGGCCGGGCCTGGCGTATGCGCCACCTCCCGCTTACCTGTCCCCGTGTCAAAACGCCCCATCCCTGAAGGCACGACCCCTAAGGCCCATCCCAGAAGGGAAGGTTGCTGTGGAGTCCAGGAGGGCACGGGAACGTCTGCCCTAGGAAGTGCTGCGCCAGCCGGGGGTGCCACGGTGGACGGGCGGGACAAGGGGGGCTCAGAGCCCCGGAGGTCACGGGCCATTCTCCAGCGTCTCCCGTCAGGGACTTTCTGGTGACACAAGCAAGTATCGCGGCCTTGGTGGAAAGGCCAGGGCCTTCGGAGTCAGCCCGGTCACCCCTGAGTGCAGTCCTGGCTCTGCTGCTGACAAGCTTCGTGACCAGGGAGCCCCGACCTTCCCTGAGCTTCGACCTCTCCTGTAAGATGGCCGCAGCACTCGTCCTGGGTGGGCAGGTCAGACATGGACGTCGCAGCCTACTCACAGCCCCGAGCGCGGTGGGCTCAGCGGTCAGTACTGCGGGGGCGACGCGGACCGTCTGTCCATGGAGAGGGTGAAGGAAGGGACGCGCCGGGCAGGCAGTGTGGAGTGTCCATCTGGCTCCTCGGCCGCTCCCAGGGGGTGAGGAGGGAGTCCCCGCCCAGCCCACGGCAGGAGTCCATGGGAGGAGGGGCGAGAGATGGCGGACTCCCGGGGATGGGAGTGGAGTCCTCGGGGATTGGACTGAGGGCTGTGACTTAGACAGCAGTGGCCTAGCACTGTCTGGTGGCCATGCCAGGCTTATGTAAGAAACTCCCTGCGTTCAGGAAACGCCATGAAGTTAATTTCCTGTCTCTGATGGCTGCGCTGGGCTTATGTAAGAAAACATCCTGTTTTCAGGAAACACACTGAAGTATTTAGGAGTAAAGGGGCATCGGGTCTGCAATTTATTGCCAAAAAATAAAAGGGTGGGGTCAGATGGTGGCATGGTGGTCAAACGCGAAGCTCTACCAGGCAGATCCCACATGGGAGAACTAATGGTTCAAGTCCTGAGACCTCTACAAGTTCTCTACGTGTGTGACCATGGGTGGGTGGCTGGAGGCTGGGTAGGTCTTGGTGTCGGGCCTCTGTTGGATGCTGTCTCTTTCTCATTCATAGGAAAAAATAAACTTTTTTTTTTTTTAATGAAAGAAAAGACAACACAAGAAAAGGACGGGTCAGCAGGTGGCATGGAGGTTAAAGTAGCTGGGTCCCGCATGGCCAAGACTGAAAAGCACTGGGCACGTGTGAGCGGGTGCCCAAGAGTCCCGCAGGGGCCAGAGCGGATGGGCTTGCAGCCACCCCACCCCAGCTGCTGCTCACTGTCCTCTGTCCCTCAGGCCAGTGCACATGCCCTATTGTGAAAAGAAAGAGAAGAAAGGACAAAGCGAATGGGCAAATGTGAATGTTGGGGAGTCTGAAGTGGGGCTTTCCTGTAAGTCTGAAAACAAAGTCCTCAAAGGGGAAAGGAGGGCGGCGGCCAGGCCCTCGTGCCCGGGGCTCCTCCTCCCCTCTCCAGCCCGTGCTTTCCTGCCCGCCCAGGTCCCCACCCGCCTCCTCCTTCCTCCCCCGGCGCTCGCCCTCCCCGCAGCGCGGACGACGCAGCGACCCAGCGACCCAGCGACGCAGCGACGCAGCGACGCAGCGACCCAGCGACCAGCGACCCAGCGGAAGCGGCAGCAACTTTATTTGCAAGAGGAGGCGGGGCCGGGGAGCGCGGCGCAGGGCGGGGCCGGGGAGCGCGGCGCAGGGCGGGGCCGGGGAGCGCGGCGCAGGGCGGGGCCGGGGAGCGCGGCGCAGGGCGGGGCCGGGGGAGCGCGGCGCAGGGCGGGGCGGAGCGCGGCGCAGGGCGGGGCGGAGCGCGGCGCAGGGCGGGGCCGGGGAGCGCGGCGCAGGGCGGGGCCGGGGAGCGCGGCGCAGGGCGGGGCCGGGGAGCGCGGCGCAGGGCGGGGCCGGGGAGCGCGGCGCAGGGCGGGGCCGGGGAGCGCGGCGCAGGGCGGGGCCGGGGAGCGCGGCGCAGGGCGGGGCCGGGGAGCGCGGCGCAGGGCGGGGCCGGGGAGCGCGGCGCAGGGCGGGGCCGGGGAGCGCGGCGCAGGGCGGGGCCGGGGAGCGCGGCGCAGGGCGGGGCCGGGGAGCGCGGCGCAGGGCGGGGCCAGCGCGGCGCAGGGCGGGGCGCGGGCCTGGCGGCTACACGATGCCGAACTGGCAGACGTAGGGCAGCCGGTCGCGGCAGCGCTTGTCCAACCACTTGCCGTTGGCGCCGGTGGCCAGCGCGGCGCAGTTCTCCGCCTTGCCGCCGTCGGGCTGCGCCGTGATCTCCGCCTCCCAGTTCTTGTAGGCGATGCGGCCGCCGGTCATGTCCACCCAGGCGCCCTCGCTGGCCATGTCGTTGAGGCCCAGCCAGATCTCGGCCTCGCCGCCCACGCTCTGGCGCAGGTACTCGTACAGGGCGTCGTTCTCCGCGCCGCTCTGTGGGGTGCCCAGCGTGCCCCCACGCGAGATGCAGTCCTCGCTGGCCTCGTGGAAGGTCTTGGCCAGGGCGAAGGCCAGAAGGCACTTCATGTGCACCTTGATGCCCTTCAGGCAGACTGCGGGAGAGGCTGCTGTCACCAAAGGCCCCGCCACCCAGCCCTCCGCCCTGTCACACACCCCAGGGCCCTCCCCACTGATGGGCTGCGTCTGCGTCCACTTCCTGGGGCCAGCCGGGCCCACGGGCCCTTCCTCCAGCCACACGCCTCCCTAAGACCCAGTGGCCGGCAGGGCCAAGACGTGGCCGAGAGCCTTGGCCTCACTCCAGGTACCCAGGGCCTCAGACCCCTGCCAAGACCCCCGGCAAGCTTCCAGGGCCTGCAGGGACCCCCTCCGGGTCATTGTCCTAACGCCGAGTGGGGTGTGGTGGGCCGGGAGGAGGGACGACAGGACCGCCGAGGGCGAGGGGCAGCCGGCACAGCTGTGTCTGAGGGGCCGGCACTTTCAGGCATGAGACCCTAAGAATTCTCAGTGTAAACTCCGCCTCAAAGGTTGCGAAGGGGGGCAGCAGGTTGCATGGTGGCTAAGATGCTAGATTCTCACATGGCCGACCACAGTTCAAGTCCTGGGCCCAGCAGCTTGATAATCACAACGAATACATAGCTAAATAAATGTTTTTGCTTCTTTTTTAAAATGTTGTGAGGAAGGTATGCCTCTGGTCAGGTCAGGAGCCAACGTGACAGTCACCAACACTGCCTGACCAGTGCATTGAGCCAGGGCTGGGCCTCTGCTCCTTCAGGATGGGACATCTGTGGGGACACCTCTCTAAGGGCTTGCCCCAACTGCCATCGACGCAAGGTGTCCGAAGCCAAGTCTGTTCTCCGGCAACACGCTGAGTGTTGGCGTGTGGGGAGGCCATGCCGGGTAGGGTGGTGGGAGTGTCCAGGCCAGAAAGTGCGAACGCGGCCCTGTGTCCCTGGGGGTCACAGTGCTGTGGGGGAGGCAGACAGAGCCACGGAGGAGGGCGTGGCCACGGACCACAGTGAGAACTTGCGAGGGAGGGGCCTGGTGGAGACGGGGATCCAGAGGAGCGTGCAGAGGCCTCGTGCTGGCGTGGCAGTGTGCAGGCTTTAGCAGGGCAGAGGCTGGCCAGTTGGGGCAAGGAGCTGGCGGGCGTCTGAGGAGGCTAGCAGAGGCCGGGGTGGGTGGGACTTGGCTGGAGGACAGGCGAGGAGGTGGTGTGGACACAGGCGCATTTGGAGACTCCCGGGGCGGGCCTGAGAGCAGCCTGCAGAGCCAAGCGCCCTGCTCCTCCGTGCCCCGGGCAGACTCCGTGTCCGGTGCAGTGGGCTGTGGGTTAGGGACAGGCTGTCTGGGTTTGCCGTGAAGGAGTTAGCCAGGCGGGAGGGCAGTGCCAAGCACGCGGAGGCCGCCCCGTCCGTGTGATCAGTGGCAGCCTGTGTTCTCGTAGGAGGGGGCAGGTTCACGACCGATGGGTGAGCTGAGCTGAGAGGCGATGGCAACGCTATGGCGGGAACGCAGAGGGCAGGGGACTCCAGGTGGCCAGGGGCCCGGCCGGACAGGGCTGGGCAGGCAGCAGTGGCCTCACCACGTCCCCCTGCCCCACGGCCTAGAGATTTTGCCCATCTCATCGCGGGTTACTGCAGAGCCCAGGAGCCCAGAGCCCAGCCTCCCGACCCCGAGCCAGCACACGCCCGGCAGCTTCCGCCTAAGTCCCGCCCTGCCCTGGGCATAGGACACTGCCTCGCAGCCCTGTCTCTAAGTGGGATGAGAACTCCGCTCAGCTGTGCTGGCTCAGAGGGGCGCGTCACCTGGCCGTGCCAAGCTAGCGTGTCCCTAGGGCTGGGAGGCTGCTTAGTGAGGTCTTGCAGAGCTTGTCAGGGAGGCCGCACGTCTGTTCCTGTCCCGTCTGCCCTGGAGCACTGCAGGGGCCCTGCGGCTGGGGCCAGTGACAGACTCTTGTTGGAGAGACCCTCCTCCCCGGGGGTACCTGTACCTGCACCCACGGGCTATGGCTGGCGACGGCCGTGCACTCCCGGGTGGGCCCAGGGGCCCTCCCCAGGTGGAAGCAGGGTGGGACGGCTCGCCCTTCTCCTGGTGCTCCTGCCCAGATACACTCCCCGCGCTCGCTCACCGGTCTGCAGGGCCTGCTGCTCCTTCAGCAGGGTCACCTCCTCGGTCAGGCTGTCCAGCTGGCTCTTGAGCTCCTCAAACAACTTCAGGCTCACGGCGTCTAGGGTGAAGGCAGGAGGGGGCACGATCGCGGCCATGAGTGAGAAGCCCAGTAGGCTCGGGGGAGGACCCGCCTCTGTGGCCGCTGGGCGAGTACAGACGGCTGCCCCCCCCCCCCGTCCCTGCTGCTGGCCGGCTGACCAGCTGTTCGAGTGCCCTTCTGCCGGGGCTTGTCCCCCACTTCTCCTGCTGAAGCCAGACCCTACATTTGCCTAGGGTCGTTGCTGGGGTCACGCGGGGCTGGGCTGGGCTGGGGCTGGGGCTCCGTACGGTGTGGCCACGCTCCCTGCTCTAGGGGAGGCAGGGCCCTTCACCAGGGCCACACTCCCAGGCGGAGGGCAGCAGGTGTCAGTCTGAGGGGGCAGGGGGCACACCAACATGGGACCTGGGTGAGCTCCCTGCCGCTCTGAGCTCAGTTTCCCCCGACGCAGATGGTACTCCTGCCCCCTCAGGGCTCCATGTTACCACCAGCTGGACACTCGGGCCAGAGTGTGCCCTGTGGGTGCCGGCCACATAAGGGCAGGAGGAACCCACATTGTTCACGTTGACGGATCAGCTGCTGAGGGCTGGGCTCCTGCTAACCCCCCACACCCCACGCCTGTGGTGCTCAGGACAGACCCACCACGGGTAATGCTCTCGCGGGGCCTCGAACACCCGTGGGAAGTATGCATTACAAGAAGCTCCACGGACTGCGGTTTCTCTGCACCCAAACAAACTGAACTTAATCGGCTTCCACGAACGCCGTGGGGTGCCCTGGTCTCCCCCACACTCTGCAGCAGGCCCTGAGTCAGGCTGGAGCAGCATTCTGCACACACAGAGCCTGGTGGAGAGGCTGGCCGGGAGGGTGTCGGGCACAGCCCAGGCCTGCTTTCCTGCCTCGTGGTGGCCTGGCCGGAGAGGGGCCATCGGGCAGGCTGGGGCCAGGGCTCTGTGGTGGCCCCAGGGCCTCAGGGAGGCTCACACAGCGTGGCCAGAGTGTGGGGTCGCATGAAGTCCGTGTGCACGGGGCTGAGGTCGGAGCTCTGTGGGGCTCGGCCACAGGCGGTCTGGTGCTACAGGGTAAGTGATGTCACGGACCAGACGAGAGGGAGGTCAAGTGCAGGAGAGCACAGGCGGGCGCGGCTGAGGGGAGTGCTGGTCCACACGCTGCCCCCGCTCCCTCTCCTCTTGCCCTGGCTCGGCTGGGTCCTGCCTGAAAGGGGGACGGGGGGGGGGGGGGGGGCTCTCTACAGCGTGTCATTTCAGGAGGGACCTTTGTGACTGGCATGGAGGTGCCCGTACGGCACAGGGTGCTCCGGGGCCTTGCCAAAGAGCGCAAGCCCGCAGCACGGTGCTCAACCAAAGGCGTGGGACGGGGTGGTGTCGCCACAGCCTGGCTGGGGGGTCGGCCGCCCTTGTGTCCCCCCGGTCCCCGTCTGAGTCCCAGGTCACCGGTGTGTGCTTCGGAATCAGCGCCCCGCAGTCCCTCTACTGCCGTTCCCAAGCGCCTGTGGCCCTGGGAGCCATTCTGCCCCCACACACCTCTGCCGGCATGGCCTCATGGTCCCGAGAGGGGGCCTCCTCTCAGGCTCACCTCTGTCCGCACCCACTGCAGGAGCAGACCCAGGGCACCACAGGAGCGGACGAGCCCCCGAGAGTGCCCTGGGCTCCCTCCCTTCCCCCCACACCCGCCAGGTTAGTCTCCCCCCAGAGGTCATCGCTGGTACTGACGCTCTGGGTCCCTCCAGAAACGCTGCACAGATACACAGTAAGTATGTACTTTTAAATAACTCCCTTTCGAAACAGTGGCCGCACAGCACCCATTCTGTCCGAACTTGGGCTTGGAGATCGTCTTTGCAGGCCCCCAGATGCCCCCTCCCGGTCACAGCCCCACGGGCTCCACACCCTTCCATGCCTTAGAGCTTCCACGGCCTGGCCCGGGGCTGTCCCCTTGCAGAAGAGCCTCTGGGAGGCCCACAGCCCTGTGCTCTTGGCTCTGGCCACCTGTTTCTCGGCCCAAGTCCCCACCCTAACCCCGGACTCCTTCCTCACCCCCGAGCCCTGCGGGGGTGACAGCCCAGTTCATTGCCATGGTGTTCCCTGGTGTTGTCTCAACACAGCCTGGGGTGACCTCACTGCGGGCGGGGCTGCCCCAGGGCCGGGGCCCTGGGGCGACAGTGAGTGGCCGCAGTGGGCTGGCGGAGCGTGGCCCAGCGTGGCCGTGGTATCTGGGAACGCGAATCCTCTCGCCCCCTTCTGCTCCCGTGCACCCGCGGACCCCACGCAGGCCCTGGCTCTGGCGCCTTTCCACATTTTGGATCATTAAATCTGCATGTCCCGCCTTCGAGCTGACAGGCCCTCTGTTTACAGATGAGAAAACAGAGGTGGGCGTGTTACCAAGCAGGCCTGTGCAGCGCCCCGGGTGGGCTGGAGGGTCTTTAAAATATGGGGGTGGGGTGGGCCGCAGGTGGTGTAGGGGCTGAGGCCTGGACTCCCACGTGGCTGACCGTGGTTCGAGTTGCAGACCTGGTGGCTTGGAACTTTCTTATGTTCCCTTTTTCTCTCTGTCTCTCTCTGGTTGAATTTAAAAACTAACAATAAGATTAAAATGATTCTTTAAAAATACATATTGGGGGGACAGTGTCAGTTTAGGTGATCTGGAAAGTTCTTCCCTATTCAGGGAGTGAGGGGTCCTCTGCATCCTGGTGACAGGGCAGAGGGGCCTCACTGCAGTAACCTGGTGACAGCTGTCAAAGAGGGAACCGGGGAGGAGCGTGCGGACCCGGACCGAGAGGGACACAGCTCCTGGAAGGGGTGTCCCCTCCTTACCGTTCTTGACATTTGCGGCCTTCTTGACCTTGGGGGTCGTGGGCTCGGCGGTGACCTGGGTCAGGAGGGAGCAGAGGCAGAGGAGCAGGTAGGCGTCCTGGAGCTCCATGCTGCGTGGGCAGGGCAGCGGCGGTGGCTGCAGTGGCCCTGGGTCGGACAGCAGTGGCAGCCGTGGCCTGGGCTGAGCGTCTTAAGGCAGCAGCCACGGGACCTCTGTCCAGGAAGCCCTCCCAGACTTGGCAGGGAGCGGAGGGAAAAACAACACACCCACACACGAGCCCGAGAGGGGAGGGAGGCCTGGGAGCCCCCGCCGGGAAACACCCAGCCCACATCCTGCCCTGCCTCCTACAGGGCTTGGGTTCTCTAGGACTCTGAGACGTGCACGGCCGTTGTCACGGTCACATCTGCGGAGCAGTTACTTGGGCAGAGCTGGATGGCTGTTCCCTCCACCCAGCAGGGAAAGGGACTGCCTGCAGGGAGCTGGGGTCACAGCAGGGGACAGCTGGGGGGAGGAGGTGGGGGCCCGCCTGCTGCAGCCCCTTACCGAGGAAGTCCACCTACCCCATGGTCACGGATGTGGAGAGACAGCTGCAGCCAATGAATCCCGTGCCGTAGGATTAAGGCCCAGTAACCGGCCGGCAGGTGGGGTGGCGGCTGAGGTGCTGGACTCCCACGCAGACCGCAGTGTGAATCTCGGACCCCATGGGCTGAAACTCATGCTAGGTGCATGTGCAGGTGCCCAAAATCCCAAGAGGAGAAGGGGGAAGGAGGGACTGCCGTGTGGCCGTCCCCCCAGAGGGTGAATTCTTGCTTTCTGCCTCTTCGTCTCTCTGGCAAGCACATGCCCTATAGCAAAAATCTCTTAAAAACAAACAAACTCAGAGTGACCATGTGCCATGTGGGCTGGAACACGTGAGGACAAACCCCCAAACACGGGAGGGAAGTGCCTGTGTCCACGCCTGTCACAGGGGCACGGGCAGGTCCTGGAGCAGCAGGCCCCGTGCGCCTGGAGCACTCCCTGCCCAAGTGCAAACTTGCCTACACGCAGCGGGGCCCAGAGCACCTCAGAGGAAGGGCTGACTCCAGCCCTGGGCAGGGAGAGCAGAAAACGAGCCCGCAAGTGCTGGCAGAGGGCTAGGAGCATGTGTCCCAGGAAGTGACATGGAGGGGCCCACAACTGGCGTGGTGGTGAAGGCACTGGACTCCCATATGGCCAACTGTGGTTCAAGTCCCAGACCTGGTGGCTTGCTTTCTCATTTTCTCTGTCTCTTTCTAGTGAGTGCACGTGCCTTGTAGTAAATTAAAAATGACTATAATGATACAATTAAAATAGAAAATTATTTTTATTTAAAAAAAAGGGGACACGGAACCAAGACAATGGAACAGCAAGTAGCCAAAAGCAGAGACAGATGGGGACCAAGTAGTGTGGAGACAGAATAGGACAGGAAACGTAGGCTCCCAGGTGAGAGGGCTACTCTCGAAGTCTGCTTCGGGGCCAGCAGGTGATGGAGTGGTTAAGTTGCTGGACTCTCACATGACCAACCATAGTTCAAGTCCCGGACCCAGTGGCTTGAAACTCACGCTGGGTGGATGTGCGTGCCCAAGATCCCAAGAGGAGAATGGAGGAGAAGGGATTGTAGCATGGCCATCCATCCAGGAGGGGATTTCTCACTTTCCCTCTCTCTGTCTCTGTCTCTTTCTCTCTCTGGCAAGCATACGCACCTTAAAGCAAACCACCCACCTCAAAAAAAAAAAAAAAAATAAAATAAAATAAAAAAAAGAAGCTTGCCTCTCCTCAAGGGGACACTGAAGTCTCTCCTTGCAGAGAAGCTTGGCAGACATCAGCTTAACCAAGTCACCAAAGCAAACGCCACCCACGGTGGGACGGATCACGCGCCTGCAGCTCCCGAGAACATGGCGTCTCCCCGTGAGATTGCTGTCAAGGAGACGCTGGACCGTCCTGTGGAGGGGCATTCTACAAAGTGGCGGCCAGGAACTCCCCTCAGGACCCGGCTCCTACAGGGCTGCTTCAGACTGAAGGAGATTCAAGACCCCAGACAACAGAATGCGGCGCATGGCTGTGGGCTGGACCCTCTGTCTGCCAGACGTGGCTGGGACAAGCACGACATGTGACAATGCTTCCCTGTCTCTGTCCTGATCTTTTTAAAAACTGTGAGAGAGAGAGGGAAAGTGAGAAAGCAAGTCACCAGGTCCGGGACTCGAACCATGGCTGGCTATGTGGGAGTCCAGCTCCTTAACCACCATGCCACCTGCCAGCCACATCTATCCTGACTGACAGTGTGTGTGACACAGGACAGCATCCCAACGACGTGGCACCAGGCTGACAACCATCTACAAGCGGCTCAGGGCAAAATCTTAGCTGCTAATATTCTTTGAGTTTCGAATTTTTCAAAAAGAAAGTGCAATCTCTGTCAGGCTTCCCCACCTTCCAGAGACCCCCTCCTGCCCCGTCTGACCCAGGGGGAGGTCAGCACTGCGGCCCAAAGGGGGAGGAGGCAGGCTTGGCTGGCCCAGCACCAGCACCCAGTGGTGGTGCCAAGGGCGGGAGCCCTGCGCAGGGAACACTCGCTCTTGGGGTGCAGTGACGCTGGGATCCCTGGCACAGTCTCAGAGCGGAGGATGGCCCTGGAGAGACGCTCTGGGCCAGATGATGATTACATAACCCACCAGGAGCCTTGCTTCCGGACTCCGGGTGGGGGCGGAGCGGCAAGGGAAAAGTACTACCTTCTTGGTTGCTTTTTAACTCCTTTGCTTTCCACATGCGAGGCCCCAGTGCGGGCTGGGTTGTTGAGGCACCAAAGACAGCAGGGCAGGGGAGGAAGGAAGGTGGCCCTGCCACCTGGGAGGGGACACGAGGAAGGAAGGTGTGGCCGGTGCTCCAGGCAGGGGAGGCAGGCAAAGGCTTGGAGCCCTGCAAAGTGGCAGCACATTCCAGATGGGGATGGTGAGAACGGGCGGTGAGAAGACACAGGTGGCCACTGAGCCACCCTCGCTGAGACTGCGGCCGGAGGCCGGGTGGACAGCCAGGCTGGGGCTGAATGCTGGGTGCACTGGGACCCAGAAGGCCTCAGAGATCCAGGGCAGCCCCTAGGCAAGGTGGGGCTGCACCTTCACGGGGAGTGAGCCCTCTACTGCTTAGCCCGACCAGCGCACTCCCCACACTCGGGAGGCTGGCACAGGGCTCACGGGAGCAGTGAGCAAGCCTTCGGATTTTCCACCTGCACGCCTTCCTGGTGCGTATGTGCGTGTGTGTGTGTGCACAGAGCTCCCCACAGCACCTGGGAGTCCCACCTGAGCTGTTAAAACAACCTGTAGGGCCAGCATGTGGTGTAGTGCTTAAGGTTTTGGACTCCCGCGTGGCCGACCACAGCTCAAGTCCTGGAGCTTAAAGACCATGCTGGGCACAGGAGCACGTGTTTCCAAAGTCCCGGGAGGACAGTGGGCAAGGGACTGCGTGTGGCCATCTCCCTGGGGGTGATTTCTTACTTTCCCTCTCTCTGTCTCTCTCCAGCAAGCACATGTGCCTTAAGGAAAAACAAAAACAAAAACACAAAACAAAAACCAAAAACCCTTTAAAAAAATGACCTCTACAGAGGTCAGCCACGGTGACACAGGAGGCAGGCAGTGTCGTGACGTGAGAGCTGCCCGGGTTTAACCCCAGCTCGGCTGTCCACGCTGGGGGTGGTAAGACCCTGGGGGGATCCCTTTCTCTGTCTCTCTTATGAAAGAAATTTAGAAAATGTCCCTGCAGAGTCATGGTGGGGGACGTGTCTCTATTTCGGGACCTTCTTAGCTTTGGGCTCAGCTTGCCCTCCACGGAAGGTGCCCACGGATAGGAGTCGCACACTCAGTTCCGGGAAGGGCCACCCCTCCAGCCAGCGTGGCCGACCTTGCCCGCTGGCCCTGAGGCAGTGGGAGGGCCGTGCTGGGGGCTGATGCCCGAGTGACTACCTGTAAGGGGCCCTGCTCACCGACGCCCGATGCCGAGGCCCCTCCCAGTCTCCCTGCACAGAGAACGGCCTCGTCGAGGCCGGGGTGGGCAGTCGGGGCAAGAGCGCCCAAGGCACGCTGCAGTTTCCGTGTTCCGGCTTCTCTCCGAAGCTGTCGGAGGCGAGTTACACAGGACGACCTCTAGCCACTCCTCGAGCCAGCCCGAATGCAGACTTGCGGCCCTGCGTGGCCTGCACAGATGCTGCCTTCCAGCCACACTGCTCCCGCAGCGAAGGAAACGGGGCCGGCCTGCGCGGGTGGCAGGCTCTGCACGTCCCCCCGAAGGTCAGGCCCTGGGTGCGTACCTCCGGGCACGGTGCAGGGCAGCCTCGGCCCGCAGCAACGCCGAAGGCCAGTGGCCCGCAGTCTCGGCCTCAGCGACGCTCCCGGGAAAGCTGTCTGTCCCTCTGGGTGTGCTGGCCTGGCACTTGGTCATTTGTCCACGTGGTGGCTTTGCCCTGGGTCCCAGGACAGACCCTGTGCAAGGCCACCATGGAGGACAGCAATGCGCCACTCAGCTGGCCTCGGTTCTCACGGAGCCCACGGTCCTTGCTGCTCTGTCCATGCTCAGTCGTGTGACGGCAGAAAGACAACGGGGTCCTGGGCCCCGAATATGGCTGACACCTGCCACTTCGTCTTTTTTCAAGACCCAACTCCCCTTCAGTCCCTCTGCCCTGCCTGCATGGGGTTCTGTCCAGGGGCACAGTGAAGCCACGCGGGGGATGGCTGGGCCGCCTGCAACGCTGCAGGGAAATGGGCCCTGCCTGGGCAGCCTCACGGCCGCGGGTGGCAGAGCTCCAGGGCCCGTCCCACCCGTGAGCCTTCTGCCCCGGGAGAGCAAGGCCCCGGAGGGCTGACCGGACCTGCCTGGCCTGCGCTCACTCACATCTTGGCTGGTCACAGCGGACCACAGTGCTAGGACACCGGGCACTTGGCTCTGCCCTGGCTGGCACCCCTGGCCTCCAGCTAGCCGCAGACCCTGGCCAGTGTGAACCCAGCTGTGCGCACGGGCCCCGAAGCCCCCAGCTCCTAGAGTCCCTCTGTGTGCACCAAGCTGATGCGTGGCCCGTGTCCAAATCTGAAGAAAACAGCTGGTGACGGGCTCCTAGCCACAGCGCCTCCCTTCTCTGGAATTCTGAGCCAGGCAGCCGTTTTTGCTCCCAGAGCTCTGGGCATCTTCAGAGATTTCTGAGACGGATCCAGCTTCTGCAGTCGTGGTGGTCCCTCCAGGACCACGCGTCACGCCTCCCCCGGAGGGTGCTCTCCAAGGGGCACTTGCAGGGCCCCCTGAGGACGGCGCGTTCCAGGCCGTCCCCCACGCCCATGTGCGCCCCTCGCCTCTCACCGCCTTTGGGCCTTCGTCCAACCAGCCGTGGGCCTACTGCCCGGCCTCTCACACACGTCCTCGTAGGACCCCTCCTCCATGCCACTTCCCACGCACCAGATCCAGCAAGTACGATTTTATTGCCGTGAACAGATCAGTGTGTCTTCCTGGAGACGACACCGTGACAGGGCAGGCGACTGACGGCAGTGACAAGACCGCGTGAGCACACGGTGCATCCTCACAACACAGAGCTGCCGTCAGCCGCCGTGTTTGGGGCTGGGGGTGCACCTAACCTACACACAGAGCTCCAGAGGCTGCGACGGTTCGTCCCGTCTCCCACCATGATCTAGCGTCGACGGAGGCCAGAGGTGAGGGGATGGTGCTGAGGGGACAACCGCCCCACCCGCACCTCCGGCTTTGAGGCCGGCGCTCGTCTCTACGTTCTCCAAGGCCCAGTACCATCTCTAACTTACTGTCCTGGGAGGGAGGGAGGCAGTGCCCTGCCTGGACCCCTCATCCCCGTGGTTCCCATCCTGTCCCTTTTGTACCACCCCAGCTACATCCTTTCCACCCTACCTCTGCCCCGGGGACAGACAAACAGCGCCGGGACCCACTGTGCCCAGTACAAGCTGTGCCAGTCCCAATCAGCACCAGCCTCCCCACCCTGGTGACCGGAAATGACAGAAGTCACGTGAAGTCTGACTCGTCTGCCCGGGGCTGTTCTTCCAGACTGGGGAGAATTTATCATGGACACTGGTGGTGGGACCAGAGGGTCCTTATTTAAAACCAACCTCTCTTCTGGCCATGAACTCTGGTCTGTGAACAGGCTTGCACCTGGAGGGTAGGTGAGGGACTCGGATGTCCCAGGACCCCGGGCTGCACACTCCCAGGTGCCGAGTGGACGCCTGTGCTTTCCCTGACACGGTGTGTGTCAGAGCGGCCCGGGACAGAGAGCAGAGGCTGCAAGAGCACCAGGCTGGCCTAGGAAGAGGCACCGCCATGTCGGCCAGGTGGTCCCCACGGTGGCCACGGACCCTGCAGCCACCCTCTGGGGACCAAGAATGCCAGGGACGTCTTTGTTGTTTTCACTCCTCTCCCCGGGATTATTCCCTTTTACGGTCCCAGAAGGGGAACTGCTGGGTGGAAGGGTGTGAACTCAGTCCCGGGTGTGTCCCCTGGCAGCTGGCAGTCGAGCCCACGGCCTGGACAGCACCTGCAAACGACTGCTGACATTCTGGTTCACGTGCTCTGGGCCTGACCTGGGGCCGGGAGACCAGGGACCCACTGGGGAATGGAAGCCGCCTGAATACTACGTAACGTGGCACTCCTCCTGTCCTGGGCGCTGGCCGACTGCGGTGTTCTCCCGGAAATGGGTACTTGCAGGCCGTTGGGGACAGCACTGCCCTGCCCTGGGACAGGTCTCTCCAGATGGCCCGTCTGTCTGCCGGTCTTGGCCTTCGGTTCTCTTTCTCTAAGAGCTGTAGTAATCAGACCTTCCCAACAAGTGCTCTCCTGGGGGCTCTCGCTCCTCCATATCCTGTGTGACACACATGTCCCATGTAGGTGACCTTCAAGACAGACACCAACACCTACGTCCCCGTTCTGGATGTTCTCCGTGATGCTCGGCCAGCCTGGCCAGCCGGAAGCTGCTTGGCATGCAAAGGCCTGGCCGAGCCCGGCCTGTCTGCAGGGAGACAGCTCGGCTGAGCTTTGCCAAATGATTCAGTGACACCCCTTCTCGTTCATGAACCTCAGACTGACCCCCGAAACCAACCGCCAACACCAAAGGCTTCGGGGCCAACAGGTGGCATAGTGGTTAAGGCATTAGACTCCAACATGGCCAACCGTGGCTCGAACCTTAGACCTGGCAACTTGAAAATCATACCAAGTGCATGCGTGTGCCCCAAATCCCTGCAGAATGAAGGGACTGTGGTGTGGCCATCCCCCGGGGGGGGGGGGGGAATTCTCCCTTTTCATCTCATTGTCTTTCTCTATCTCTCTCAGGTGCATGTATGTGTCCTATGGCAAAAATCTTAAAAAACAAGAACAAAAAACCCCAAAGGCTTCTACATTTTTTTTTTTTTTTTGGAAGAGGTTTTTGCCATAGGGTACGTGTGCTTGCCAGACAGACACAGACAGAGACACAGAAAGCGAGAAATCATCCCCCAGGGGGGATGGCCACACTGCAATCCCTTCTCCTCCATTCTCCTCTCGGGATCTTGGGCACGCACGCACACGCGCCCGGCGTGAGTTTTAAGCCACTGGGTCTGGGATGCGAACCGCGGTCGACTACATGGGAGTCCAGCGACAAAGCCATTATGCCAACTGCTGGTCCCAAGGCTTCTAAACTTTTCTAACTCCAGCTCCGTCTCTGGACCATGGCTGCCGTGAGTGCAGGAGTGAGGGAGAGCGAGGAGGCTGACTCTGCCTTGAGCTGAGTGTCATGGCCGGAGGGAGTCACAGGGAGCACACAGAGGGCCGGCACAGGCTGTGAGCTCGCAGGGCCGCACCTCCCCAGCAGGCCCAAGTCTAGAGGCGGCTTCTCTCCTTGGGGATGGGCCTGGCTGTGCCGCAAGCTCCCAGCCCAGCCTCTGGAGGAGCCTGCAAGGGCTGTCTTTATTGTGTTCTTTCCAGGAGGCGATGAGCCCCTAGCCCTTACCCCGCGGGATTAACTGAAAGGCAGAGTGCAAGTCCCGGTTGGAGCACTCTCCACGAACCGCCCTCCGCAGGGCTCTGCAAGGCAGGGTGAGGAGTGCTGGTTGCCCCGGAAAACACAAAGGCTCTCCATCCACGATTCCAACATGGTGCCGCGAGGACACAGGCTTCCAAGAGCCCCGGGGGCCGTCGCACAGCCGCCCGCCCGGAGCAGGACCGCAGGCCCAGGGAGGAGCCCTTGCCTCTAGAGCAGCTGTCAGCACTGATGAGAAAACAGCGGGACGTCCTGACACGCCAGGGAGCGGCCATAAAACCAGCCGCTGACAACTGCAGGGCCAAGAAAGGCTGGCTACCAGCCAGGGCGGCCACGCTCCCTAGCCCCAGCTTAGAGAGCCCTGCCCGGATCTCCCGGGGCGGGAGCCAGGGTGGCTTCCCCAGGCCGAGGAGGCTCACCAGCCTGGCAGGGCCTGGGTCTGCCCCTGCTGCAGGAGCGTCCTCCTCCCCTCCCCCGGAGGCACCCCGACACACAAGGTGAGTGAACTCCCCTTTGGAATTCTTACTTTGAAAGCTCTACAGAGAAAAAAACCCTGAAATCCCCACCAGAAGCTCAGAAGCGTTTCCTTTAAGCCAGATTTCCACCTGTGGACTCACACTGTAGGAGTCTCCCCGGCAGCCCCTGCCCGAGTCCTCGCCCTGGTGGTGGCCTTGGCATTGGTGACCACTCACCAGACAAGGGCCAGACCCTCTGGGGGTCACTGGGTGGCCTCTTGGCTTGCAGTTGAAGAATTCTAGCCACACCCAACCAGACCAGAAAATAGACTTTAATTTTACATGTACAAATGTTGCCTGAAATTCACACCATTCACGAAGAACATATACAAACTCGGGTTTCAAAGGAAGAGGGAAAAGCAATCGCAGGTGAGGGGAGATGTGCAGCTCACCCCAGGAACCCGACTTTCTGCCTCTGGGGACCGAGGCTCTCTTCCTGGTGTAGGAGGCTCTGCAGGGAGACGTGGAGCACCTTGCCCACTCGCTTGCCGGTCTGCAGGACGGAGAAGGGACAGTCACGTGCCCCGCACCCGCCCTCTGCCGGGGGAAGCGCCCTCCCAGCTAGCTAGGCGTCCCCACGCTGTCTGCCTTCCACCGGCCTCAGAAGACTCTTAACTAATAATTAAAGTACAGCAGAAGCCAACCGCAAACCACAACGACAGCTGGTTACACCGAAAGATCCTCCACAGCAAAAAAGGAAAGGGAAGAGGCCGTCCAGGCAGCCACTGGCCTGCGTTCCTGCTGCCTGGGGACAGGTAGGGCTGCGGCCAGAGCTGGCTCTGCTAACCTGCTGTCCCGCACTCCAAAGCCACGTGGCCACAGAGAGCCCGGGGTCTGCCTGGAGGAGGGGCAGATGGTGCCGACGGAGTGTCAACAAGCAGCTTCCAGTTCACCTCCCACCAAGGCTCAAAGCAGAGCTGCTCGGATGGGACCGGAGCCCATATGGGGATGGCGTCTTCGCTGTCACACAAATGCCCAAGGCCGTGGGACATTGGGACTGAGACACAAGAGGTCATACGACTCACTAAACCTAGTAAGCAGCCCCCACACGATGCGCGGGGCCCTGGAGAAAGCTGTCCGCCAAGATCTTTCGGAACGAAACTCTCGTCTCTGGCAAGGGGCCGGGAGCCTCTCCTGGGCGGCAGAGATGCAGCGCCTGACCTGCTGTGGGGCCCAGGGCTCACACTGGCCGAGCTGGCACGTGCTGAGGCCCGGCCCTCACAGCGCTCCAGGGCGTCCACTGTCACGCTCCCACTGAGCAGGGGGGCACCCTGCGGCCAGCCCTCAGCCGTGCCTGGGTCTCCAGGCCACACACGGCTGTCTTGTTCTTTCAAGGCAGTGGTGACAAGGCAGACACCGAGGGCTTGGACGGGTGGAAAGCCGTGGGCTCCAAGAATGAAGGAGGGTGGACGGCCACTGGGCTGGTGCGCACAATGACCTCTGGGCTTGTGTGGGACAGAGGCCACCTGGCAATTCAGCCAGTCGGTCAGAGTTGAGGTGACGTGGGGGAGAGTGGACTGCGAAGACACAGGTGCAGGACCGGCCCTGCCCCAGGGTTTCCCAGCCTGGCAGGGAAACGAGCGGGGAACAGAACGCAGGTGTGGTGGGCGGCCTGACAATGCTGCTGGGGCGGAGGGCCCAGGGGCGACCCCGATACCATTCCCGCCGCCTCCACGGGTGCCCTGCTAGACCTGTGAGGGATGGGGTGAAGGCCCCCTATAGTTCCTGGCTCCACCGCTTCTCAGCCCTTGGAAGGCCAGGAAACCGCGGCCAGCAATGCGAGCCCTATTGCGTCACGACTTGTGGTCTCAGTCACAGGCGACTGTGTGCTCATCCAGACCCGCAGTGACGTGGCATCAGAGAGCAGGGAGGGGGAGGACTGAGGACAAGCCACGGGCACCAGCAGGTTCTGTCCCTCCCAGGCCCCTGGCCTCACTGGTGCCCTCCAAGCTCCCCGTCCGTGGTGGGGGCCGTGAGCGCGGAGAATCCCCACCATGTGGTCAAGAGGACGAAGGCGGTGAGCACCCCGCCGGGCCCCAGCCCTGCCTGGAAGCAGCGCCTCACCTCCATCATCTCGAAGATGCTCTCGGGGTCCAGGCTGCCCTTCCCCACCTTCCTCATGCACGTCACGACGCCCTTGCTGGTCACCGCCACCAGCAAGCTGGCCAGGGAGCAGGCCTCCTCCTGCAGGGTGGCGTCCACCACGTGCCGACAGCCGATCTGCAAAGCCAGGCAGCAGCACGTGTGTGGCAACGCATACGTGTGGGCGAGACGTGTGCGGTGACGCAGGCGTGCAGGCGAGGAGGGCATGTGGGCGAGGCAGGCGTGCGGTGACACGCCCCAGGCCCCCTTGCCATCCTCGTGGTGAAAGCACCAAACTAAACAGAGGGCTGGCCCTGCCCACTCGGATGTCACTTTGGCTTCTGCCCAGAAGGGAGTTGCTGAAAGCAGGCCCCGTCCCTGTGGCAGGCTGCTGTGGGGTGGTCAGAACCGGAAGCCGGGAGGAGGGACCACCCTGAAGGGCACGACAGAGATCCACGTGGTGATCTCACCAGTGAGGCCACGAGGCTGTTTCCCTGAAGCAGGGGATTTGGGAGGGTCCGTGCGAAGAATGAGCCAGGCACAGGGGCTCGGTCACCCACGTCCTCCCACCAGAATGTTCCATGCCCCAGGCTCAGAGAGTGGAATTAATCCTGACCCGGTCTACCTTTTTTTTTTTTTTAAGAGAGATTTTTGCTATGCAGCGTGAGTGCTTGCCAGAGAGACAGAGAGAAATCACCCCAGGGGAATGGCCACACCGCAATCCCTTCTCCTTCATTCTCCTCTCAGGATTTTGGACACGCATGCACACGAACCATGTGGATTTTACCCCACCAAGTCTGGGGCTTGAACTGTGGTCAACTACATGGGAGTCCAGCGACATAGCCATTACGCCACCTGCTGGTCCTTGTTCTGCCTAACTGCACACAAGGAGTCCGGGGTGGCAGAAGCCCCAATCCCCGGCAGTGCACACCTGGGCAGGGTCACCCAGAGGTTGGGCCCTGCAGGCACCTGCGCTGTGGAGCCATGCCTGACGTCCCCGACACCTGGGACGTGCTCCACCCTCGGTGCAGACATGGACACTGGGGCCCACACAGGGGACCCCCTGAGCCCCCTGGACAGCGCAGGCTGGAGGGACTGAAGGAAGTGAGCCACGGGGTGCTCGGTGAGGCTCACGGTCTGGAAGCATGTACACTCTGGCTACACACTACACACCTCCTCGTGCACACCTGGACGCAGTCCACCTTCTGATTTGAAAGGAAAGAGAGAGCTACTTATAATTTGGCCTCTAATACAACCAACGTCCTGGGTTTGGGTTAAAGCCACTCTGACATGGTCTGTCAAATTGTAAGTTCTCAACTCCAAGGACTGGGGTGTCGGGACCCCCCCGTGTGGGAGAGCAGAGTGTCACGCACATGCTCACACCTTGCACAGAGTGACGATGCAGGGGACGTTCTCCACACTCAGCCGGATGCAGTCGTACGGGTCATCGGACAGCTCGATGTCCTTCGACCCCTCCTCATCCTCCAGAACGCGGACTCTTGGGATCCTAGAGACAGAGCACAGTTCAAATGTCCGCTTACAGGGAGGGGAGACTGGGAACAGGAGCTGGAATCCCTGTCTCAGGAGAGACAGTTAGGCCAGGTCTGTAGTTTACCACGCACGCCGTGACCCTGTCAAAAGCACACGGCAGCACTGTGGTGTAGCCAGGACGGGAGTTCGAGTTCTGGAAAATGACGCTGGTCAATGAGAAAAGGATGAACTGCATCCCTACCTCCTGCCACACACGCGCACAGTCATACCGAGCAGACCCCATGTGCACAGGCGGGAGAGGACAGGAGCCTCTGGAGGAGGAACGGAGAACGAGGCCGTGAAGGCTCCCCTGAAATATGCACCGAGAAGTGCAAATGAGAACTGCAGTGCGGCTGGGCACACAGTCCCAGGACACCGTCAGCAGAGCGGCCAGTGAGAAGGCCACGCCCAAGGGCTGGCAGAGGAGGGCCGCCCAGAACCCACACACGGCTGGGCAGGGCCGGGGCACTCCACGGAGCCCAGGGCTCAGGTCATGGCGAGGCCCTATTTGAACGAGTCAGGTCGCCAGCTTGTGTTCTGGTGGCTATGTTCAAATTACCCTATAAACGTGCACGCGTCTCTCCGTCTCTTAACCTGGGCCGACACACGGCTAGCACACTCCGATGTCTCCACCTTTCCACAGGACCCAGACTCTGCGAGACGGACCACATGCCTGGGGCCCCGGTGCCTCACATGGTGCCCGGTCCCTGCTGCCCGCAGGCTGCCCCTGTCTGGGATGAGACGGAGCCGTGCCACGGCAGGGGTTCTCCCCACCGGGGCAGTGGGCTGGCCGCCTGCACGTGCTGTGTGCCCAAGCACCACCCACAGCCAGCCCCCGCGTCTGCCTCCCAGACTCTCCTTGGGCTCTGGCAGGCGGAGTCCCTGCTGAGGCCTGAGCAGCAGCAACTCCCTCCCTCCTCCAGTAAAGCCCGGCGTGGCTGCCATTGCAGGCTCTGGCACACCTCCACGCGGCTGTGCACAGGCCACGTCTCAGTCGTCTGGGGTGGGCCCTCCACAGTGTCCTCCAACAGCCCAGCCCACAATTTCTGAGCTATATTGTTTTTTAATAGGATTATTTTATTTAGCTTTATTCATTCATTTATGTGTTTATTTCAATTTGACCAGAGAGGGGAGTGAAGAGACGGAAAGTGAGAAAGCAAGCCACCAGGTCCGGGATTCAAATCGTGGTTGGCCATTTGGGGGCCCAGTGTTCTTAACTACCACGCCACCTGCCGGTCCTTTGAGCTATATAGTTTTGTGTATTTATTTATTTATTTATTTATTCATTCATTCATTTATTGGAAAGTTTTTGCTATAGGGCATATGCGTTCACCAGAAGACCGAAAGAGAGAGAGAGACAGAAAGCGAGAAATCACCCCCCAGGGAGAATAGCCATGCTGCAATCCCTTCTCCTCCATTCCCCTCTCGGGGTCTTGGGCACGCAAACACATGTGCCCGGCATGAGTTTAAACCACCAGGTCCGGGACTCAAACCACAGTCAACTACATGGGAGTCCAGCAACACAGCCATTACGCCAACTGCTGGTCCCAAGCTATGTAGTTTTTTAACTTTGTTTCTGTTTTAATTACAAGCAAAGTAGTCTAAATCCACCACAGAAAACCTCCAAGATGGATATTAACTTGCCTATAACGTGAGCGCTGAACAATGACTGTGACAGGAGCTACACATTAACAGGTCACCCACAGAAGACAACGAAGCAGGCGGAGAACAGGAGGGGCTGCATTTGGAGGACCCTCCACGTGGGGACACCCAGGTGCGCCCAGATCCTCAGCACCACAGAGCAGCTGTGCAATCGTCCCGGACTAAACACCTTCACCCTCTCGCTCAGGTACGTCTCTAGGCCACACCCCTACATGTTCCGAGTCATCGTTCGGTAGAGCCCAGACTCCCGACGCTGTGCTGTTAACTGTCTCACGGGATGGCCCCTCCACCCCCGCCGCCCCCACCTGTCCCAGGGCGCTTGTGCGCAGAGGGGAGGCGGTGTGACCGAGCCGTCACAAGAGGCAGCTCCATAGAGACTGAGCACCTTGTCCCTTCCTCACAGACGCTGGGGCGGCCAGACCACAGGGACACAATCATTTCCTATGAACTGAAACCCCAGAGCAGGCTGCCACCTGCTTTAGGACCTCAGTGCACACCACAGGCTGCGTGAGCGCCGTGGGTCAGCCACTGTGCCTGGTGCTGGGAGCCAGCCGGGTACAGAGCGGCAGAGGCCCTGCCCGAGGGTAGGCCCAGTGCTGCGACAGCTGGCCTGCACTGGTGTCCACTCCTTTTGGCTTCTGTCATTTCCTGGTACTTTTCTAAATGGTACGTTTACTTATAAAGATAACACTGCAAAAAAACAATACAGAGGGACCAGCAGGTGTGTGGTGGTCGAGGCACTGGACACTCCCACATGGCCAACCACGGTTTGAGTCCCAGACGTGGTGGCTTTCTCTCTCTCTCTCTCTCTCTGTCTTGCTCTGGTCAAATTAAAATGAAATAAGTTATTAAATTGGTATTAAAAAAAAAAGCAATACAAAAACATGTCTATAATAGTCAGAGTCCGCTCAGGGATTGTTCTTCCCGGGGATTGCCAGCAGCATCGCCAGGTTCAGCGCCGACACCCGTGACCTTTCCCCAGGGCTCCAGTGGGAATCCCCGAGTTCCACTGCGAGTGTCCGCTCGAGTTCGCTGAGGGCGCGCTGGCTGAGTCCGCAGGACTTACCTCGTGCTGAAGAGGGCGGCCTTTACGGCAATGGAGATGGCGTCGAAGAGATTTCCACCACACTCCAGCAGCTGAGGAGACAGGCGTTGTTACGACCTCCAGGGCTCTCGCGGTCAGAGCACCCCAGCGGAGTGTGTGCCGAGGAACAGGCCCGGGGCCCGGGGAGGGGTCGGATCCCACGTGGATGGCCGCAGCCTGAATCCCGGCCTCAGCGGCTGGAGAAACGCCACCACTGGGCCTGCTTTCTCCCTCCCCCGCCTCCCTTTTTCTCCGTCTCTGGGGAGCACATGCACCCTCGGGCAATAAAAATAAATCCACTCATTTAACTAAGTAAAAATACACCAGTGATGAGAACACACAGCTCTGTCCGGCTGCCACGCTGGCTCACCCACAGGGTGTGCCCCCTGCTCCAAGGCTCCCCGGCCATGGCTGTGCTCACCGACAGGGTGCCCCCTCAGTTACAAGGCTCCCCGGCCATGGCTGTGCTCACCGACAGGGCACCCCCTCAGTTCCAAGGCTACCTGGCCATGCTGTTTGCACGGGCCATGCACACAGGCGCCGCTGGCCTCGGTGGCACCACTCCCAGGCCGTGGCCTGCTGTGTCACTGCTCCCCCAGGAATGCTGCCACACGGGTCACCTTGATGTGGCCTAGGGAGCTCCCACGTGCAGTGTCACTCCAGTCTTTGCTGACACATGCCTGGCCCCTGGACATGCAGAAACACGGGCCGCGATAACGCAGGTGTGCATGTGCTAGCGGGGTAACTACCAGCACACGGCCCATGTTCTGTCATCACGGCTGCTTCACATGAGTCACAGCCAGCCAGGAGCACCTCGTCTGAACTCCATCCAGCAGCTCGGCCGGGCCCCGTCCAGACAGCACCTCTTGTCTTGTGTCTTCCTTGACAACTACTGAGGACAACTGTAAGTGCTGCCATCATACAACCACCTACGTGTGCTCCTTAGAAATGGTTGTATTTCGCTTTCAAAGAATTATTTTAGGGAACTGGCAGTTAGCGTAATGGCTATGTCGCTGGACTCCCACGTAGTTGATCACGGTTCGAGTCCCGGACCCGGTGGCTTAAGCTCACACCAGGCGCATGTGCGTGCGTGCCCAAGATCCCAAGAGGAGAATGGAGGAGAAGGGATTGTGGTGTGGCCATCCCCTCTGGGGGGTGATTTCTCGCTTTCTATCTCTCTGTCTCTGTCTGTCTGGCGAGTGCACATGCCCTATAGCAAAAACCTCTCCAAAAAAAAAAGTATTATTTTAGGAGGCCGCCCTTCCTGACTCGCCCACCCTAGGATAACAGTGAGCACCAACAGGACAGCAGGCCCGGCACGTAGCACTCACCAGCACGTCCACGTAGAGAGCCCAGCAGTGCTCCCGAGGGCTGATGCAGAGGGACTTGAGGTCCACGCTGCTCTTGTTGTTGAAGATCCGGTAGAGGGTGTTGGCGATCTCCGTGCCAAGGTCATCACCTCCTCGACCTTCAAACTCGGGGGTGGCATTGGCTGAACTGTGTGGAACGGCAGCAGAAAAGCTGGCTGAGGCTTGAGCCCCGTGTCCCTGTGGCGTGGGAGAGCCAGCTGCCACAGCAGTCGCTGAAATGAGCAAAGGCCGGCCTCATGCAGCGGCCCAGGCGGGTGCCGTGCCCTGGACTGGGCAGTGGGCTGGACTCCTGCAACCTCTCACAGAAGCCGTCTCAGAGAGGAACGAGACAGAGATGGTGACGAGGAGCTCGGCCCGCCACCCTGAGCTCTGACCTGCAGGCTACCATAAACACTTGTCTGGCAGGCCCAAGAGCTGAGGGGCCAGACACAGCTCGGCTCCCAGCATCGCCTCTGTCTCGCTGGGCAGGAAGAGCGCAGTGCACGTGCAACACCTTTCTGGGGTGGTCTAGAGGGGGTGCCTGACGGCACGTCAGGGAGGCCCGAGCTTCCCTGTGCTGAGGAGGGACGCGAGGAAGACTCCGGCTGACCACATACCAGGTGCCTATTTTACTCGGTATTTTTGAGACCTTTTCCTTTTTGACTTCTCCATATGGTACTTATGCCCAATTATCTTTTTTTTTTTTTAAAGAATTATTTTATATAATTTTATTTATTTTAATTTTAACCATTGAGGGACAGAGTGAGAGGAGGAAAGTGAGAAAGCAAGCTGACAGGCCCGGGACTTGAACCACGGTCGGCCATGTAAGTTCAGCACCCTTACCACCACTCCACCTGCTGGTCCCATGCCCAATTATCTTGATAAACAACTAACAGGACTCAACGTTTGTCACCTAAATACCAGTCAAAGTGCTTAACTATGGGCCAGCAGGTGGTGTGGTGGTCAAGGCACTGGATTCCCACATGGCTGTTTGCAGTTCGAGTCCTGGACCAGGTGGCTTGATCTTTCACTTTCCCTCTCTCCTTCTCTGGTGAGTATACATGTCATATAGTAAGTTAAAATAATTAAAATAATAATAATAATAATAATAATAATAAATCAAATTAAATAGATAACTCTAAAAGAAGTCTTATAAAAGTATAACCAAAATGCCTGGCTAATGGTTACATTGCTAGACTCCCACATGGTCGACCATGGTTCGAGTCCTGGACCCAGATGTCTGAAACTCACACCAGGTGCACGTGCCCCCCCCAGGTCCTAGTGGAAGAGAAGGGACTGCAGTGTGGCCACCTCCGGGGGGTGATTTCTCACTTTTTTTCTGTCTCTATCTCTCTGGTGGACACATACATGCTATAGCAAAAATAAAGTCTGGCTTGTGACCAGCAGATGGCATAATGGTTACATGGCTGGACTCCTATGACTGTGATTCGAGTTCTAATCCCGGTGGCTTAAAACTCATGCCAGGTGTATGTGTGTGCATGCCCCAAATCCCGAGAGAATAGAGGAGAGGGGATTGCAGCGTGGCTGCCCCCTGGAGGGTGATTTCTCGCTTTTTATCTGTCTCTCTGGTGAGTACACCCTCCCTATAGCAAAAATCTGTTTAAAAAAAAATAAATAAAAGCCTGGCTTAACGCGAAGGACGCCCACTGCAGCTGTGAGGTGGGCAGGCGTGACTGGTAATCACGGCACCGTACTGAAGGTCCAGAGAGGCAGGAAGCCCGGGGCTCTGGCAAGGATTCTGCGGGTCACACTGAGGTTCTCCGGCCCTGCGCTGGCCACAGCTGTATGTGTGAGCCGGGGAACGCACATGGGGACGGGTGGGGAGGGAGCCGAGGAGGGAGGCAGGCCTCTGTGAAGACGGGCAGGAGCAGGTTACCCGAGAGCAGAGGGATTCTGGGTACAGTGAGATCTACATGAAGGCCCAGGGCTGTGACCACCCCATCGTGGGACCGGAATAGAGATCTCACTGGCCACTGAGCCTAAGGACGCCACATCAGACCGCACTCGCGCGGCAACTCTTCCTCTCTCAGGATCAGCCTTCCCCCTCTCAGCACCGCCTGCCCGCAGAGCCTGATTTCGAATCCCCGGGGAAGCATCATTACCTCCACAGCAACCTCACCGATGCCCTGACGCTCCTGCAGGTCTTGGGCGTCGAGCGTGGAAGGAAGCCACAGAACGATCGAGCCCCCGGGACCTCGTGTTTATTTGGCACAGCTGGCCAAACACACCCTGCTTCTAATTTAAACACCAGGCGATCAATATCCGCCCATGTTTTCAGTGCTTAAAACTCATCTCCAGGTCTTTGTGCAGACACATCCAATCAGAACACGTAAGCAAGACACGTCTCTCCCACCCCGAATGCAGGGGGCCTTTCCTGGGTGTGACTGAGTACCAGGATTAATGCAGAGCTCTCCTACAGCCCTGGGGGACAGTCTGCAGAACCTCCCAGGTCCAACAGTCTAAAGTAACCCCTCTGCAAAACCGTGCCCTATTTTTTTTTTTTTTTATATTCGTCAATATTTTTTTTTTCCAAAAATGAGAGAAAGAGAGGCAGGTACTTTGATGGAACCCTACCACATTCGGCGTGTCGAAGGTGGTCCGAGTCAGAGGAGGGGCCTTCGTGAGGCTCCCGCACTGTGCGGGCCCTTCTTCCTGGCCACCACTGTGCCCCCGGGCTAACTTAGAGTGGGAATTCCATCTATTTTAAAACATGTCCCCGTGGGTGTGAGACGCCTGAACCTGGAGTGCTCCCGTGCCGGAGGGTGCCCAGGCTGGGGTGACTGGGGCAGGGGCTGGGAAGCAGAGCCATGTTCAGGTGGGGAGGGCATACCGGATGCTCCTGGCCGTGCGAGAAGTTGGAGCCTGTGCCCTACTCAGGGTAAAGGTGCTCCACCTCAGCACTGCCTGCTCCGGGCATGTGGGCTCCCCGACGGGCTGGACAGACCCGGAAGGCACCTGAGGCCCCCCCAGAGATGAAGCGGCGGGGCCGAGCCAGGCAGCTGGCCCACCTGCACCCAGACCACACGCACGCCACCACGGCAGACTACAGCACTGGCCAGCCCTCCTGGGAGCATCTTAATCCACCTGTAAGTGGACCCAGGAGGGAGCCGAGGAGCAGACGCTCCGGCTCTCGCTTCAGAGGGGACGTGCCAGACACTGCTCTCAGCACTCCAGACGCTCAACTCGTTCGATTCCCAGTGACCGCAGAAGTACTGGCCTCGGTTTAGAGAGCAGGAACCGAGTTACTTAGAGGTCGCGTCGTCTCTGCAGGACCGGGCTGGGGCCGGGGCTCAGTTTGACCCAGGCTGTGGCCCTGGCCGCTGAGCTGCCATCCAAACCCCGAGGCTCAGGTTAGCTTTCCTCGGCTCATCTGTTGCTTCACGGCAATGAATGAAAGTCTGATCTTGGGGTGTACTACGAGCCCACGAAAGGTGCCAGCCGATGGCGTGGTGGTTAAGGCACTAGAGTCTCACATGGCCAACCATGGTTCAAGTCCTAGATCTGGTGGCTTGCTTTCTCTCTTTCCCTCTCTCTGTCTCTCCCTGGTGAGTGTATAAGCCCTATGGCAAGCTAATAAAAACAAAAATAATAAACAAAAGTAAATAATTCTAAAAAGCAGAGCACACGAAGCTGCTCTGTTAAACACAAACGGAACAGAATGAGTGCGAGCCGGGCACCCAGCACACGCTCCTGTGCATCACGACGTGCCCTCCAGCAGCCGGCACACGCCTGGCTCTCTGGCTCTCACCGTCCCCACAACCAGCCCAGACCTTCAAAAGCAGCACCCACTTTCTCTCCCAGAGTTGTGGGGGCGCGCTTACTGAGGCGGACAAACTCTGCCCCTCCCACTCCCCACCTCTGACTCGTCCCCTGGTCCTGCTTCTCTGGTGCCCTGGGCCAGGCCGAGACCAAGGCCCTGGCTGCCTGGAACGGGCTCTAACACTAGGCCCATTGTCGCCTCTCTTGCTGATCTGTGGGTTATCATGCCAGGCCAGGCCAGGGCTAACTCAGGGCCTTCCCCTCGCAGCAGGCATCGAGCCTGAGGCGGGTCCCCAGGCTGACTCCTGTGTGTACACTGGCCCATTTCTGAGCTGGGGGCTTCCCTGTAAATAGCACATTCTTAGCTCCCCCGTCGGCCCTAGCTCGAAGGGACTGACAGCTTATCTGACCAGCTCTGAGCGCCCAGAGAAAACTGCCTTTGACGGACTCCCTGCCCGCCCGGCCCAAGCCCTCCACCAAGAACTGTGCCCACTTAGCATCACTCAGCAGGGAGGAGAGAGCGCTCCCACCATCGGTGCAGGGCCCACGGGCTCTAGTCCAGTATTAGTGAAGAATACAAATGATCGTACTGAAAAGGAGTTAAGACCCCAAGGGGCAGTGGCAGCTGCTGGGAACCCCAAAACGTCTATGAGTGAAACACACTTCCCTAAACTTCCCCAGTTAAAAACCACAGCCCTAAACCTATCAACCCCACCGTCCGGCTGAGCAGTGACTCGATGGCCTGCCACCTGGTGGTGGCTCTGAGCGACACACCAGCTCTCTGCGTGCTCACCTTCCTCTGGGCGTTAGATGGAAACCATCTTTTCACCAAGTTTCAAAGGTCTTGGGCTAGGACTCGCCACCCAAAGCCGTGAGGCAGGGGTCCACCTTTCCCTGGCGTCCAGTGCTCCAGGCTCCTCGGAGCAGGGCTCAGGGTCTGTGCGGCTGGGCACCCTCTCGGAAGGGCTGAGAGGTCACAAGGCCTTCCCTAAGAAAAGGGCTGGCGTCAGTGAACTGGTTTCTGGTGTTCCTCTGTGCCTCGGCTGCACCTGACGTGGGTTCTGCTGAACATCTGCATTGTCCAGGCTTCTGGGACTCGGTATGTGTAAAGCAGGGGGCTCCTGGGAGACCAGTCCCGAGTAAAAAGCCGGGGTGCTGAGTCTTTAATGGGCTTTCCTGTGCAGAAAGGTCAAAATCAGCGGATGCATTTTTTTGTTAGTGCTTTTGCTGTTGGTTTTTAACTGCCAGAAGGTGCATGTGCTCATCAGAGAAAGAGACACAGAGGGAGGAGGAGGGGAGAGGGGAGGGCGGGGGAGGCACCCCCAATGGGGCGTGGTCTCCCCGCAGCCCCTTCTCCACCTCTCCATCCTACTGGGATCTTGGGCACGTGCACCTGGTGTGTTTCTCAAGCTGTCCGGGCAGGGATTTGAACCATGTGGTCAGCCATATGGAAGCTGGCTCCCTTAACCACCAGGCCATGGGACTGGCCCAGCTGCTGCCCCGTCACTGCTGTCATTAACGTCCACTGTTAGTAAAACCACCCACTGTCCTGCGGGCCCCTCCAGCAAATCAACGAAAGTGCAGGTGGTCTCGGGCCCCAATGCGTGTCCGCTGTGTTCCTGCACCTGGCACGAGCCGGTGGCAGTCCTCACCCACGTCAAGGCCTGCTGATGCACCTCGCTGCTCAAAGCAAGGTGACAGAGAAGGGCCCCAGGAGGGGAGCCAGCATGGGAGAGCAATGACACAGCCCTAGCTGCTTCCCGCACCTCATTTCCTTAGCACTAACCCCTTTTTCAGATGAAGACACTGAGACACAGAGAGGTTTACTAACTAGCCCGAGGCCACACAGCTGGCCCAGGGAGCAAGCGAGACGGTGGCCCAAGGCTGGCTGCAGACATAGCAGAGCCCGGCTCTCCCCAGCACCCACGCTGCCTGCCCGTCTGGTCAACCCTAGGCCTCGTGCCCAGCAAATCACTACGGTTCTCTGCAGAGCATGAACAGGACGAGCAGTAAGACGACTCCTTCCATCTGCTCCTTCTCCAGCCCCAACACACCGTTCCCCTCGGCCCTGCAGCAGCTACGTGGCGGGGGCCAAACCCAAACGACCCCTTCTCGTCTGCTCCTTCCCTAGCCCCCAACACACCGTTCCCCTCGGCCCTGCAGCAGCCACGTGGCGGACTGCCTGCCAGGCACCCTCTTTGTCTCAGGCCGGGTGGCTCAGACAAGGTAGGACCCGAGCGAAGGCCTCCTTGTCCCGGCACAGGCGGAGGTCAGGAAGCTCTGCCGGACAGCCGCGTGATGAAATGAAGTGGGGGAGCGGGCTTAACAGGAACCCGGGGGCCTCTGCATGACTCTGCGCCTTCTTTTCCTTTTAAAGTGTTTTTTTTTCTTTTTTCTTTTTTTTTTTTTTTTTGCCTCAGGGCATGTGTACTCACCAGGGAGAGAGAGAGACAGAGAGAAGGAAATCACTTCCCTGGGGGTATGGCCATGCCACAATCCTGTCTCCTCCACTCTCCTCCCAGGACCTTGGGTCCGCATGCACACATGCCTGGTGTGAGTTTCAAGCCACCGGCTCTGGGATTGGAACTGCAGTCGGCCACGTGGGAGTCCAGTGACGGAACTGCTACGCCATCCGAGTCAGACCCTTCCCCCTTTACACTGCTGCTCTCTGAAAGCACCTGCAGGTACTGACCAGTCCACGAAGAACTCCAAGTAGCCTTCGTCGGGCTTCTCCAGCTTTGGCGTGCTCATCTCTGCCTTCACTCCCACCAGGATGTCCGTGTGGCCCTGCAGGCACAGCGAGCAGGGCCCCACTCAGGGCGGGCACCCTGGGGCCCTCTTAGGACCAGTGCCGGGACTTGGGAAGTGGCCTGTGAGGTAAGCGGTCCTCAGGCCCGGAGACGCCCTCCCCGAGTCTGGCTTGGGTCCTGCCTTTCCCCAGGAGCAATGTCCACGTGAAAGCCAGGCGGGGCCTGCCTCTGGCCCCTGGGGCCGCCCCGTGTCTCCAGCCGGCCACGTACTCACCAGCTTGACCCTGGCAGACCCGCTGGTGTTGGACACCACGTCCGTTTCCACCTCCACGCTGCGGTAGTCCTCACAGCCACGGCCGTCCACGCGGAGGTCTTCCTGGGTGCACAACGCGGCCCTGAGGCTGAGGGCCCGCCGACAGCAGCCCCCCACACCGACTCGCTCCTCCCCGCTCCGAGAACGTGCAGCACAGCACTGCCCTTCCTCCTGGTGGGTCACCCCAAATCCTGCCTCACAGCCAGTGACACTGCTATTCCACCCGGGGAAGCGGGGCTCAGAGAGGCTCAGCGATGTGTCCAGGGTCCACGAGCTGGGGAGGACAAAGCGCGGCTTCCATGCCAGGTGTCTGCGTCAGAGTGCACAGCAGAGAGTGCAGAGAGCCCAGCGGAACCTCGACGGGAGACAGTGCGAACGCTGCCTGCAGTGCGGGCTGCCAGAGCCCAGCGCACGTCGGTCCTGGCTGCGGCCCTCCCACCCTCACGGTACCACTCTACGGTCGGTGGCTAAAGACAGCATTCTCTAAGACCCACCAGCCCGCCGGGGCACGGCCACGGAGCATGGCCACGACACTCACTACTCAGGGACGCTCTACGGCTGCTCCAGAGCTCAACGGCAGGGCCGAACGCAAACTAGAAAAGGGGAAGGGGGTCTGTGGGGAGCAGCCGGTCTGAAGACGTGCGGACTGTGACACCTGCAGAAACGCGCTTCCGTAAGCTACTCCAGCAGGGCTGTGAGCTTCTGTAACCTACTCCAGCAGGGCTATGAGAAGCATCTACACACGAGAGCAGTACCTGCCTGCTGTCGAGGGCTGTCTTCCTGTTGTTGCTGATAGCCAATACCCCATACTGCCCAGTATCAGGCTAAAGAAGTCACACTGTCAGATTGTCCCACAGAAAGATCAGACAAATTATATGGGCCAGTCACTTTCACATCCTCAGATGATATACATCTAAAAACAACTGGCTCTGCATTCTGATTCCTCCTCCCCTATTCTCTCTGCATTCCACGTCCTTCTTCCCCCTTCCTTTTACATCCCATTTCCCCTTCTGCCATTCTCTGTCCTTTAAAAAAACAAACCCGAGGCTGGTTCTGGTCACAATTTCTCCATCAGAGAAGCTGCGCCCACCCGATCCTCACTTTTCTATACCTGTGTGTCTTTGTGTGTTTGTTATTGCATCTATTTCTAATCCACAGCCTTCCCCTCTCAGAGAAATGTGTTCATGCCGAGCTGGTCCTGGCAGTGACAGGGACCATATGACCTGCAAAGCCCACACGTCCCTCTCTGGCCCCTTTCAGGACAAGTTTGCTGACCCTGGCTCACTTAGTTCTCCCACCTTGCAACCCTTTTTAACTGTGTAAAGGTAAAGCTCCTTTTTAACTGTTTTCCTCCAGGTTTGGTTCCTCCACATCCTGGTTACTTTTTATTATTATTACTGGAGACCTTTACTGTAGGATGCTCACCAGAAAGTAAGAGAAACAGAAAGTGAGAAATCACCCCCCAGGGGGATGGCCACGCCCACACTCCCCTCTCCTCCAGTCTCCTCTCGGAATCTTAAGCACGCACGT
Source organism: Tupaia tana (assembly GCA_026018925.1). NCBI lineage: Eukaryota > Metazoa > Chordata > Mammalia > Scandentia > Tupaiidae > Tupaia > Tupaia tana. The sequence continues at coordinate 43,928,986 of JAKSZU010000022.1, forward strand.
ACATGCACCGGTGTGAGTTTTAAGCTGCCCGGTCCAGAACTTGAACCACAGTTGACTATGTGGGAGTCTACTGATGTAACCATTATGCAAACTGCCGGGGTGGGGGGGGTTGAGGGGAAACAGAACAAACTCCCCTGACGCGGCATGGTCACACCGCAATCCCTCCTACGCTCTCCATCCTGTGGGGACTTTGTGCGCACACACCCACGCGCTGGGCGTCTTGTCAGTCACATGGGAGGCAGACCCCTAGGCACAGGACTTCACCATGTGCCACACTCCAGGGCCGGCCCTCATTACTTTGGACTACTTTTTTTTTATTATTATTTAAGAATGATTCTATTTAAGTTTATTTTAATTTGGTCCAAGGGACGTTGTGAGAGAAAGAAAGAAAGCAAGTCGCCAGGTCCAGGACTCGAATCAAGGTAGGCCATGCGGGAGTCCAAAGCCCTTAATCACCACACCACCTGCTGGCCCCTACGTATGCTTTTTGGGGTAGGTGGAATGTCGCTGACTCTCGGAGTCAAAGCTATCAGAAAGGGTGTGTCAGAGAGATCTCGGTCCCCCCACCCCACTGTGCTTTTTCTGCCTCCCTTCTTCCCCCAGGGAGGTCGCCGTGCTCCCTGGTTTCCGTAGTGTTCTCGCACTTCCCCTGCACTGACGAGCAGAGGCGGGCATTTTCAGGTGCCCTTCCTTCTAACAGGGCCCTCTTGCACTTCCTGTGTGGCGTTACCTAAACAAGGAGGCCACGCAGTGGCACTGCACAAAACGGGCTGCCCGGCTTTGGGCCGAGTACCCCGGGCAAGCCGGGCACACGGCGGCTCTTGACCCAAGGCCGGCCAGGGCAGGGGCAGCACTGGGACCTGCTGGGTGCTGTCTCTTGCTCAGTCTCACTCATAGAAAGAACTAAAAAAAAAAAACACTAGATTAAGGCACATGACCAACTGTGTCGTTCAAGACGCAGACCTGGCAGCTTGAAAATCAGACCAGGCGCATGTGTGTGAGTACCCACAATCCTGCAGAAGGGACTGTGGCGTGGCCGTCCTCCTGGGGCGGGGGGGTGTTTTTCACTCCCCCCATCTCTATCTGCTGAACACATATGCCTTGTGGCAAAAGCCTAAAGAAAGAAAAGAAACACACACTGGGTGCATGTGCATGTGTACCCCAAAATCCCGAGGATGGAGAAGGGACTGCATGAGGCCCTGTCCCTAGGAAGGGTGGTTTCTTTCTCTCCGGCGAGTGTATACCCTATGGTAAGCAAACCAACAAATAAGTAAATAATACAAGTGAGGTATCCCCTCCACATAAATATAACGAGAGAATGCGGGAGACCAGCCCGCCGGCATGCAGAGCTCTGCCCGTTCTTTGTGAATACCTGTGCGTGCATGTGGGCGGGGGGTGGGCAGATCTCCAGCAGGGTTTGGCTGTGACACCGTCCTCTGCCTCAGCTTCCCAGGAGTGACTGCAGGTGTGTGCACCGCGCCCAGCTTTCTGACAGGCCCCTACGTTGCCCCGGCCAGCCCTGAGCTCGACCTCTCTGCCTCCCCAGGGGCTGTGGCTGCAAGTGCCCAGCTTTGGGGTGGGCTGGGACTCGAATCCTGGCTGTCCGGAGTCCGGGGGCATGTACCTGAAACTTGAACTCCACGGGGTGATCCCTCCTTACAACCCTGCCCACAGAACCTGATGGTTCTCCCAGCACTTTCCTTGCCCGCATGCCCCATCCCCCAGGTGTACCCAGCTAGGAGAGCAAAAATTCGTCCCAGAGACACCATTTATGGGGACTGTGGGGCTGCAGCTTACATACAGTTCAACCTGCTGTTCGGACCTCGGGCAAGTGCCTCAACCACTCTGAGCCTGTTTCTTCACCTAGAAAGTGAATAACCTTGACCTTACAGAGTTAGGGAAAAATCCAAATGTCACAGATCATTTTGGGAGTCCCCTGTGCAATGTCACATACAGGAGTCCCCCCCCCCGGGGGGGGGGTTTCTCCCCTAGCCTCTGGGAGCAGGCATTGGTACGAGTGCTCAAAACAACCCTGGACAGAGGTTACGGACGAGGACACCGAGGCTGTTTCCATGTCCTGTTTGTGACAGGGCGGAAGACGCTGAACTCGGCCCACGCCGCTGTTCCTCACAGCCCAGTACCCCAGTCCTAGCACCCACCAGAGGCTGAGGAGTCAGTGCCACCAACCCCACACACCGGGGGACTTATGACTCCAGGGGCCCTCTGAGGTAAGGTTAACCCCTTACTCCCTTGCCTTTTTATTTTTAAGAGAATTAGTTATTACTATTAAATTTTAACTTGCTACAGTCATCAGAGAGAGGAGAAAGTGAGAAAGCAAGCCGCCAGGTCCAGAACTCGAACTGCGGTCGGCCATGTAGGAGTCCAGCGCCCCAACTACCATGCCACCCACTGGTTCCTTGCTCGCTTGGACTTATCCGTGACCTCAGAGCTTCCGAGAGCAGAGCCGAGGCTGGAAGGCCACTCCCCTTAGGAAAGGGAGCACACGGGGTTGGCTTTGCGGCCCAGGCCCTACAGAGAGTGACATGGGCACTGACCCTGGCTTCTGAGAAGCGCTGCAATCCTCAGAAAGAACTGGTTCTACAGAGCTGCGCCCCATGGTGCCAGGGCACAGCTTCTGGGCCACGGGTCTGTGAGCAGAAAGCGTTCACGGTAACGACGGAGCCCTGGGGGCCGCCCAGTCCTGCCAGGCCAGCCGAGCCCTTGGTCAGTCCTGACTGCTGGTCTCCCAGTCGGGGCAGAGCCCAGGCCGTTTCCTTCCTCTGTGCTGTGCCCTGGATGTTTAGGATGGGTCACACCCACGAGGTCAGATTAGGGCAACGGTAAAGCACGACCCCTCTATGAGACTGACGCCGTGGGGAGGTTTGGGTTCATGGGCTGTGACCTGGGGTTGGATCGCGGCCTGAAGACCCTGTTGGGTGCTGTCGCTGTCTCTTGGGTATTCACTGCTAGAGCCCAACGTGTTTCAGGATGGCCAGGCTGGGGATTCGAACTGCAGTCACCGCTGGGATCCAGCATCCAGCCAGCCAGTCATTTATCTGTCTATGTATTTAGGACCACAGGGCATTTGGGCTTGCTGGAGAGAGACAGAGACAGACAGAGAGAGAGAGAGAAATCACCCCACTGGGGGGGAACGGCCATGCCAAAATCCCTTCTCCTGCACCTCCGCTCAGGATTTTGTGCACACACACGCACACCTGGTGTGATTTTCAAGCTGCTAGGCCTGGCCGAGAACCAGAGTCAGCCACGTGGGATCCAGCATCGTAACTCCACGCCACCTGCCAACCCAAGGGCTCCGGCTTCGGAGCAGCGCGTAACCTCTCTGCCTTGGAGCCGGCCTGAGCTGCAATCTGCATCTCCTTGTAGCGTGGGAGCTACACACGGCAGGTTCCGTCCTACCCGCTCAGTCGAGCTCAGGGCTTTGGAGAACGATGTTGAGTCCTTTAGGTAATCAGGGAAGGACACCTGATGTGGGTTTAGGGGAGCAATTCTACCTGCACAGGGAAGACCTCAGAGCATTACCTGCCCCTGATAGCTCTTCATTTCTTTGACCTCCACTAGCTACACCACTTCCTGGTATATTTCATTTTCCTTTGCCTTCATTTTACTCATCTTTCCTCTCTGTCTCTCACATCTTTGGCTTTTCTCAACAATGTTTTAGCACCCCTACTGTTTCCCCCATAATATGCCAGGGGCTGAGCGTATGCTGGTAACTAAAACTACTTACCTAGATCCTAAGTATCTCGAAGACCAGAAGTGAGGTTTATATTGTTTTCCTCCTCCCAGCACCCAGCACGTAGCAGGTGTGTAACAAATAGAAACGATTTACTGACTCATTAGAAGCTAGTAAGAAAGGACTCATGACTATGGTAGGGACAGGTCTCTGCTGGGGGATGGCTAGTGAGTTGCCATGGGAAGGAAGGATATTGGGGAGCCACCTCTAATCTCCGGAGTTTGTAAGCAAAGAGGACACATCGGTAGCACCTGCAGAGATGGAAGGCAGAGAAAACAGGCTGCACAACAGAATCACTATTTCATGGCTGTGGTAACAAGAAAATCAAAGGTCTTTTAGAGTTAGTGGCAAAACATTATTCTTCATGCCACCCCAAAAAACAGCCTGTGAGGGTACAGATCACGGGACAAAGCAGACCTAAAAATAAGGCGTGGAAAGACAAGTGGATTGCTTTTGGACAACTTTACACTGTCTAAACGCAGGCACACGCACACCTTACCTAGTGGGACCTACACACGTCCCACTATTCCCACTCCTGAATCATAACTAGAAAGCTCCAACAGTTGTAACTTTATTATCTAGTTTTAATATGCAACCTGCCAGCTAAATACTGACATTGTCTCTAAAGGGCAGGCAAGAGACCTGCAGGGCCCAATTTTAAAAGAGACAATGCCTTGGGGCTGGCAGGTGGCATGGTGGTGGGGGCGCACGGCGCCCAGTTTGAGCCGTGGATCTGTTGGGTTGCTTTCTCTCCTTCTCTCTCTCTCTGTCTCTTTGTGGTGAATGCATGTGCCCTATAGCAAATTAAAAACTAATACTAATAAATAAAATAAAAAAATATTAAACGACAAGGCCTTAGCTCACGAGGAGGAGCTCTGATGACGGCAGCTGCCTGGATGACAGGGCTACAGCACGTGGGCTGCCTTTGCAGTCGGTCAAAGCCGGAGGGGCTGCCCAGAACTAGAGCAGGGGTGGTTCAAAAGGTGGGGTTCGTCAGCAGGCCCAGCACTTCGATGAACTCCCGCTCCTCGGCGGTCAGAACCGGCGGCGGGGAGAGCACTGCGCCTCTGAGCATCTCAGTGGCCGCCGCCTAGGTCTGCGCCGACCCTGCGGATGTGGTGCTGCCGCCCCGCCCAGGCACTGCCCCTCCTCCGTAGGCGCCCCGGACCCCGAGCCTTCGCCTCCAGCTCCAAGGGCCGGAAGCGCCCCCCAAACCCCCGAGTCCTAGAAGAGCAAACTGGGGCCTGACCAGTGAGCTCGAAGCCCGACCTGCAGGCCGGGGCCGCCGCTCACTCCGGAAGGCGGCGGGCAAGGCCGGCACCGCAGCCCCGCGCCCGCCCCGCGCCGCTCCCGCCAGCCGCCCTCTCCCGGGGACGGGGCTCGCGGCTGGCCGCCCCGGGCGACCGAGCGCCACCGCCCTGCAGGGCCCGTCCGCCGCCGCTACCTGGACGCCGTGCACGATGTACACCTTCTCCGCCTCGCTCAGCGCCACGGACACCATGCTGCCGGCCGCGCCACGTCACCCGCCCGCGCCGCCCGCGCCTGCGTCATCAGCCCGCGCGGCGGCCGCTCCTGCAGCCGCGGCCGCCGCTACCGCCCCGAGCTCCATGGGCTTCTGCGCGCCGCCGGTGTCTGGCCAAGTCCAGGGAGCCGCGGCGCCGCGTGCCGGGAAGCCATCGCCGCAGCCCGAGGCCGGGTCCCGGGTCGGGGACTGCAGGGGGAGGTGACGGCGGCGGCGGGAGCCCCACCGGGGGCCTGGGACTGGGAACTGCCTCCAGCTTCACGGTCAGTTAGGAGGGAAAACTGGGGCAGGGAGAGGCTGGGGCGGGCGAGGAGCGAGGACCGCGGCCGGGAGGCTCGCAGTGCCCCGGGCGCGCCGTGCAGTTTGCGCGGAGCCGGGGTCGAAGTAGGGGATCGTGTGCGCGCGCGTAGGGGGGCGTCCCGAGTAAGGGGAAACGGAGGTCGCGAGTGGCCGGGGCGGGGCGGGCGTGCGTCCCCGCTTTGCCCCTCCCACTTCCCCGGTTCCTGGGAGATGGCAGAGAAGGGTGGTGAAGTCCTCTCTGGGTCGGGGAAAGGCTGGGCCGGGAGTGGAGGCACGAGTCCTGAGGCGTCCTCACCCTACCGGAATCAGGCTCGCTCGCTCACCGAACGCTGGCCCAGGACCTTGCACGGCCCTCTTGCCACGGGTGGTCGCCAGAGCAGCGCCTTCAAGGTGGGGGGCGGTCCTTGGTCCCAGCGCTGGCCAGGTGCGCAGTGCCCGGACGTCCCCAGCTCTCCCCGGCTGGGACTGGAATCCCCAGCTTGAAGATGGTAATCACTGGGAACTACGGGTAGCCGCGGGGGGGTGGGGGGGGGAGGGAGGGGAGGGGACAGCCAGCCCTGCCTGCTGTGCAAGGATGGCCAGTGGTTACCCAGAGAGGGTACCTGCAAGGTGAAGCTGGGTCACCCGAGGAGCCCATTAAGGCGGGACAGCCGGTAGGGTACAGGTTTTAAAAGCGCCACAGGAATAAATGGGGTTTGAGACTAGAAGGGCCGCTGATGACTTTCTGAGGTTCCAGTTTTGAGGGGCCTCCCTGTTCTCAAAAGTGAAAGTAATCCTTGGCAGCTGGATCCTCCAGAAAAGGTGTTTCTCAGGTAATGGCTTCACATACAGTTTCAGAGGACTGTCGGGAGCCTACCTGGGTGGCTGTGTGCCAGCGTGTGTCCAGAGAGGCTAGCTGGGCAGGAGACCAGTGTAACCACAGAACTTGGTATGACAGTGGCAGCAATGCACACCTGGGTGGCTGTGTGCCAGCGTGTGTCCAGAGAGGCTAGCTGGGCAGGGGACCAGTGTAACCACAGAACGTGGTATGACAGTGGCAGCAATGCACACAGTGGTTCCGGGGGTGGGTCTGAAAAGGGTGCATAGAGAAAGTGCCTGCCCGAGTTCTTCACTGAACTGCTGAGTGCCCAGATGAATGATCACTTCTCAGTGGGCTGGACATTAGTTGTTTATGTGTCTGTGTAGTTCTCTGCAGGTGAACCTGAGGGGAAGACATCTCGTGGGGTTGGACTTAGCCCTCTAGGAACAGGGACAGGTGAAGGTGGAAAGACTTCCTTCCTGATGAAGGCACAGGTGCCTCGCCTGCTGTGACACATAGATGCCTTTGACTGTGGTTGGACAGCTGATCCAGTGTGAGGCATCTGGGGGATGAGTTAACAGGAGACCACTGACGTGGGACCAGCAGATTGCGTAATGGTTATGTCGCTGGACTCAGATGTGGTCGACTGCAGTTCAAGTCTCGCACCCAGCAGCTTAAAACTCATGCCTGGTGTGTATGCACGTGCGTGCCCCAAAATCCTGAGAAGAAGGGATTGCGGTATGGCCATTCCCCCTGAGGGGTGATTTCTCGCTGTCTATCTCTGTTTCTCCAGCAAGCGCACATGCCCTATAGCAAAACTATCTTTAAAAAAAGAGACCACTGACATTAGACATGGTGTTTTGAGGTAGAGATTGATCACAAAAAACAGACTGTTGGAAGTGGAGTTTTAGAAGCCAGGAAATTAAGGGGACTGAGGATTTAAAAGGTGGTGGCAAACTGACAAATCAAAAGAGATAACAGGACAAAGTGTCCAAATTTAGGTACCCTGCTGTCCTCTATATAAACAAATCTTTCAGCATGTCTTTAAAGATATTGAACATGTATTTGAACTGTCCCTGTGACAGTTGACAGAAGGTTTCTTGCTAGAGAAAGGTCAGCAGCATTTAATAACGTTACGAACGATGCCTGGTCTGTATGACTAAGCGGTAGGAGAGGTGTGAACAGTAGAGTGTACATTTTACTCTCGACTGAAGTCACATCTTCAGTCGTCATTACACTTCAGCGCTGCAGATTCTAGTCGCTTCATTGTGATAGTGTCTTAAAACCCATCAATTCAGAGTTCTTCTTTAGTATTTTGAAACAGTCCAAAGAACATATAATAGGCTGAAAAATCAAGAAGGCAAGGACGGGCCCAGCTATGGCAGCATGCTCTGATAACCCCTGCTACTTGGCGGGCTAAGGCCACCTCCGAGGCCCAGGTTCAACTCCTGGCTCACCCTAAACATGGCTCAGCTGCTTGGGAAGTTGAGGCAGGAGGATAACCACCTAGCCAGACGCTGTCTGGAAAGAGAAGTGACAGCCAAGGAGAACACATTATCTTATAAGGCCAGCTGGTTTTGCCCGCACTGTCAGATTCCTTGGGGGGCGTAGTATTTAGTAGGCCCGTCTGTTCTGAAACCTTACTGTGTTTTCTCTCACGCCGGCTTACACGGTGCTGGCGTGTGCCAAGCATTGTTCTAAGCACTCTATAAAGTCCTCACGGGAGGCAGGTGTTATTGTCCTGTTGTGCAGATTGGGAAACTGAGACACAAGAACTTACGCCACAGTGCACATAATTAGAGGGTGGCCGAGCTGGGATTTGGAACCAGGCGATCGAGCCCTCCTACGCTCCTAACCATCGGCTGTACAACCTGCCCTCAGGCTCCGTTTCATTCACAGAGTGCATGTTTATTATGGGATTGATAACTGCCCCGTAAACTACGGTGAGGCCATCCTTCTAAAAGCAAGGACTCCATTCAAGGATAAGCTCTTGTCCCTTGCATTCTTCCTGTTTTCCTAGAAGAACGTGGGATGTGCTGGTGGGATGCTCCTTCATCGTCCCAGCCTACCCTTTTAGGTAGGGGCGAGGTCACGTGTAAGCAGAGTAGCTCAGCGGCAGAGGCCGGATGCTCTGGTACATTCGGCGTAGGGGTACCTGGGACCCAGGTGCCAGCCTCACAGGGCAGATGTGGGGGAGCTCGCTCTCAAACAGGAGTGTTCTTTTTTTAAAAAAAACTATTTTATTTAACTTTATTAATTGTTACTGTTAGTCTTAATTTGAGCAAAGAGAGAGGCAGAGAGAGAGAAAGTGAGAAAGCAAGCCGCCAGGCCCGGGACTTGAACCACAGTCAGCCATGTGGGAGTCCAGCACGCTTAACCTCCGCCCCACCTGCCAGCTTCACAGCAAGTGTTTGCACACCTGTGAGCCCTCATGTCCTCGCAGGCCTAAAGGTAAGAAGCCCTCAACACAGCGCTTGCCTAGAAAAAACTCCAGGATTTATCATCGTTGGGGATTCCAGGCTCCTGAACGCCGCCAATAGACAGACAGTAAAAGGAAGTGCTCGGCTGGACCGAGTGGTGCCTAGAAGAGAGGCCGGCCTGCAGCCAGGTGCCAAACGTGCGGGCCAGCCTCGGAGCTGCAGCTCGCAAGCAGCCGTACAGAGCTGGGGTCGGTCTGTCCCCCGGCCCTGGTCAACGAAAGCAATAAAAGCCAACTACAGAGGAGCTCGGGGCGCGGCCGCGCAGTCTGTGCTGCAGAGGGCCTGGGAAGCCTGGTGGGGCATCGTATTCCAGCCCTGAGCAGACGTGGCCGGGACTTAGGCCTTCCTTTGCATCCCACCCTTCATTTCAGCCTAGTGCCCTATTGCAGCGTGAAGGGAGCCACTGTCCTCCTCGTATGTGTTTCCTCTAGTGACCATGCATTCGTCCCGCACCTAGTCTTTTTTTTTTTTAGAGGTTTTTGCTATAGGGCGCGTGCGCTCGCCAGACAGACAGAGAGAGACATAGAGACAGAAAGCGAGAAATCACCCCCCAGAGGGGATGGTCACGCCACAATCCCTTCTCCTCCATTCTCCTCTCGGGATCTTGGGCACGCACGCACACGCGCCCGGCATGAGTTTTAAGCCACCGGGTCTGGGACTCGAACCGCGGTCGACTACGTGGGAGTCCAGCGACATAGCCATTACGCTAACTGCTGGTTCCCGCGCACCTAGTCTTAAAGTGTACTCGCTGGGGCTAGGTCCTCGGCAGAGCGGTATCCCCCCACCCCCACCCCCGGCAACGAGAGGCCTACCCTGGTCCAGGCAGCCTGAAGCATCTCAGCCAGTAGGAGAGGATGCAGAACGGAAGGAAGGGGATGACAGCATGACCAGACTCGGTGGGGCGGGGTGCTCTCTGTCTCTGTCTCTGTCTCACACGTGTGTGTATGCTCTCATGAATAAGGGAAACTGTAGAAGACATGTTGCGAAGTTAATGGCAATATGTGGGTAAAGTTTATTTCCAGTTAGAGAAAGGGTCTTCTCGTGTTTCCAAAGGGTGGCAGAGTCCCTCCTACGGCTATTAAGGCGTGTGCGAGAAGGGTCGCGTACTGGATTGTCACACGTGGAACTGCTCAAACACACAGGCAGCTCGATAGCCAGAGAGAGGAACGGAGCCCACGGTCGAGGAGGAGGGAGAGAGAATGACCTGCGGGTGGGAAGATGGAGGCTAATGTGCTGCCTCTAGATTTTTCCTGGTTTTGAATTTGTAAAATCATTTTTTTGAGGTTTTGGCTGTAGGGCACATGCACTTGCCAGAAAGACAGAGAGAGACAGAGAGACAGAAAGCAAGAAATCACCCCCCGGGGGGATGGCCACGCTGCAATCCCTTCTCCTCCATTCTCCTCTCGGAATCTTGAGCACGCACGCACACGTGGCGTGAGGTTAAGCCACCGGGTCCGGGACTCGAACTGTAGTTGTCTACATGGGAGTCCAGCAACATAGCCATTATGCCAACTGCTGGTCCCATTTTCTTTTTTTTTTAAAGAATTATTTTTTATTTAATTTCATTCATTGTCATTTTGTTTTTTTTTAAGTTAACTAGAGAGAGACAGGGAAAGAGAAGAAAAGTGAGGAAGCAAGCTGCCAGGTTCAGGACTTGAACCACGGTCAGCCATGTGGGAGTCCAGCCACCTTAACCACCACGCCACCTGCCGGCCCCCCCTTTTTTATTAATTGCCAGAGGGCAAGTGTGTCACCAGAAAGAGAGGCGAGTGCACTCCTTCATGGTGGCCTGGCCGTGCTACAGTCCTTTTCCCTCCATTCCTCCTTCCGTCGGGAAGTGTACGTATACGCACCCAGTGTTCTTTGTGAACTTCTGGAGCCGAGATTCAAACCTCAGTCAGCCCCGTGGGGCCCCGCTCCCCGTGCACAGGAGTTAGCTCACGGCACTCAGGCTGGCCGGATCTGCTTCCCTCATGAAGCAGATTTCCAGGGATAAATGGCCAGGTCATTCCTGGCTGTCGTCTGTGAAGATGAAAAGCCTCCAGTTGCAGGTCCCACCTAATTCATTCATTCATCCCAGTGCAACTGAAATCCAGGAAAACGCCGTCTTCCCATGATCTCCTCCAAACCATAGCCTTCCTGGCATGGAGAGCTTGACGATGGAATTCTACGGATTGCCTGTTCCACCCAGGACGTGAGTCCCTGCTCAGGGCAGTGAGGGTAGGAAGCTTTTGGCAAAACTGATTCCTTCCCTTTCCAGGTGAGCCTAGTGGGACAGGTGCATCCTGCCACGGTCCTGCTCAGTAAGTCTTGACTTTGGTATGTAAAGTGTGTTTCCAAACCAAGAAGCAGAAAATCTAGAAAGACAGGTTGGTTAGGGTAATGATCTGTGCTGGGAAGGCTACTCGCCAGCTAGTGCAAAGGTCTGGGCTTTGCCACGGGCTTGCTTTGTGGCTTGGAGCGAGTCAGGTGGCCCGGCTAAGCCTCACTTTACCCTAAAATGAGTATCTGCTCAGGCTGTAAAATTCAGAGTACATCCTGGATGTGCAAACATTTAAATATTGAAAAATAGCCAGGTTAAACGTCGGCTTTTTAAAGGTTTCTTTGGCTTATCTCTGTAATATTTGACGTATTTCAATAGTGCTTTTTCCTATCTGCTCTTAAAGAATGAACAAAAGTAAACTGTGATGGCCTGCCACAATTCATTGAGAAAGCTGAACATGCCCAGGAAAACTGTTTACAGATAGTTACTAGCAGGCTTCTTTCTGAATGTTAGCAAAGAACGGGAAAGAAGAGAAGTGTGGGACCAGCAGGTGGCATGGTGCTTAAGGCACTGGACTCCCACATGCCCAGCCGAGGTTCAAGTCCCAGACCTGGCCTTTTCACTTTCTCTCTCTGTCTGTCTCTCTCTGGTGAGCACATATGCTCTGTAGCAAATTAAAAATGAATAATAATAATAAATAAAATCTTTACAAAAACATTTCTAAAGACATTTTCTAAAAAGAGAAGTGTCTGATAAAAACATAAAATCCAAGACATAGCAGAGGCTGTCGACCGTGCCTGGGGACAGAGGGCTCGGCGTCCTGGGTGGCCGGGGACCTTAGCCATCAGCTCGGTCGGCCTCTTGGTTGTAGACTGAGGGGGCTGAGCCTGGGGAGGGTGTCCTCCCGGGATGGGCGGTCCAGGAGCAGCAGCACTGGGCCTCCTGACTCCAGTCCCCCACCTTCCGTTTGGCGCTAGCCTCCCATCTGTCCCCCAAGCCCTTGAGCAGACTCAGAGGGCCCTGGCTGGGAGGCAGGGCTGTCTTCCTGGGGTCCTTCCAAGGCTCGCCTCTTCATTCCCACGCCAGGTGCCTGGAGCACCTGGATCAGCAGGGCCTGAAAGCCCCTCAGCCCCCTTCTCCAAGCCTGGCACGTTGCCGTGACTGCTCGCACTCTCGCTACTTCTAGTCCCTAAAAAAGCCAGCTGTGGCCTGAGTGATGTCACAGTGGCTGCATGCCTGCACGGGGCACAATGCAGGGCCAGGCGCCATCCTCAGCACCCTCAGGTGGGAGGCTGGGCTGGCTGGGCTCTGCCTGGCCTAGGGTAGGTGGGCTTTCTCTCAGGAAGGAACAGCATCCCGGGACTTGGGCCCTCAGGGCGTTTCCCAGGGCGACCCTCCCGGCAGAGGCAGAGGCTTCACAGCCCACCTGCTCCTAGGCTAGGCAGGGCAGTCCCCTGCTGTGGGCTGGTGTTCCACTGTGGCTCCGCCTTCCGGGCCACGTGCTCATGTCCCCCTGCAGCCCTGAGTGTGGCTGGCTGCAGGTAGCACCATCTCTGTAACCAGGTGTGGGCGAGATAGCCAAACTCAGCAGGCCTAGGTCACTGACAGAAACGCCAGCCCCTCTGTATTCCAGTTACTAGACAGCGTTTAGTGGTTGTAGTGAGTGGTCGCAGGTCGGCACGGGGGTGCGAGCAGACTTCGGGGGTACACGCTAGTATCTGCACTTCCTGGAAGCATGAACTCGGGCGATGTCTCCAAGTCCAGTCCCCTTCTCTAAGAGGGGGTGGGAAGTGGCGGCTTATTCCTGCACCAGAGGAGATGCAGCGCGCACGCCAGCAGGCACGGCAAGTGCACAGCCCGGGGCCTGGCAGGTGTGACGTGCATCAGGGCCGCCCTGCACTCAGCACACCCATGCGGTGCCGCAGTCCAGCGCCGTGCCCACGCGGAGCCTGCCCTGCCAGGCCGGACCTGGTCAGCAGCAGGTGAGCGTGCACGCGGCTGCAGAGGGCTGACGGTCTGGGGGTGCTGCACTGGCAGCCGTCAGTCACGGGGAGCGGTCACTGGCCGGCTGATAGCAGGCTTCCTGCTGCAGGGCGGCTTCGGGGCAGCCACTTAAACGGCCAAGTGGGAGCCGCCCACGAGACCGCGGGAGCAAGGAGGCACCTGGGCATTTTATGAGCGAGCGCTGCCTCTTGAATCTCACCTCTTTGCACATCTGAAAACTGGCCAGACCAGGGTTTGCAAGAGGCCAGCTGGGCCTCAGAGTCTCTCCCCAAAAGGCTGCGTTTTTGAGGGGCCCCGTGTGTGAGGTGGCCAGTGGGTGTCCTGCTCCGGGAGAGAAGGGCACCGACGGGAGACGGGGAGAGGGAGCGCGCTGGTTTCCATCGTCGTTTTGAGTGTTTGCTGTGGGTGTGTGCGCAGCTGGGGGACAGAGGCAAGCTGAGAAATCACCCCCAAGGGCCCTTCTCCTCTCGGGATTTTGGGCACACACGCACACATGCCTGCTGTGATTTTCAGGCCGTCGGGTCTGGGGGCTCCAACTGAGCAGTCGGCCACGTGGGGTCCAGTGCCACTGGCCACACACACCCCGTTTTCTGTTTGAGGACTGGGTACTACGGGCTCCTGAGAGCTAGTGGGCAGGAGGTTTACTTAGAAGAGTCTTTAAAAAGCCACAGAGGTCTAGTCTGCCCGGTCACCGAGGAGGAGGATTCGTGGCCACCGGGCCCTGCAGACGGGAGGAGCAGGAAGCGGACTCCTGCGGGGTCCCCCATGGGTAAGGAGAAGCAGCAGCCCGCACTGCGCCCGGCATGAGGGCTCCGGCTGCACTGCGCCCTTGGGCCTCACGCCTGCAGAGCCTGCTCCTCCCATCCCTGCAGTGGGGACCGCCCTGAGTGCGGAGGCACTGCCTGTGCGAGGCCCGGCCTGGCAGGTGCCAATCGGTCCCAGCTCTGCTCCTGTCGCGACGCTGCCCGTGTGGTCTCCATCAGCTTTTTTTTTTCTTTTTTGGAGAGGTTTTTGCTATAGGGCGCGTGCGCTCACCGGAAAGACAGAGAGAGACAGAAAGCGAGAAATCACCCCCAAGGGGGGATGCAATCCCTTCTCCTTCATTCTCCTCTCTGGATCTTGGGCACACACGCTCACGCGCCCGGCATGAGTTTAAGCCACCGGGTCTGGACTCAAACTGTGGTTGACTACACAGGAGTCAGCGACTACACCAACTGCTGGTCCCTCATCAGCTTTTAACAAAGTGCCGGCTGGGCCTGCATTTCCACGTCCGTGACGCAGGGGAATTCGATGGAAATCGGACTGTGATGTTCTTTCTAGCTCTAAAATGCCAAATCCGGTCCTGATTGTTTTTCCTAGCTTGTCTGAAAGTTGTCCCAGTTTGTATCCTCGTTGCAACATGTGACACACCACACCCGCAGGACGGGAAAGCAGAGCCTTACCGAGCAGTGATCTCTGGTGTCACAGCGTGCCGTGCCACACCGTGGGGGTGTCTTCTGACAGTCCACGAGGTGGAAGGTGGTCAGCAGGAGCCGGGCAGGGGGCAGCCGTGGCCTCGCCTCGCCATTCTCCTAGATGAAGGTCGTGGCCACAGCCTGCGTGTGTGCACCAGGGGGTTTAGGTTTTGTTTTCAGGTTTTTGCTGAAGGCCGTGTACGCTATCGGAGAGACAGAGGGAAGGGGAAGTGAGCCGCAGCCTTGGGGGCGGCCACGCCGCAATCCCCTCTCCTTCCCCTTGGCATTTTGGGTGCACACGTGCACCTGACATGGTTTTGAAGCCAGCGGGTTCTGGGACTTAAACCACAGTGTTGGCCACGTGGGATCCGGTGCCTTAATCACCATGCATGGACTGGCCTGCGCCTGGGCTTTATAAGGAAGCGGCCAGTTAGGAGGCAGGTGGGAAAACCCAGCTTCCTGACCACCCTGGTCTCCCCCTCGGTGCACCTTCACAGGTGGTCTTGCAGGTGTAATAGTTTCCTCTTCTCCTCCGAGGGTTGCTGCAGTGCGGGTATGAGAGGGACAAGCGGCAGGTGGGGTCCAAGCCCTCTTCTGAGCAGCCGTGGGGGCCTGTTGGTGAGCCCGCAGGGCAGGCGGCCCGGGGCCTGTCTAGACACCTTCCTTGGCAGTGGCAGGTGTGATGCAGGAGAGGAGGCTGCGGGCCACACCCTCCGCTGTGGGAAAGCTCAGTGACTCACTCTGTGTTTTATGAAAGATTTCAAACACAGTGAGTCATCATTCATGCTTTGTCTCGGAGATTCATCTAGAAGTGGGCATGAAGTTTCCAGCCCTTTTCAATCCTTTCACAAATTAAAATTGTAGCTCGGATGAATTAATTTGTTACTTGATTCATTTCTTTTTCTTTCTTTCTTTTTTTGGAGAGGGTTTTGCTATAGGGCGCGTGCGCTCGCCAGACAGAGACAGAGAGAAAGCAAGAAATCACCCCCCAGGGGGCATGGCCATGCCGCAATCCCTTCTCCATTCTCCTCTCGGGATCTTGGGCATGCACGCACACGCGCCCAGTGTGAGTTTAAGCCACTGGGTCCGGGACTCGAACTGCAGTCGACTACGTAGGAGTCCAGCGACATAGCCATTACGCTAACTGCTGGTCCCTATTTGTTATTATTTTTAAATTTGTTATAGGACATATGTGCTCACAAGAGAGAGAAAGCAAGGGAAAGTGAGAAAGCAAGCTGCCTGGCCCAGAACTCAGACTGCGGTTGGCCAGGTGGAGGTCCACCACCAAGCCACCCACGGGCCCTGTAAGAATACTTTCATACATACATGTGTGTATACTCACACATAAAGCTTGCCATGGGGGTGTGCGTTCACCGGAGAGAGATGGACAGTGACAGAGAGAAGGAAGGTGCGAAATCACCCCCTGGTGGGATGGCTGCACTGCACTCCCTTCTCCGTTCTCCTCTTGGGATTTTGGGCATGCAGGCACACGAGTCCGGTGTGACTCTCAAGCTGCTGGGCCTGGGAGTTGAGCCAGGGAGTCAGCCATGTGGGATCCAGCACCCTAACCTCCACGCCACCTGCTGGCCCTGAGAATACTTTTGTATTTCAAGCCTGTCGCTCTGCAGTGTGAGAAGTCGGAGGCAGACGCTGTATGAAGGCAGTACGGTGTGAACCATGGACGATTAATGTGGTCAGGGTGAGCTAGGTCGGGACTTAACCACAGGAAGGGTGCATGGACGATTAATGTGGTCAGGGTGAGCTAGGTCGGGACTTAACCACAGGAAGGGTGCTGCCTTCTCGGGACAGCGTGGGTGATTTCCCAAGGTAGGCGGATGCTAGATTTATTAAAATGTTACGTATTCATTTGAAACAAAATTGACTTAAGCCCAGAGCTTGCAACTTAAATCCCCTCTGTCTGCTGGCTCCTGACCTCTGCTGAGGAGTTGACAAAAGCAGTTTCCACTACTGCGTTTTCTACTGTGGAAGCCCTGAAGTCCAGCCCTCCCTTGTTTGTTCGCATTATTTTGTAGATACCCCGTCTCTAGGCTGGGGGGTGTAGTGTGCCTGGTGTTGAGTTGTTAAGCCTTCCCGCTGGCTTCCCTTCATCCGCTTCACTGTGCAGGGGTGGGTGCGAGAACGTGGTGGGCAGATGCTTTCGCGAAAGAACCCTGCGCTCCGAGGGCTTGCTCTGGCCCTGGCTGCGCGGCTCCGCAGCTCACTGGCACCCCAAAGACCCTCCTGGTGGAGAACTAGGAGTCTGAGGCTCCAGCAGGGCCGCCGTGCCTGTGACCCTGCCCATGCTCGGCGAGGACCACGTTTCCGGCCAGGTGACAGACCTACAGCCACTGATGGTCAACCGCCGGCACCGTAGCTGGGCTCTGCCCCTCGGGACGGGCGATGCTGGGCCAGGTCGGGGTCCACCCCTGCCAGCAGGCCGAGAGCACCGTGGATGGGGCTGTGAGCAGGGCCTTGGCACCTCGCCATCGAAGCTCTGAGCTGCCCGCCGTGGGCAGGCGACCTGGGAGCCATCAGTTTCTGAGATGCCTCGCGGGCAATGCTGCAGGCCGATGAGGTGAAGACAGAAGTGGAGGGGCGGCTTGGCGCCTTCTGCGGCTGCACGAGCTGGGGCCAGCAGACTCAGCCGCAGGTGCCCGGCACCCGCTTGCTGCCTCCAGCCGTTAGGAAACGGGGCTCTGCTCGGCACTCGCCCTGTGGGGACTGGCACCCTCCTGAGGAGAGGCGTGGGGTGGCAGGACCTGCACGGCTGTCACTGGCACCCCCACCGGCTTCCTCCACGCTCACGCCAGCCCTGCAGGAGGCGGCTGTGGCTGTCCTGCGCCGTCTCCCCCTCGTCTTCAGAAGGTGGGGAGACAGCACTTTTCCTGCCGAGGAGTGCCCCCAGAGCACTTGGTCCTCCATCACCCGCTCGTTCTCTTTTTTTAAGCGTGTTTGTTTATTCCTTCCATGAGAGGGAGGCAGAGACCGGCACCCGCAGTGGGTCCCCGCACGCGATCCACCCCGATCACAGGCACATGCGCGTACCCAGTGCTCAAGGAGGTCCCCGGATGTAGAGCCAGGACCCTACCCACCTGGGTCTGGTCGCATCGCCCGTGTGCCACCTGCCGGCCCCATTTCTCTCTGTCTTAAAAACTGAGCGCACCCGCTGAGCCGTGTCTGCCCAGCAGGGCCCCCTGACCAGGAGATCGGGTGCTAGTCCCGCTCTGGGCGGGTGCCCGCGTTCGCTGGCTCTCTCGTGCACACCCCTCCGGGATGGTCTGGGCAGGGCGGTCCTATTTCACAGATGCTAAGTTAACTCTCAAGGATGAGGACGGGAGCTCACGTTTCACTTTTTTCGTTTCATTTATCTCATTGCCAGTGGGCTCAGGCATTCACTTGAGAGAGACAGATGCTGAGAGGGAGGGAGGAAGCACCCCCGTGGGGCACGGTCACACCGCAGTCCCATCTGCCCTCTCTCCGTCCCGCTGGGACTTTGGACACGCACAGAGACACACTCACACCCAGAATGCTTTCCAAGCCATGGGCCAGTCAGTGGGCGATTCCAACCAGCCGGCCACGTGGGCTCCTTTAACCGCGAGGCTACGGGGTGGCCCGAGGACCGAGAGCCGCGGTGTACAGGAAGGGGCCCACCAGGTGCCCAGGGCGCTCTGCAGACGGGGTGACGCCGGGTTCCCGGTTCTGCCCTCTCCAGATGCCAGTATGGACAGGATAGCTGACGATGCTCCTCCCCGCCCATCACTCCCGAGACATTGAGCGGAAGCCCGAGTACCTCCAGCCGGAGAAGTGCGCCCCCCCCGCCCCGCCCCGGCCCCGCGGGAACCATGTGGTTTATCCGCGACGGCTGCGGCATCGCCTGTGCCATCGTCACCTGGTTCCTGGTCCTCTACGCGGAGTTCGTGGTGCTCTTTGTCATGCTGATCCCGTCCCGGGACTACGTGTACAGCGTCATCAACGGAGTCCTGTTCAACCTGCTGGCCTTCCTGGCCCTGGCCTCCCACGGCCGGGCCATGCTCACCGACCCCGTGAGTATGTCGGGGCTCGTCGTGACCGGCCCCCACGCTCCTCCTCGGGCCCTCGCGTGGCCTCAGCTTGCATGCCGCCCCAGACTCGGGAACGTGGACCCTGGAGGGCCGGGGCTGGGTGGGAAGGTGGGGCCCCCACCCCCAGGTCAGGGTTCCCGGAACTCTGGCTTGGGAAGAGGAGCCAGCGGCGGTGCTGCAGCCCCTCGCGGCCGAACGATGCTGTGTGCTGCTGTGTACGCCAGCTGAGCCTGCTGCAGGAGGGTTGGTCTAGGGGAGCTCTGGCCTCCAGGGAGAGGAGAGGCGGCAGGTGACCTGGAGACGGGGCACGGTGGGAGCAGAAAGCGAGCCGCGGTGGGATGGACTCCGTTAGGACGGGTCCCTGTGAGGAGGGACTGGAGCCAGGTGGGTTTGAATGAAAGCCACACGCAGTCCCAGGACACCGCACGGAAGCGTCCACTCCTGAAAGGCTGGCCGAGCCTGTCAGGCGACCCGAGCACCTCCGGGTGCACTCCATGGGCAGAGCAGCGGGCTGGCCGCGCTCGCCCTCCTCGCTCCGCACCTCGTACTGATCCAGGAGCCCTCCTGCAGCTCGAGTCCCCACACGTGTGTGGGACTCGCGTCTCCATCAGGAAGGGGTGCTCTGCTCATGGTGGCCGCCCAGAACGCGTGAGGGACGGCGGGTCCTGCTGTTCCTTCCAGAAGGCTACACCCCCGCTGGCTCAGGTGGTGGGTGCTCACCCCTCGGGAAGGCGCTCTCGCAGTTCCACCTGTGAGGCCCCTGGTCCACATGGCACCCCGACATGCATGCCTCGGGGATCGCACTTGCTGGCAGGGCGGGGGTTGGCCCAGCCGTGGGCTGCTCACAGGCGCACCCAGCACCGCCCCCTGGAGGAAGTGACAGGTACAGCCACGAGGGCCCCAGGCAGGGCCTCCGAGAGTCTTCAGCCACGTGGCCCACACCGAAGCTCGTGCGTTTGTGACGCTCTTGCTGGGGGAGCAGAAGTGGAAGAGGTTGTTTTGCTGAGCTTCTAGTCCAGGGTCTCCTAAGCCCCACTGTCCTCCCTTTAGGGGGCCCTCTGGGTCGGGAAGACACGGTAGCCCCGCCCAGGCATGGCGGTGGCAGAGGAGAACAGGGAGGGGATGTTAGCTGAGGCAGGCGGGGCGACCGCATGGAGGGGGTGATGCCCGGGCCCTTCTCATCAGCAGGGGACCCTGGCAGGGGAGGTGGGGTGGCGGAGCAGGACGGCGTAGACGTCCCAGCAGAGGGACTCGGGAACGTGGGCGCGCGGCCCCTCTGGGCGGCCAGGAGTGGTGAGGATCCTGGGCCTTAGGGTCAGGTGGGTGCAGGACCGGGGGTGCCCAAGAAGCAGGGGAACAGCTGGGTGACGAGGGGCCGCCTGGTGCCCCGAGGACGTTAAACAGCGACAGGAGCAGTTGTCCCTTTGCAAGGTTCACTGTGGGGAGGGGACGAGCCCTGGGGCACTGGCGGGCTGGAGTGCGTGGCCGTGTTGCTGAGCAGCAGGCGCGCTGTGCACAGGACGGGGGGCGGGGGCCGATGGCGCAGAGCACGTCACAGAAAGCCCCGGGGAAGCTGCAGCGGCGAGCCGGGGGAGTGCGGGTGCCCTGACGGGTCGGCCTTGGGCCAGGGCCTGGGGGGACCTCTGAGCCCTGCCGTTCCCGCTTACCTGGACCACAGGAGGCTGCGAGCCTGCCACCTGAGGCCCTCACGGAGGCGGCTGTGGGAGGCTCAGAGGCCAGAGCAGGAGGCGGGCGTGGGCTTGGCGTGTTGGAGAGACGGGCTGTGGCCAGGGCGAGTGTGTGGGGCCAGAGGGGCCGGAGCGGTGGCGGGGGCAGAGGCGAGGCAGCAGAGCAGGCCCCTGGAGGGCAGGAGAGCTCCGCTCTTGGTTCTGAGTGCAGTGGGAGCCATCAGGCCGCCTCTGACCTGCCTTGTGCTGTGACGGAGGTCGAGCCGGGTGCGTGAGACGGGGACGAGGCATCGCGGTGACCAGACAGCACGCCGTGTCTCGGCCACTTGGGAGCAGGGACGCGGGAAAGAAGCTGTGCTGTTGGGGTGTATTTTAGGCCACGCTTCTCAAGCCTGGCGTGCCCTGAGACCCTTTGGAGAGTTCTTAAAGAGTCCCCATGCTGGGCTGTACCCCAGATTCTGCCCTGTTGTTCGGGGCTGGGGCTGGGTGTCGGGAGGCCTCTGGCTTATACAGCACCTGAGGAGGAGGCGCCCCCCGGCCTCGCTGCCCCTCGCACGCATTCTCTCACACACACACACACCCCCATGCGGCAGCCTCTTCACGGACCTCCCGCGGCCCAGCCCGTGCCCACGGTGCGGGAGAGCGCGTCTTCACCGGGAAGCTTGCTCGGCCTCCCGCCCACGTGGGTGAGTGGCAGAGCGGACCCCAGGCTCCGGGCAGCCTCTTGTGGCCCCATAGGAAACTGGGCCGGGAAAATGAAGGCTCGGATATCTACCACAGAAGGGAAGCAGCTCAAAGTGTATCCCCAGGCGTGCCCATCTCCGAAGCTCCATCCCACACCTGCCTCTCCAACCCTGCACGTGACAATTTATGTAAAACCTCACGTGTGAAACTGCAGCAGAGCTGCCAGGGGCTCCTGCAGGGGAGCCCCAGCACTGCCGGGCACCCCGGGCCCTTCAGGAGTGACCGCTGGGAGCCCAGGTTGAGGCTGAAAGCGGCCATGACGATGGGACACTGGACTCCGAGGCAGGCGGGCTGTGTGGAGGGGTGATGGCCGAGCCCTTCTCATCAGAGCAGGGGACACCGCAGGGGAGGCGAGGGTGGCTGCCTACAGTTCAAATCCCGGGCCTGGTGGCTTGCTTTCTCACTTGCCCTCACTCTCTCTGTGTCTCTCTGATAAACAAGCATGCCCTGTAACAAACTGAAAAAATAATAATGATAAATAAAATTCAATAATCCTTAGAAAAGAAAAGATTTACTGGGTTCCTTATAACACCGAGATCCCATCGCAGGGTGCGAGTTCCCTAACGGGACTGTAACGTTCTGTATCTCCAGAATTCCCATTGGACAGAACGTTCCGCGCACTTAGAGTCAGGGCTATAAACAATGTACCCTTACGTATCACTCTGGCCTGCTGGCCTTGCCAGTGAAACAGAGGCCGGCTCTGGTTCCCCCAAGCCCTTACTCTCCCACCTGCGGCTTCGATGTGTGATTGCAAACAATATCCCATAAGCTGGGACCACCACAGCCTTCTGGACCGTTTGGCGTGTGCCCATTCTCTGTGGCCTGGCAGTAGATGGGGCCACAGGAACTAAATGACGTGTTAATGAACCCACGGGGGGACCTGCCATGGGAACTGGAGGCAGAGGGATGGAGGAGGGCAGGGGCCGTGTGGGCAGGAGCACCAGCAGGCGGGGTCTGACTGCCGCTGTTTAAATTTGACCGGAGAGAGGGAAAGTGAGAAAGTAAGCCACCAGGTCTGGGACTCGAACCATGGTCGGCCAGGCGGGAGTCCAGCGCTCTTAGTAACCACGCCACCTGCTGGCCCTGTTACCAAGAAGTTTTAATTCTTTGTTCTGTGGCCTCCCTCGGATCTAGAGGGATCCCTTTCGAGTATTTAGATCTAGGACAATGTCTGTGGCCCACAAGATGCTTAAAGCTCAGAGATGTATCGGGTCGTTGGACAATCAGGATGTGCTTTTCTGCGCAGAAATGCATCGTGGCTTTTCTTTTTGCCCTGGCTGCCAGAACGCTCAGAGCCGAGCGTCTCGGTCACAGTGCTGTGTAACCCTAACAGTCCTTTTCTTGGGCCTAATTGTTCATTAACCTCATTGTAAGTTACTTCAAATCTGAGACTTGAGAAGAGGAGGAATATAAATCCACTGAGTTTACCCACGTTGTTTTTATTTATTAGTCTCTGCTATAGGGCAGGCGGGCCCGCCAGAGACAAGAGGCGGGGGTGAGAAATCACCCCTGGGGGGCCACACCCCACCCCTTTTCCTCCATGCTCCTCTCGGGACATGGGGCATGTATGCATGTACGTACACCCGATGCGAGTTTTTTTTTTTTTTTTTAGAGAGAAATTTTTTGCTATAGGGCACGTGCACTTGCTGGAGAGACAGAGAGACAGAAAGTGGGAAATCACCTCCCAGGGGGGCGGCCATACTACAGTCCCTTCTCCTCCATTCTCCTCAGGATTTTGGACTCGCACGCACGCACACGTGCCCAGCGTGAGTTTTAAGCCTCAGGTTCCAGGACTTGAACTGTGGTCAACCACATGAGAGTCCAACAATGTAACCATTACGCCATCTGCTGGTCTCCCCAGTGAGATTTCTAAGTCACTTGATGTGGGACTTGAACCACATATGTGGCCATGTGGCATCTAGCCACCAGGCCACCTGGCTGGCCCACTCTACAAAGCATTTTCAGCTTACTACACACGCAGAGGAAAGGCTGGGTGGACGCCCTTCACGCTCACCGTGGGTGGTCAGAGCAGGGCCGTTTTTGATCCTCTCACCTACATTTCTTTTTAAACCACTGATGAGTATTACTCCGGAAGCAAGGACAGAATCTGTGTGCTGGGACTGCCCGGCCGTGGGGACGCCAAGGCCTCCCTGTGTGGTGGGAGAGTGCGGGGACCAGAGGAGCAGGTGTCTCAGTAAGGCACGCCTCTGGCCCCCTGCTGTGTCCAGGACCGAGACCCTAACAAGGAGTTCTGAGATCTGCCAAGATGAGCCTGGAGGGGCATATTCTTTTCTTTCTTTTTTAGGAATTATTTTACTGAACTTTCTTCCTTTATCTCTTTCTTTCTTTCTTTAATTTAAATTTGACCGGAGAAGGGACAGGGTGTGTGTGTATGTGAGAGAGAGAAGGTGGGGTGAGTGAGAAAGCAGGCCCCCAGGTCCAGGGCTGGAATCGTGGTTGGCCACGTCGGAATCCAATGCCTTTAACCACCATGCCACCTGCCGGCCCAAGCACATTAAAAAAGAGAGAGGGAACCAGCAGTTGGCGTAATGGCTATGTCGCTGGACTCCCACGTAGTCGACCGCGGTTCGCGTCTCGGACCCGGTGGCTTACAACTCACGCCAGGCGGGTGTGCGTGCGTGCCCAAGATCCCGAGAGGAGAATGGAGGAGAAGGGGTTGCGCGTGACCATCCCCCCTGGGGGGTGATTTCTCGCTTTCTGTCTCTCTGTCTCTCTCTGTCTGTCTGGCGAGTGCACGCGCCCTATAGTGAAAAACCTCTCCAAAAAAAAAAAAAGAGAGAGAGAGAGAGTTATCAGAGACAGAGACCGGAAGGTGCATTGTCGCGGGCCCCTGGGCCTCAGTCCAGGGCTGGCCCATGTGTCCCCTGGCCCTGAGCTGTGGGTTCAGCTGGCTGGGCTGGGGCTTGGGCTCTGCCTGGGCAGGGCGAGCCCGCTGGGGGTCAGGCTGGGGCTGAGCGGCCTGGAGTCACGGCCCTGAGGAGCGTGCCAGCGGGCTCCCCTGCCCTTCACAGTTTAGGGGTTTACATGGGGTCTCCTGAGCCACAGCAGTTCTGGGGGCTGAGACCTTAGAAACTGGGCCTGGGGACCAGCAGATGGCATAATGGTTACGTCGCTGGATTCCCACGTAGTCAACCATGGTTCAAGTCCCAGACCTGGAGACTTAAAACTCACGTTGGGCTTCTGAGCATGCCCAAGATCCCGAGAGGAGAACAGAGAAGGGATTGCTGCGTGGCCATCCCCCATGGGGAGTGACTTCTCACTTTCTCTGTCTCTCTCTCTCTGGCAAGTGCACATGCCCTATGGCAAAAATCTCTCTCTTAAAGAGAAGAAACTGGCCCAGAAAGAAAAGCGCCTCGATCTTCGTCTAAGGAAGCCCAGCCCGTGCTGTCTGTGGGGTGTCGATCTCCTGTGCACGGGGACGGCGACTCAGGTGTGATCCAGAGGACGCCACGCGGCTCCCATAGTGCAGAGGGAATGAAGGCCTCTCTGGCCTCGGGTGTCCCGCTCGGGCAGTGGTAGCGTCTGGTCACATCCCCGGGAAAGCTGGTCCCGTCCCCACTCGTGCGGCCCCTTGAGCTTCATTTCTCTGCTTGTGCTTTTGTTGGGTTTCTTGTTTCTGCTCTTCTGTTTCCGTAAGACAGGGCCTCTGTGCCAGTCCTGGCCTCGGCTCCCAGCTGGCTGGACTGTGGGTGCCCCACACCTGGCCCTGCTTTGCACAGGGTGGCAGTGCTGCTCAGGCCACTCGGCCTCCCAGACCCACGTCACTGTCACCGTCTCTCAGGCTGGGGTGGGACTCGCACGTGGGCTGCCTGTGTGGCCTCAGCCTGTGGCGGACAGCATCTTAGCAAACATGCCGCTGCGGCTGGGCTAATGAGCCTTGGGCTTTTTGTTTTGTTTTGTTTTTAAGTTGTCAGACAAAGGGCGAGGGAGAAAGCACCCCCGGTGGGGCGTGGTCATGCCAGCCACCCACTCTCCCCATTTCCATCCTGCCGGCCGACTTTGAGCAGGTCCCCAGCCTCGGCCGCCTCACTGAGGGCACGCCTGTCCAGTCCGCCTGCTCCGCCCCCCAGGTGGCTGGGACCACAGGGCGCGGTGCCCAACGTGTAGGACGCAGCCTCCGAGCCCTGCTGTGCCACTGACTGCTCCTCTCCACCTCCTGGGCACCTCCTCCCAGGTGTCCCTCGGCTGCTCCGGACTCGGCACTCCTAACCGGACCTGGCAGCTCGTCCCCAGAGCCAGCCCTCTTAATGGCTTCAGAGTGCCCCATGTACAGCTACTGAAGTGGGACTGTCCCTGGTGCTGCCTCTCCTGTGTCACCCCCGCACCCCCACAGCTCTGAAATCGCTCTGTCCACCCGAGAGCGGCAGCCCGGCGGACCCCAGCCCACGCCGACACCCCTCCTCTCCCTCTCCCTCGCAGGGGGCCGTGCCCAAGGGAAACGCCACGAAAGAGTTCATCGAGAGCCTGCAGCTGAAGCCCGGCCAGGTGGTGTACAAGTGCCCCAAGTGCTGCAGCATCAAGCCCGACCGAGCCCACCACTGCAGGTACGGGCCCCGAGGGCACCTGGCCGCCCTGTCCGGCAGTGACCGTGCGAGTCCCTTCTGGCCCCTGCGAACCTGCCAGAGTAGACGGTGTCCGGCCTGGGCTCCAGGCCGTGCTGGGCCACAGCTGGCACGGCCCGGCGGGCCCTCGGGCGGCCTCGCCTCCGTCCACGAGGCGTCCTTGCAGGGCTCCTGCCTGCCCTGCTCTTGGCCTGCGAGGGTGCCCTGAGGCCGAGCGCAAGAAGATGCCCTGTGAGCCTCTCCCAGGGCTTCCCTTTAAGAAAACGCCTCCGGATGGTGACGGGTGTAGAATTCAGCCCGAGGGCCCTTTCGGGTGCTGAATGTTCCCTGCTGCTTTTCAGGTTTCTTTGTTCTCCATGAGACAGGGCTAGCTGGAAGTGGTTCTCTGTCCTTAGGGGAGACGAAATGCGAGATTACAGGAACGCTGAGTGTGCGGAGGCCCCCTCCAGGCCGGGTGTGCTGGGGGAAGGGCTGTGGAGGAGGAACTTGTTCTCAGTGTCGGGGGCCAGCTCGTGGGCGAAGGCCGTGGAGACCCTGGGTGTGAGCCAAGCGACCGCCAGGCTCCTGCCAGCCTGGGGAGAGCGGTCTGTCTGCACCGCGTGGAGCCCGTAGTCAGCTCCTTGGCGCCAGCTGCTCCCGGCACCCCGGCCCGGCCCGTCTCTTCCTCAGCCCTCCCACCTGTCTGCAGTCAGCCCCGGAGATGAGTGTTCCAGGGGGAGGACCCCTCAGTGAGGAGACTAAGGGCCAGACGGGTCAGGTGGCGCCGAGGTCGCACAGCTGGGTAGCGCTAGACCGAGCTGGGCCGTGGTCCTGGCCGCCGGTCCAGCAGGGCTCTTCCCCAGGAGCTCAGTCGAGGGCGATGCCTGTGACCACAGACTCGTGTTTCCCATGTCTGAACGAGCAGGCCAGACGTCCCCTCTAGTCCCCACCTGCTGGAAGCTGCGGGGCGGGGCTCGGGCAGGGCCCCTGGGGACTGCTGCTCTGGGGTTTGTGCCTCTGAGCTTGAGTGCGAGGCCTGTCGTGGGGCGTCAGCCCTGCCTTCCCTGCCGCCCTGACCAGGAGCGGGTGGTTCTCTGGGCATCACCCACTGAGAAGCCCTCGTTGCCTGCCTGGCCCCTCGGGGAAGCCCAGTGGGGTGGGTGGCTCTGGCTTTGGAGTTGAGAGGTCGGTGTGGGCAGGCCCAGCATCGTCCCAGCCCTTGGGGACCTCGGGCCAGATGCTGTGTCTTTGAGCCTCACTGTCCCCCGTGAGAGGATCGTCCTCCCTAGCCTGTCGTGAGGGTTAAAGGTGAGTAGCCACATAAGTCACCTTGCCAGGCAGAGAGCTGTCCGTCCACGCAGGGGGAGGAAGGGGAAGGGTGAGTTGGCTTACTTACGAGGGACCAGAAACTGGGTGTGGATTTCCAGGAAAGAAGTCAGGCCCTGCCTACCCTCCCCAGCACGTCTCACGGCCCCAGGGTGCTCCCGGGAGGTGTTTCCAAGAGCTGGGAACAAGCGGCTGGAGCTGCTGGCGCCACAGAGCTCGAGGGAGCATGCTCGCAAGTCCCCCCCTGCCTGGGGACGTGTGTGCCCATGGCCGCGACTCTGTGATGGCACATGATGGCCCAGGCCACCCAGGGCGTGTGGGGGGATAAGCAGACGCCCGGCACAGCAGACAGGCTGGGTGGTTTACGGCTGCTTGAGCCCCGAGCCTGCTGCTGGTTAGAGACGGTCGACAGCCGTGCCCGCTCGGAGGTGTGTGGCACGTGTGTGTCCCCGCCCAGCGGTTGGTTTCCTTGACACGGGCTCCATCCCCTGCGCTCTGGCAGGTGCCTCAGACCCTCCCAGCCTGGGCCTGCGGGTGACTGTCTGACATGGTCCAGCCGTCTCCTGGCTCTGGCTGCCCCGGGCCCGTCTGCAGCCCAGAGCGTCGGCAGACCTCAGCGCAGGCCTGGGCTGGGCCCTGGGCTGGTGGAGGTGGGTCGGACATGGTCCTGGTCGGGGCTGCCGCCCAGGCAGGGCAGGTGCACGCGCCACTGTGACACGGTTCGTAAGGGCTGCCACAGGGAGAGGTGCAGAGCCCTAGTGGGACCTGACCGTGCGTCCCGTGAGCCGTCACCCAGAGTGGCCAGGGAGCCTCGGCTGGTTCCTCTGGGCCGAGTACCACGGGAGGCCCCGTCCCTGGGAGGGCCCACACAAGCCAAGCAAACCTGAAGGCGAGTGGGCCAGGGAGCTCCTGGGGCCTCCCAACTCCCGGGGTACCCCTGGCCTGCAGAGTGGTAGGGAGCCCGG
The DNA here is from genome assembly GCA_026018925.1 of Tupaia tana. Classification (NCBI taxonomy): domain Eukaryota; kingdom Metazoa; phylum Chordata; class Mammalia; order Scandentia; family Tupaiidae; genus Tupaia; species Tupaia tana. Next base: position 43,956,905 of record JAKSZU010000022.1, read on the forward strand.
GGGAAGGGCGTGGGGAAGCTCTGCGGGGCCAGGAAGGCACCACCATTGAGGGCGAGGGGGTCTCAGCACCTGCTGCAGCACACCTCCCCATTGAGGGCGAGGGGGTCTCAGCACCTGCTGCAGCACACCTCCCCATTGAGGGCGAGGGGGTCTCAGCACCTGCTGCAGCACACCTCCCCCTCCATGGAGCTCGGCGGCCTGCAGGACAGGCTGCAGTGCGCCAGGGCCCGCGGGAGCGAGGACGGGGCCGTGAGGGTGGGTGGGGTGGGCACATGGAGAGTGCGGAGAAAGGACCTCTGACATCGGGGCCGCCCCAGCCGAGGCGGGGACACTAGGACATGACCTGGAGCCAGAATCCCCTGGCCACCGTGCTGGGGCCGCCCTGCCGTCCACGGAGGGGACAGCTGAGCCCCGATCCCTGCATGCAGGCTTGGGAGGGGGCAGCCACATCTCTCCCTCCTCCTCCCAGGGACCTCGAGTGACCCGCGGGCGGGGGGGCATGGCCGTCGGCTCCTCCAGGGTGGGCGGCACAGTCACCTGCACTGCCCCGCTGCGGGGACGCGGGCCTTGGGGCTGTCTCTGGGAGCAGGAAGGGCGAGCCCCCGCATGGCGGCCAACTTCGTCTTTCTCAGTGGGCCGCACCCAGTTTCCCTGCTGCCGCCCCAAGGGCATGTGGTTCTCACAGGAAGCCCAGCCAGGTCCTTGCGAAAGCGCTCTCGAGAGGCCGGAAGAGTGAGGGGCGGTGCGGCTGGAGAGCTGGCGAGGCTCCTCGGGGCCCTCGGAGGCGGCCCAGCCGTGCCAGCCCTGCCGAGAGCCCCTCTCGGAACCCTTCAGAGGGAGCCAGAGAGGGGCCCCGACACGCACCTCCCGGGGGGCCCTCGAGGTGTGGAGAGCAGGGCGGCCCCTGGGACGTGCCTGCCACGCCTCGCCAGGCCAGGGTGTCCGCGTGGTGACACTAGCTTTGCACCAATAGGGACTCGGGTCAGAGCGGGCCAGTCTGTCCAGGGACACTCGGCAGCCCCTCCTTCGGCTCCCCCAGAGCCGCTCCCTCTTCCTGTCCTGGCTCCGGCCACCAGCCGTGCCTCGCACAGATGTGACACAGCAAGGCCGCCTGGGTGGCCTGGTGCGTGCTGGGCACTAGTGGCGAGCAAGCTTCCTCGAACTGAGGGACTTCCCAGCAGGGCTCGCCCGGGCTGCCCCCGGATTCGGGCTGTCCGAGCAGTGAGCGCCCTCGGTAAACACGAGGGACCGGCACGAGAAGGTGTCCGTGAACACGCCACTGCCCTGGTCTTTCCAGATCCAGGGCCCAGCCGCCCTCGCCCCAGTCCCACACGCCTGTGTCTCACTGCTCTGTGTCGCCCAACACAGGGAGGGCAGGATCCGCCACCAGGCGGACACGATCCCAGCGACAAGTTGGGTTGCGTGAATCAGTGGGAGCGTCTGAGCGGCAGTTAAGCTCCAGTGGCAGCCCGGGGCGGTCATCTTAGAGCTGGGAGCTTCTGGAAGCCCCGGGGGCCCTCCACTCTCCCGTGCTGCGCCACGGAGAGCCCTGGCCTGCCGACGACACGCAGCAGTGCCTGTGGGAACCCCGGCCCACCCTGTCAGTTTTCCACCTGGTCCCTCACTCTGCCCTCGCAGTCAGCCAAACGCGGCCTGGGAACAGCCGTCACCTCCATCCTATCCGGATGGCACACAGGGCGAGGGCCTGGAGGCAGGTACTCCGGTCTCCCGATTGGGGTGACTCCCCGAGCCCCAGCACTGCCTCCAAGCCCGCCCGAGGAGCCGCTGTAGGGAGCGGAGCTGGAGTGTGGGCTCGCTGTCCCTGGACCCTCCTGCTCTGCGAGGACGCCCTGAGGGTCTGGCTTGTGGGCTCTTGCAGTGTGTGTAAGCGGTGCATCCGGAAGATGGACCACCACTGCCCCTGGGTCAACAACTGCGTGGGCGAGAGCAACCAGAAGTACTTCGTCCTGTTTACAGTGAGTGTCCGCGCGGCCCCAGGCTTGCCCCCTGCTGCCGTCCAGAGTGGCCCTGGCTCAGCAAGTGCCCGTCCCCAAGCCCTTCACGGGAGCATTCGGAGTGAGCCTGGGCTGTGTTCTGGCCCCTTCCCAAGGGTCGGAGACAGAATCAGCCGTGACGGCCTCGGCGAAGGGCCTCGGCAGGTAGCGGCACCTTGACTTTCCGAGGGAGGGAAGCGGTGGGCTGCAGCGCCCCGAGGCCGCCGGGAGCCTCCTGGGCAGGGCTGTTTCTGTCCTGCTCTGTGCTCCCCGGGGATGACCGCTCGCGCAGGGCGGGACGGGGCCCTGCAGGGCGGTCACTGGCCGCCTCTCGGGCCCTCCCTGGGCCGGGCCGGGCTGCGTGTCCTGAGCCCCGGCCCAGCAGCCCAGGGCCGGGAGGCCTCACGGCGTGGCGCCCACACCGCTTTCCCGTTGCAGATGTACATAGCTCTCATTTCCCTGCACGCCCTGGTCATGGTCGGATTCCACTTCCTGCACTGCTTCGAGGAGGACTGGACGAGTGAGTGTGTGCAGGGCGTCCCCTGCGGGGCGGGCGTGGGCTGTGCTCTCTCCCGGGTGCCAGGGCCGACCTCATTTTACCAGATCTCCAGAAAGCCTACGGACTGGGCAGGGAAGGCACAGCAGAGTCCCAGGTCTCTCCTCAGGAAAATAAGCAGCCCCCTAAAGTTTCGGCAGGTAAGGTAGCCAGGCGGGCAGCCCGCCCGAGCGCTCCCCAGGCGCAGGGCCAGCCAGTGCAGGGACATCTCGGGAGCAGAGCCCCGGGGGAGGCCCTCGAGTCGGGTAGTGTTTTATTCCAGTCTTGCCAGATCCCTTAGTTGTTATTATTATTTTATCTAGAGTGCTTGTGTGCTCATCAGGGAGACGGAGAGAAGAAGGCAGTGTCTGTGGGGGGGCAGTCGTGCCATAACCCCTTTTTTCTTTTTTTTAAAGAAGTATTTTTTATTTTATTTATCATTATTTTAAAATTTGCTATAGGACACATGTGCTCACCAGAGAGAGATGGAGACAGAGCAGGGAGGTGGCCAGGACAGGGAGCGAGAAAGCAAGGCGGCAGGTCCAGACTCGAACCGCGGTGGGCCGTGTGGGAGTCCAGCGCCTCAACCACCGTGCCACCTGCTGGCCCTCATCCCTTTTCCATCTCGCCGCCTCACCCGGATTTTGGGCATGCACGCATACCTGCCCCATGTGTTTCTCAAGGCTTGTGTCTGGGACTCAGGCCTCACCGTTGGCCATGTGGGGCCCAGCCACCTTAACCACTAGCCGAGAGACCGTTTTTAACTTTGGGCCAACGGCATGGTTGTCGGTGTTTTTTTTTTTTTTTTTTTTCTTTTTTTTTTTTTCAGTTTTCACTGTACGGTGCATGTGCTCACTAGAGAAAGAAACAGATCACCCCAAGGGGGATGGCCATGCCACAGTCCCTCCAGCCTCCTCTGGGATTTGGGGCGCACACACACATGCTCCAGGCATGATTTTCAGGCCACCAGGCCCAGGAGTAAAAGCAAGCCGTCGGCCATGAGGGATCCGGCCTGTGACCTCCAGCCGCCTGCTGGCCCGGCTGTGTTTTCGTGGTGGTGGTTCACCTGCTCGTATTGTGCGGCACCAGTTTACACTACGACTAGGACACGTTCTTCCCGCTTGCACGAATCCTGGTTAAACGTGCAAATGCCGAGGAAGGCGCTCCAGCCAGAGGATCGCACAAATGCTGGAGGGAGATGCAGACACTAGAGGGGACGCCAGGAGCCCCCCGCGAGCTCGTCTTGAGCACGGAACGTGACAGTGCCACCATGCTCTGTAGCGGGTCCCTATCCCACCGTCCCACCCTGAGAAGTTAGCTTTTCCCTGCCTCAGCACTGCCTGGCCACAGTTCTGGCATGAGACAGAAGTGGGGTGGGGTGGTGAAGCTGCGGGTGCAGGGAGGGCAGGGGCGTGGCCAGGGGTACCCGCAGACCCCACCTGAGCCGTGGGGCTGCGAGTGGGATCCCGATTGCTCAGTAGACGCTCAGGAAGTGCCTGTCTTCTGCTAGCCCTGGGGTCCGGGCCGACTGCACGTGTGGCCTGGTGGGACATTTTATCACAAACACCCCACCTGCCCGGTAGACCCGGAGCTCTGAGCCAGGAGCTCTGAGCAGTGCCTCGTCTCCCCGGAATAGGCCGAGGGGAGCGTGTGCTCTCTCACTGATGGCAGGAGCTGGGCTCGCAGAGGGGAGCAGGTTCCCAGGGTGGCCCAGCGAAGCAGAGGGCCTGCGACCCACGCTGAGGCCCGAGCCAGGCTGTGCAGCTCCCTGCCAAGTCAGGGCAGGGCCTCCCAGGCCTGCTGTGGTGGCGCTGGGGCGGGGAGATGTTCCAGATGGAGTGGCCTGAGCACCCAGCTCCTGCAGCAGGGAGGGCACTCGGGAGCCCCCGGCCTCTCCTGTCGTGGGCTCTGGTCCAAGGCTCTGAGCCGCTGAGAGCAGCAAAGTCCCCAGCCTTGGGGAGCCTGGAGTGTAGCGGGAGAGGCAGATCTAGGCACGGGCAGGAGGACAGGGTGCCACAGGGACGTGCAAGGGCAGAAGGCCACCAGGCCGGGCGGGACAGCGGGGTATTAGAGCCCCAACTGGGAGTGGGGGCCAGAGTCCCAGCCCTGGTGCCCGCAGACTTCAGCATCCCCATTCACACCCTGCCCTCCCACCAGAGGGGCATCTAGGTGTGTGAAGGGCCCAGGAAGCTAGGGGACATGAGGCTGGGAGATAAGGTGCCCCCACCCGGCCTCCCATGAGGAGCAGAGGGCAGCTCTGGGACTCTGCCCTCCAGGCTCGGGCCTCTGCAGAGAGCTACCAGCGCCGGGACAGCAGGGGACACAGGCTGGGCCAGAAGGGTCATGCGCTCAGGGAGGACAGGGTGCTGGCCCGGGGCCACCGTCCCCACACCTCTGCTTCCTCCTCGGCCCATTGGGCTTCGGATTGGCGTGACTCAGATGAGGGGTGCTGCTGCACCCCAGCCTCCCCTCTAGGCAGGCCTCACTGGCCAGGTAGGCTGGGGCTGCGTGGGACACACAGTCAGGGCACCTGCTCTGGGCACGGGGCCAGTGTCTGGTCGGCTCGCAGCCCCGAGAGCCGCGGTGGAGGTGTAGACGTCCCTGCAGGCGTTCCTTCACGGTGGTCGGGGCTAGACCAGAGTGGGCTGACCTGTGAGCCACCGAGAGATCTCCAGACCTCCCGTTCCTCTCCTGTGAGCCGGTGGGGGCAACGGGAGGGGTGCCCGGACACCTGGGGCTGGCACAGCGGATGGGCCCTGGCTGGTGCCCGTGCTGTGCTCCTGAGCCAGGGCGGCTCGCGCTGTCATGGACCTCCGTGCCTACACTTCCGTGCACAGGTCAGGGCCTTCCTGGCCCCTGGCCTTGGCCCCAGAACAGTGAGCAAGGGGTGGTCATGTGAGGCGGGGGCAAGCCCTGTGGGCCTGGCCTGGTGCAAAGTGGCCCGGCGCGGAGCAGGCTGAGGAGGGCCGGGCGGGCGGCGAGGGCCGTGGAGCAGCCAGGCGTGGAGCAGGCTGAGGAGGGCCGGGCGGCAGTGAGGACGCGTGGAGCCGCAGCCACCTGTCCCCTGCAGAGTGCAGCTCCTTCTCCCCGCCCACCACGGTCATCCTGCTCATCCTGCTGTGCTTCGAGGGCCTGCTCTTCCTCATCTTCACGTCCGTGATGTTCGGGACCCAGGTGCACTCCATCTGCACAGACGAGACGGTGAGCGCCCGCCCGCACTGGGTCTGGCGGCCCCTGGGCCGGGGTGGCTGGGAGGGCTGCTCACACCCCGACCTGAGAGCCCAGGGCGGCTCTGCATGCAGGGCACAGCGGCTTCCTTCACAGGGACGCATCGCTGGCCTCGAGCCTCGAGGCCGGGTGCAGGGGCCCCCAGGAATGGGCCCGCCTCGGCTAGGATCTTGCTGTGCTGTGGCCCTTCCACCCCCAGGTGTTTGTTTGCGGGCTCCCACACACCGGGACACCTCCGCCTCTGGAGCCACAGGCTGGAGGTGGGGTGTCGTCAGGGGGAGCCTAGCCTGGCAGGCAGAGGCAGGGAAGCTCCGCATGGAGGGGCGGACCCGGCTGGTGCTGGGGCAGTCAGGTGCCCTGCACGCCCAGGGCGCCACGTTCCTGCCGGGCACGACGCCAGCTCTGGCCTTCTCTGCGTCCACCGTCCTCCATGGCGGTAGCAGCACCTCTGGGAGCGTAGAGGCTGCCGGCTGGGCCGGCAGGGGTGTGCTCCCCGGGCTCCCGGTGCGTGTCCGACCTTCCCGAGGCCCAGAGGCCTCAGGGAGCACAGTGCTCACACTCCTGGCTCCCGGCCCCACGGCAGCCCGTAGCAGTGGTCTGGGGGCTCCGGGTTGCGCGTTGGATGGAGGCCTGCAGGGAGACAGCCTTCTCGCTGCGGGCCCCTTCTCTGAGATGGAGGTCGCAGTGTACGGAGGTGCCGTGGTTTGGATCTGGGGGTTCCCAGCGGTTTAGAGGGTGTGGGCCTTTCAGCAGCTCTGCTAAGGAATGGTGCCGTTGCCGAGGGTTCCGGTAGAAGCATCGGCCGGTGGTGTAGACGCAGCTGTTTCCAGGAGTGGGTGTGAGTGACGTCCCTGCATAACCCTGCAGGGGCCATAGGCGCCGGGTCTCGGGCAGCCGGTGGGGAGCACACCGGTCCTGGGAGTTCTCACAGGGCTGTTCTCTAAGAGCGCTGTGTTGGAAAGGGAGGTGGGTGGGCCACGCCCGGGAAGGGCGTCTTCCCAGCACACCCTGGCCGGCCCTGCTGTCTGGTTCTGCCCGGCCCACACTGCAGCCCGTCCTCAGGCCCTCTGAGCGCTCCCCTGGCTGCCCGCCCCACCTCCAGGGGGGGGCTCCCCAGCGCGCAGAGGAAGTGCTCAGGCTGCAGCCCAGCCAGCTGGCGTGCTCCCTCCTAACCTGTACTAACGCCTGCTCCTCCCTCCTCTGGACCTGTCCTCACCGCGGCCTCTCACTCCCGTGCCTCTCAGCGTCGCAGCAGCCCTGCACAGTGGCCCCGCTGGCAGGGGACGCCGGAGCAGTCACGAGACTTGTTTCTTTTTTTTTTTTTGTCTGCAAAGTGGTCATGCCGCAGCCGTCCGGAGCCCGTCCCAAAGTGACGGCCTCGCTGGAAGTCTTGCCGGCGGGCTCCCCGCCAGGCCTGCCCAGCACGCCCGTGTGCCCAGCACTGGGTCCGGAGGGGCACGCTCATCAGCTGCACAGAACCCCACCGAGAGCACAGGGCGGGCTGGGGCCTCCACGGCTCCTCCTCCCTCCCTCGGAGGGACTTACACAGAGCATAGTTCCCCCGCCAAATCATTATTTATTTAATTCCATTTGTTACTATAGTTTTTTAACTTGACTAGACAGAGAGAGAAAGGGAAAGTGAGAAAGCAAGGTGCCAGGTCCGGGACTCAAACCGCAGTCGGCCATGAGGGCGTCCAGCGCCTTTAACCAGCACGCCGGCTGCCGGCCCTGCATAGTTGTTTTCAGTAGCACTTTGCATGAGGAGACGCCCCGGTGCCCCGTGCGGAGGTAGCTTTCCGGCCAGGGCCCAGCACTGGCCCCGCCGGCTCAGGCTGCAGGGTGTCCCTCCCCAGCCGCAGCCACGGAGCGCCCGACTGAAGTGTGGTTGTTCTTGTTTGCAGGGAATAGAGCAGTTGAAAAAGGAAGAGAGAAGATGGGCCAAAAAAACAAAATGGATGAACATGAAAGCCGTTTTCGGCCACCCCTTCTCTCTAGGCTGGGCCAGCCCCTTTGCCACGCCAGACCAAGGGAAGGCAGACCCGTACCAGTACGTGGTCTGAAGGACCCGGCCCGCGCTGGCACCCACACCCAGCCACTGCAGCAGTCAGCGCCGGCCCGTCCTCACCACTGTCTAGGCCGACAAAGCAAAACTACTCCTCGAAAACTGTGTATGTCTCCGGCAAATGGCTGAGCATTGCAGAGAAAAAAAAAGTTCCATCTTTTCTTTTTACAAATCATCCTTTCCATTTTTTTTGGTGACAGAAGCTGCTCTTCTTCTTCCTTTTAAAATTTCTCTGGCCTCTGGTCTCTCTGCTGTCTGTCTGGCCTGACTAACGCCGAGGGTGCCGCCTCTCGCCCGTGCCCACACCCGCGCCCACTAACAGCAAGACGGGCCGCTGCGCGTGGCCGGACCCGTCCGGAAGCAGCTGGGTGTGCAGGAGAGCCAGGCGGGCCCGGGCCTGCCCCGGGGGCGGCAGCAGGCACCCCGATGGGACTTAGACGCCCACCGAAGACGGATGCTTACCCCGTGAGGCCTGGGGGGCCAGGCCTTGCCCCGACGGTCGCGCTCGCCCCTGACCCGCTGTCCTCGCCTGCCTTGTACTCTGGGCTTGGGGCGTGTCCGCGATCCGGGGACCGGGAGGCGAAGGGGTCCTGTTCGCATTCCGAATCAGCAGTTTGTTCTCCGAGTCTTTGGACAAGAGGAAGAGGTGTTTCCAGCTCAAAATGCCTTATACAATCAAAAGAGGGCAGAAGCACGCCGCTCCAGGCCAGCCGCGCTCCTCGTCCCCGCTTCCTCTCCCCGCCGCCTCCCGGGGGCCCTGGCCGGACGGCAGTTCCGCAGCGCTGGTTCCGAGCCCCGAGCAGAGCGGGCACCGGTGCCAACCCCTGCAGCCCTGCCTTCGCCCCACTTCTGAACCCGAGTGGGTTCGGTTCCTGGTGACACGTGAGACCCGAGAGTGCACACGTGTCCACGCGTGTCTGCGTCTTCACCGGCACAGGGGTGCCTGTGCTGCTGGGGCGCCACGACTGCCCCCCAACTCTTTAGAACTGCAGGTGGCTGTCCCAGCCCCGGGACCAGCCCTGCCCTGTGCACAGGGCGGACGACTCGTTTGGGAGGTGCTTCCTGTGGTAAGTCTCTCTCGGAAGGGGTGCCCAGACTGAGGCTGGAGGGGCAGGAGCCAGTCAGCCCTGGCGGCCGGGGCTCTCACGCACCGACTCGTCTCCATAAGTGATTGCCATGAACCTTTTCTAGCTTTTGCCTGGGCGGGAGGGGCCGACCTCGCCGCCTCTGTGGGGTTTCTCAGAAGCCAGTGGAACCTGCTGCCTCTGTTCCGTTCTGTCGGCGCTTCCACATGGAAACAAACGCAATAAAATTTTCCAAAGCCCATCGCCTGAGCGCTCCTCTCTGCACGGGTGCCTGCGCGGCAGGGCGGCAGTCCCGTCTGCTCGCGTCCCTCCGGCCGAGGGTGTGTGTCACTGAGCCCGCTCCTGAACGAGGTCTCCTTGTCCTGACGGCGATCTGTGGGCCCCTCTCGAACCAGCTCACCCCTGCCAGGACTGCCCCTTGGCTTTCTGCAGCCTGTGAGCTCGGGTGCCCAGAACACGTCATCAGGGTCGCCCCGCCCGGTTCCGGGCATCGCTTCGAGGAGCTCCTGCCCGGATGTCAGTGAGCGGAGCTCAGGACCAGCCTCAGCGTCCGGCCGAGCGCCATGCCCCGCGGAGTCCCTGCGCTGTGCCCAGCATCGAGGCTGAGTCAGGGTTCTGGAACCTCCTGTTCTCGCGGTGCCTTTGAGCAGCTGTCTGCCACATGCACCTTTTTATAAATTACAGTTTCGGGGGGAGGGGTGAGAGAAGGGCGGCTGTGCAGAATGGCTGGGGTGGTGCCCTGAGAGGCTGTGCCGGGCTCTGGGCCTCCCTCTGGGCATAGAGGCTGGGACCAGGCAGTATTGTTTTTTAATTATTTGGATAACCTTGGTCCATTTTAAAGGGCGCTTTATTTTTTAAATGTCAGAAGGTACCTGTGCTTGCTAGTGGGGAGAGCAGGCCCCCCATGGGGCGTGGCCATGCCATGCTTCCTTCTCTCTCTCTCCCTCCCGCTGGGGCCTGGGGCGTGCACACACATGTACCAGTGTGTTTCCAAGCCGTCAGGGCCAGCACTCAAATGTGGTTGGCCCTGTGGGACCTGGCTTCCCTAATCATTGGGCAAAGGGGCCAGCCCAAGGGCATTGTTTATTTCCTAAAGGATTAATTTTATTTTTTATTATTACTTAATTTGCCATCAGGCACATGTGCGCACCAGAGAGAGACACGGAGAAAGAGTGAGAAAGCAAGTTGCCAGGCCTGGGGACTGAACTGCTCTACCAAGTGGGAGTCCAGTGCCTTAATCCCCACCCCCTGCTGGCCCCCCAAAGGTCTTCCTAAGTGACCCAAGTTGCCTTTTTTCTGTGGTTCACAGTAGATAGTAGGTGCTTTTTTGTAAGTCCTTAAAGTAGAAACACTGATTAAGCTAGAGTAGACTGTTGGGACTTCCTGAGAGAAAGCCTTCAGACACGGCTGGAACTACCCCTGGGTGTTTAACCAGCCCTCTGGCTGGAGAGTGCACACCCCCAGCTCTCCAGCACTCGCTCAGTGCTGCCCTCAGAAGATGGGGTGCCTGGGACCCCCGCACTTCTGTGGAATTCTCATGGAGCTGACGCCCGGGGGCCGAGGAAGTGGCTGTCGATGAGCTGCTAGCCCGCCTGTGCCCTCTGCCGGGTTTCCAGACGGAACACAAAGGGCGTCTTCTAGGCCAAGGTGGCCCCGGCTTTGTGCTCGGGCACAGGTCCCGAGAGCATGTGAGAGGAGTAAACCAGAAGCCAGTCTTCAGGGCGGGCTGCGGGTGGGTGAGGTGACCCCGTCCCTTCCGCCTGTGGACTTGGGGCTGACAGAACGGGCACGAGGCTGTTTGCAGGGAAGCCGATGCTGTGTGGACCAGGTGCACCTGGGCAGGAGCGCGTGTGAGGCTCCTGCAGGCCTTCCCGGAAGAGCCCGGGTTCCGCCAGCATTTGCCCGTTCTGACCAGGCTGCTGAAATAGAGCCCTCCGCCCTGATCCAGAAACCTTCAGGTGAGGTCAGTTAAACTTAAAATAATTATTTAACTTATTTGCTTATTTTGACTAGAGAGGGACAGAGTAAGCGAGACAGGGAAAGTGGGGAAGCAAGCCACCAGGTCCGGGACTTGAACCACATTGGCCCACGTGGGAGTCCAGTGCCTGTAACCACCACGCCACCTGCCAGCCCCAACAAACGTTTATTTAACACCTGTGCAAGGCCGGCATCACGCAGAGACCTTCCCCGGCCAGGCCGACTGTCCCTCTCATCTCAAACTTGGCAGTGCATCAGCCGAAAGGCTGGGCCAGCCCAGAGAAGCAAGGGGTCCGGCCTGGAAGGGCCCTTAAAGGTGGAGGACGTGCCAGGAGAGGCAGCGCTAGCGCCCCCTCGAGGACGTTCTTGGGGCCCCCGCAAGCCAGTTCTCCGGCTCACCCCAGCCCTGTTGAATCAGCAGATCTGAGCGGGGGCTCAACAGTGTTCGCGCAGCCTTTCAGGGATCCGGGCACACAAGTCTGAGAACCCACTTGCGGCACAGGAGGGCCCTTCACGGGGTCCCTGGTGCCGTGGGCTCAGTGTGGCCGGCAGCTGCGAGGCCTCCCCAGCAGGTGAGCGCTGAGAGCTGGGCGCAGACCTGAGGGAAGCAGAGCCCCGGTGTGCGTGTGCGTGTACTTGTGCCTGCCAGCCTCGCGTGTCGTCGGTGGAGCCGGGTCCCTGGACCGAGGACCCCTTTGAGTGAAGGGAAGACGGGAGTCCGCGGCCTCCAGCCGAGCAGCGGCCAGTGAGCGATCTCGAGCCCCGAGCGTTCGTTTTTCCAGTCCAGCCACACACGTGTCGGGGCCTCAGGTCCTGTCCTGGGCCTCGACGCTCACACGGCGGACCCTCGTCTCAGCGCACGGCCGACCTGAGTTGCCTCGTGGCGATGACAGACTTCCCAGTGAAACAAACACGAGCCGCTGACCCAAACAGAAGCTTTTCCTTCCCTGCCTCCCCTCAAGAAAGCCACGGGCGACCAGAGCAGTCGCACGGCAGCCCAGCAGTGTCCCCAGGGCCCCCTCCATCAGCGTGCACCACGCACAGGTCGCTGACAAAGCCGCTCCGCGGAATGACAGCCTGCGGAGCTGTGTTCACCACAGACCCTCGGAGAAAGCAGTGCTCCGGCACCCCAGGGACACCGAGGGTTTCTGCAGTGAGGTGACGTCATCTGGTGACGGCACTGGTGCCCTGGCCTCGGTCTTGGGTTCAAATCCCTGCCTGGCTACTTCCTGCCTCACCTTACTTGGGCAGTCACCTCCCCAAGCCGCTTCCTCATCTGTGAAATAATTGAGAGGACACCGTGACGGGAGGGTATGAAGGGGGACCAGCGTCTGGCCACGGCACGGCTTCGGGGCGCGTTAGCGTGCTGGCTCTTCACACCCAGGTCGTGGCTGTTCACGCTTGGCGAAGTCAGTTTATTGGATGCAGCCAGCATATTTTCAAAAGAAATTTTTAAATTGCATGTCGTAGGAGAAGCATTGTTTCAAGGACTCTGGGGCTGTGTGTGCGTGTTCTGGGTTGCACCAGAAAAATATTTCTGATCGTGCATTACGGTGGAAGATGCGGACCGCTGAGAAGACGCGGTTACCGGCCGCCTATGGAGAGGCGCCGGCACTGGGCTGCGGCCGAGGTCCTGGCGTCAGACCTAGTCCCAGTTCTGAAGCACAGGCAGCCAGGTGAGCCACGGCCTTCCGGAACCTGTGTCCCCTCTGGCGAAGACCCAGCCCCTCACAGCGCAGCTGTCAGGACCCGTGGCCATGGCTGAACGAGTCCCAGTGAGCGTGGAGCAGCCAGCCCGTGTTTCTGGGATCGCCGCCGCAGCCCGGCCTGTCACACGCTGGTGTCCCAGCTGCCCCACAGTTGCCAAGCACTTTTCCTGACAGCCCACAGAAGGTCACCCAGGAATGGACGAGAGGCTCCTCAAAGCAAGTTCCCCAGCTGGCCGTCGCTGCTGCTCCCGAGACGGACGGCCTGACCCAGGCCTAGCCAGGGAGCCACACCGCGGCCTGTGCTCGGGCCCAGGTGCGGGGCCACATGAGGGTGTCAGTGGGGCCGCCCCCGGAAACGGCCTTTGATGTTCCCTCTCTGAAAGTAGCACTGGCATGTGAGCGAAAGCTCGGGAGATTAGAGAATTCTCCAGAAATAAATGCACGTTGTCCAGGACGTCACCCTCAGAGGTAACCCCGGGTTCCTGGTGGTCACAGGCAAGTTTGCTTTCTGCTGGGACCCTCCAGCGTCGGGTGCTCCAGTGTCTGTAAACTGCGCTAATGCCTTTTTAGAGCTGCTAAGTGTTCTTCTCAAAACTCTGCCAGAAGGTGTGTGCCCCTGCTGGGGAGAAGGCAAGGGAGAAGCACCCCCATGGGGAATGGCTACGCCACAATCGTCCCCTCCATTTCTCCCTCCTTTGGGGATTTTGGCCACACACGCTCATGCACCCGGCATGTTTTCCAGGCTGCTGGGACCAGGATTTGAATGGCACAGTGGCACCCAGCTGCCCTTCCACACAGCACTGGCCGGCCCCTGTCCTGCTGTGTGAACTCTTACCTAGGCCGCGTTACTGGGCATTTGAGTCGATGAACTCTTCATGTTGGAAGTCGCTGTTGACGCGCGTATCGCATAAACCTTGATGTCTCTGACTTTTTATTGTAAAGTAATTTCAGACTTACAGCAAAGTGGCGAAGTTAGTGCAGTCTAATCGGTCTCACCAGAGGTAAATGTTTTATATGATTATAACGAAAGTAATAAACACCTGGCAAAGCACCGCCACGACCCCACTGACCCACCACACCTCGTTCAGGCCTTCCTGCCCGGGGCCCCACGTTGCTTCCTCTCCCGTGTCCTGGGTCTCGTCCAGTTTGTGACATTTTCTGTCTTGTCTTTCACGACCTCGACCTGTCTTTTACTCGTTGCCAGAGGATGCGTGCCCTTGCCGGAGAAAGCACCCCAAATGGCTGTGGTCACGCCATAGCCCTCTCCCTTCCTCTGGGCACACACATGCCCAGGGTGTTTCTCAACTGCCAGGGCCGGGATTCGAGGCGTAGTCAGCCATGTGGGGTCTGGCTTCCTGGAGTGCGCCACAGGGAGAGCCGTTGGTGTGTGTTTGCGGTGAGGTTTCTGTGACGTCATCGGCCGCGTTACAGCGTGCGATTCTGTGTCAGCTAGCGCATCTGCCGCCTGCGGCCACCGCTGCATGGCTCCGGAACATTCCCGTCGGACGTTGCCCCTCTGGAGACCTAGGCAGTCCTCCTCCAGGCCCTCCCGTGCGTGTTACTGCGTTTGCTCGTGGTCAGATGGAGGCCGCGCGGGAGCGCCATGTACGCGATGCCTGCCTTGGTGCACCACGCAGGAGGCCGTGAGGACAGGCTCCTTTCTGGGGGGTACTGAGCTTGGTCGTGCCCAAGGTGGTGTCTGGGAAGGCTTCCTTTTGTCCTCAACACGGCCCTGACCAGAGACTTCGAGACCGCACTCTGAAATGCACTGTTTCTTCGAGTCTCTGAAGAGAAGTCCTGGAGGGGTGGCCTCGGGTGTGGCCGGCCTCAGCCTGCCCTGTCTTTCCGCGTAGCAGAGAGGGTTATGGCGGTCAGGGAGGGTCTCGCGTGGAACAGGAGGCTAGAACCAGGTACGCGGAGACCCTCCCAGGTGTCAAGTCACACACGTGAACGGTGCCTGGGTCTGGCAAACCCACAGCAGATCCCACAGGCTTCTGGAAGAGAGAAAGCGGAGGCCCGTGGGCTGAGGCTCTGTGTGGGCGTTGGCCTGGACCCCTGGCCTGGCCGGCTTTGACTCTGGGCTCCTCCCCCGCCCACCCCTCTGCAAGGCAGGTGAGTGGCGGCCTGGAGGCCGGCGGGCGTGCCCACTGCATGGGCAGGCCTGAGGCAGCCCCCCGACGTCTGTGTGCCCTCTGGCTGCCCGCTGCACGTGGGCCTGGCTGTCCATGTCTGCCTCACCCATGACGCATGCTGTCTGCAGCCCGTCACTCCATGCCTCGTTGGCCGCTGCCCCCATGGGGTGGGCAGGACACTCGGGGAGGGGTCACCTGCTTAGTGGTCTCCGTGGAGAGGCCCCGCATGTTGCTCCTTGGCCCTCAGCCCCTAGGCAGCCCTGCCCAGCAGCCAGCCTGATGCCTGTGCAGGGGGGAGGGTGGGCGTGGGCGGGGAGCAGGCCCGTCCCCAGCAGGCCCTGCTCGCTGTGCACCTTCATGCCGCTCCCCCACCCCTGCCCCCCGAGGGGCCTCCCAGACTCACCGCCATGCCTGGGCCCCCACTCTGCTGTTTAGGTCCCGCCACGCTGATGCCGTCACCCCTCCCTCCAGGGCATCGAGCGGCTCCAGCGGGAGAGCCGGCCCCGGGAGCGCAGGCGCAGCTGGCAGTCGGTCAAGGAGACCTTCGGCGGGGACTTCTCCCTAAACTGGTGCAACCCCTTCTCTGGGCCGTGGCAGCCGGAGATCCCCGTGGACAAGGACTTGGTGCGGCAGGAGTCATCACCGTCGGACACGGATGTCACGGACACCACTGAGCACTCGGAGGGGACGAAGGACGAGGACTCCGTGGAGGTGACAGATGAATAGACGCCGCTGTGAGGACAGGGGCTCCGACCTTGTCCTGGGCCTGGGCTGGGGGCTCGCGGCCTCCTCCCTCTGCATGCCGGCCAGGTCTGGGGTGGGAGGGTCAGCGAAGGACAGCCTGTGCCCAGCAGGGAGGCCCTGAGTGGGCAGCGGGGCATAGAGAGCTGCCCTCCTCCTTCCTCGGGGTGCTGTCTAACCTCGGGAGGGTCGGAACCCTGCTCCTGGCGTTCAGGAACCAGAACTGTGACATCCTGACGGGCAGGGCAGGGCAGGGCAGGGCTGGGCACATACCCCCGAGGTCAGGGACTGTGGCCCGGAAAGGCTGCAAAGACTCTCCCTGGAAGGGTGCCCCTGCAGCCCGCCTCAATCAGAGAAAGGCCCGGGTGCTACTCAGGTCATGCGTCGGGTTGGCACAGCCTGGCCAGGAGCCCAGGTTGGGCTGCCATGTGCACACGCATGCCGGCTGTGCCCAGCTAGGAGGCTGTTAGGACAGTGGCAGTGAATTAGCGAACCTTCGCGATGCACAGCTGGAGCAGCCTGCCAGGGTCAGCTTTCTGCAGCGTCCCCTCCCGGAGAGAGCCCACGGCTCATGTGGGCAGAGCTGCCCAGAAACCCTGCCTGTGTGCGAGGCTGGGCCGCCCACGGTGCTGGTCCTGCCTCTGCAGGGGTGGGTGCTGGGCCGAGACCCCACACTCCCTTTAGGATGGGCTAGGCCTAGTCCCCCTGAAGCCTGGGTGTGTGACTGACTGGGGGTCCCTACCCTGGCCCACTGGTCACTGAGCTGCACCGTCTGCGAGTCCAGCAGGGTCCGCATCCCAAGGTGGTGGAAGTGGCTCCCCATCCCTGCTCCCTGGCTTTGGCCCCCATTCTTCCCTCTGGCCACGTCCCCAGCACTGGCTGGCACCAATATGGCGGTGCTGCAGGCTCAGGTGCAAGGGCGTGTCTGTCAGGGCCCTCTCTCAGCTCCAGGCCAACGGGCGTGAGTGCGGCCCAGCAGGGCCTGAGGCCTCATGGGAGGCTGGCGTTCAGTGGTGCAGCCTCGGACGCGGAGCAAGGGCTCGTGTGACCACGCAAGGAAAGGAGCCCCGAGTGGCCTAGCTCTCGGAGGTCCCGGGCCCCCTGGGAGGACTGAGGGTGTGTCAGAGCTGAGCCCCCTGGGAGGACTGAGGGTGTGTCAGAGCGGGGCCCCCTGGGAGGACTGAGGGTGTGTCAGAGCGGGGCCCCCGGGGAGGACTGAGGGTGTGTCAGAGCGGGGCCCCCTGGGAGGACTGAGGGTGTGTCAGAGCGGGGCCCCCTGGGAGGACTGAGGGTGTGTCAGAGCGGGGCCCCCTGGGAGGACTGAGGGTGTGTCAGAGCGGGGCCCCCTGGGAGGACTGAGGGTGTGTCAGAGCCGGGCCCCCTGGGAGGACTGAGGGTGTGTCAGAGCAGGGCCCCCGGGGAGGACTGAGGGTGTGTCAGAGCGGGGCCCCCTGGGAGGACTGAGGGTGTGTCAGAGCGGGGCCCCCTGGGAGGACTGAGGGTGTGTCAGAGCCGGGCCCCCTGGGAGGACTGAGGGTGTGTCAGAGCGGGGCCCCCTGGGAGGACTGAGGGTGTGTCAGAGCGGGGCCCCCTGGGAGGACTGAGGGTGTGTCAGAGCGGGGCCCCCTGGGAGGACTGAGGGTGTGTCAGAGCGGGGCCCCCTGGGAGGACTGAGGGTGTGTCAGAGCCGGGCCCCCTGGGAGGACTGAGGGTGTGTCAGAGCGGGGCCCCCTGGGAGGACTGAGGGTGTGTCAGAGCCGGGCCCTCTGGGAGGACTGAGGGTGTGTCAGAGCGGGGCCCCCTGGGAGGACTGAGGGTGTGTCAGAGCCGGGCCCTCTGGGAGGATTGAGGGTGTGTCAGAGCGGGGCCCCCTGGGAGGACTGAGGGTGTGTCAGAGCGGGGCCCTCTGGCTGTGCCGACCGTCCCCAGGGCTGGGCCGAGTGCCAGCAGGTCTGTGAGTACAGAGCCCTCCGGCCCTTCCCACAAGGGGAGACAGGCCTGCCCTGCCCAGGACACGGCCCGGCTTCTTAGTGCACGTCAGCCTGAGTATTTAAACAGCTCTGACCCGGCTCCTGGGTAGGGGCAGAGCCGACACAGCCGTGGGGGAGAGCTCTTCTCCCTGAGCTGGGGTCCTAGCCTAGGAGGGGCCAAGGCCGTCTAGGGTGGGGTGTTCACCAGAGTTGCCAGGCTGGGAGGGGGCAGCGGCCGGAATGAGGGCAGCAACTCCTTGGCCGCTGTTTGCTGACCACGGCGGGCTTGGGTTGAGCTCAGGCCTGAGGTGTGGGTGTGTGCAGACCACGTGGCCTTGAGCAGTGTCCTTGCACATGGAAGCTGGCCCGCACCTGCCCACCACCCGCTGTGTTTGGCCCTGTCCGCCCTCATCGCCCTCCCCACCTCCACACTGCACCCCAGCCCCATCACACCCGTCCAGGAGGAATGCTGCACCCCTGCGGACACCTAACCTGCCCATCACCCACACCCTACCGGTGCCGGTGTCACTGGCTGGTGATAGCATAATGTCACTGTGCTCAGCCCCGCTCCCCAGCGGACAGAGGCGGGAGGAGCCTCTCTCTGAATAAAGTCCTTGCCCAGCGTGTGGCTGGTCTCCTCAGCACGTCAGGCCCAAGCCTCGGTCGGTGCCGTCTCAGGCCGCCAGGGCACTCCAGGAGCGCTCCTCCTTCATTTCCGGTGTGGGGACGGCTGTGCAGCATGTCACCGGCCCTGAGCCATCTCCCGCGTGGTCTTCCCAGCATGGGAATGGTCACCCCTGTTCGGCAAGCATGTCCTGGCCCCGCTGCATGCCAGGGAGGCAGGCACTTGGGGAGGGGGGTCCAGGCCTGAGGCTTTGGCACGTGGTGGGTCTGGGAAGGACATGACAGGGCCCCACCCTGAGCGTCCTAGGGTCACACGGCACCGTCGTCGCCCCCGGGTGAGCACCTTGGCGAGGGCTGGCTGTCCTGTAGAGGACCAAGCACAGGGCAGAGAGAAGGTGACGGGGCCACAGTCGGCGTGTCGTGCAGCTGGAGTTTAACTACAGCACACTGGTCCCAGCACGGGGCAGAGAGAAGTCCTGTGACAGCAGAGAGAAGGTGACGGGGCCACAGTCGGCGTGTCGTAGCTGGAGTTTAACTACAGCACACTGGTCCCAGCACGGGGCAGAGAGAAGGTGACAGAGAGAAGGTGACAGCCCACAGTCGGCGTGTTGTAGCTGGAGTTTAACTACAGCACACTGGTCCCAGCACGGGGCAGAGAGAAGGTGACAGCCCACAGTCGGCGTGTCGTAGCTGGAGTTGAACTACAGCACACTGGTCCCAGCACGGGGCAGAGAGAAGGTGACAGCCCACAGTCGGCGTGTCGCAGCTGGAGTTGAACTACAGCACACTGGTCCCCGGAGCCATCTCTGGAGGCAGAGCAAGGAGGATCTGGCTCCCGTGGAGAAGGGCTGGGGCGGGGGCACGAGGGGGAGCCTCTGCCCGGGGCGTCGTACCTAGAACAGGCTCTTCTCGGGGAGTCATGCAGGCTGCGGGCCCCAGCCTGGGCCGTCTGGAGTGGCCAGAAGGGCTCTCGTCCACCCAGGGCCTTCTACTGGTCAGGCCGAGGCTGCCGAGGACAGGCAACCTGCCTCGCCCAGAGACCCAGAGGCCGCCTCCGGGAATCGCCCTGTGGGTTGACGGTCCACCAGCTCTGGCGGGATGGGGTGGCGGGCAAGGCCACAGGCTTCTAGGGGGCACCTCTGGGGGTGCTCCTGGCTGGCCAGTCCCCCGTCCCTGGAGGCAGAGGCCCAGGCAGCTGGTATCTGGGCCGGGGTACAAAGGGGAGCTGGGGACAGTCGGACTCGGCCTTGTGAGGGTGAGCTGAGACGGGGGAGTGCACGGACAGGCCTGCAGGTCTGCGCCCAGCATCAGCACAGCCAGATGCATGAAGACCACCAGGCCTGCAGAGACCGAGACACGAGCCTCGCGGGGAATTCCAACAGCCTGTCTCACCACATCAGTCATCTCGCCAGAAAACGGACAGCCAGAAAGCGGGACACGAGTTACACGACACCTAAGCCAAGTGGGCACGACAGACATGGGGTAGTTCCCTCGGCAAGTGCAGACGCGGGCCCCCACCCTCGCGCTAGCGTTTTCAAAGGCCACGTGATGGGCACATAGCAAGCATTATCAATGTAAGACCAGGACTCACGTCCGACGGCTTTCCCAACCACGAGGCCGTTCAACTCGAAATCAGCTGAGAGCTTTCAAGAATGCACCCATCCAAGAAGGGATTGCGGCGTGACCATCCCCCTGGGGGGTGATTTCTTGCTTTCTGTCTCTCTGTCTCTCTCTGTCTGTCTGGCGAGCGCACGCGCCCTATAGCGAAAAACCTCTCAAAAAAAAAAAAAGAATGCACCCATCCAGAGGGGCTCGTGACTGGGTGGCCGCGGGGCCGTCTCCTCGGGGCCCGTCTCGCTCTGTCCACACCCAGGCACAGCTGCCCTCAGCTCTTCCCAGCGCACTCCCGCGTCGCAGCACCGCGCCCTCCCGGGGCCGCTCCCCCCCCCCCCCCCCCCCCCCCCCCCCCGTGTCCCCTTTGGTTGGGGTCCCGGTCCTTCCCTGGGATTGGCTGGCCCTCTGGCCTCCCCGTCTCCCTCCCAGCCCCTCTGCAGCATGGCCAGTCACCAGCAGGACGGGCTATCCTCCAGGCGACACCCAGAGAAAGGAGGCAAGTGGGCAGACGACCGCTGCTGCCCCACCAGTCAGCCCGAGTCCCGTCCCGGCAGCTGCGACTCAGACACCACTGTGAACAGGAAGGGTGGGCTGAGGGCTGAGGCTCTTCATCCAAACAGAGGAGGGGCGAGACAGTGCTCCTTCTCCTGCCAAGGCCGCTACAATTACGGATGGAGGTCTGGGACCAGCAGGTGGCAGAGTGACTACGTCACTGGACTCCCGTGTGGTCGACTGCAGTTCCCGTCCCAGAGCCGGCAGCTTAAAACTCATGTCAGGTGCATGTGTGCGCCCATGATCCCAAGGGGAGGATGGAGGAGGGGCTGCAGCGTGGCTATCCCGCCTAGGGAGGTGATTTTTTTTTTTTTTGGAGAGGTTTTTGCTATAGGGCACGTGTGCTCACCTGAAAGACAGACAGAGAGACAGCAAGAAATTATCCCCCCCCAGGGGGATGGCCACGCCACAATCCCTTCTCCTCCATTCTCCTCTCGGGATCTTGGGCACGTACACACATGTGCCCGGCATGAGTTTAAGTCACCAGGTCCGGGACTTGAACTGTGGTCGACTACATGGGAGTCCAGCGACATAGCCATTATGCCAACTGTTAGTCCTAAGGGGGGTGATTTCTCACTTTCTATCTCTCTGGTGAGCACTCGTGCCCTACAGCAAAAATCTCGCTCTCAGAAAACAAAGGGAAGTGAATGGGAAGTGTCCTGACGCTGAAGGGCAGGTTCCTCACTGAAGGAAGCCGCCTGCCCCTGTGCGCACCCCTCTTCCTAACCGCATCCCCACCGCGTCTGTTAGGGCACCTGTGTCACTGCAGTGAGCCGCCCACTCCCAGTACCCCAGGTCCCAGTGCCCCACCAGCTCCTTGTCACAGTGGGGAGAGGACAGAGGAGACCCCCGGTGGGTCGGCCGTCCTCACCTCAACCTGAAATCACGAGGGGAGCTCCAGGCCCCGCTGACGTGCACCCCCCACTGTTCGGGTCACGCCCCATGAACCCCCCTGTGGACGGGAAATCCTTTGAGCTACAAGCCCCTGAGCTTCTAAGGGGGTGGTGGGCTGTACTGAACGGGCATGGCCTCGCACCACCGGCCAGCGCTGACTCGGGGAGGGCACAGCTAGGAAAGGGGACCAGCGGCCGCCCCCCGCATCCGGACACTGCTGTTCCCTCGTGGCCTGGCTTGGGCACAGGCTTTGGTGCGGGGAGTGAGGAGTGGTGGCGAGGAGGCCCCGGGTCTGGCATCTCGCACCCTGTGGGTCCAGACCAGCCTCCCTGGCCTTCTCCGGCTGATTCGGCTTCCCTAACCCACACCGCCCGGCAGCGTGCAGGGCAAAGCAGGTCCTGTCGCTAGAGCCTCGGCGTGCCCAGCAGCGTCAGCAGTTTACTCTGGGGTCGGCAGTGCTCCGTCAGGACCTGGCTGCTCCCTAGAGGAGGCCGAGCAGGACGGCCACAAGGAGAGACCCTGCCTATGAAACAAAGTGGGGCGTCGATGGCTTGGGGAGGCTGGGACCCAGCCCGCTGCGTGGCTGGCGAGGCGGAGGGCGGGGAAAGTTAGCGGACAGGCCACCGCCAGACTCAGCGCTCAGTAGCTGCGTGGCTGGCCGGGGTTTCTTCAACTCCAGGCCAGCAGTAACAGCAGTGGTGTGTGTCCAAGCAGGCCGACAGGTTACTTCTGTGGGTCTCCACAGCCTCCCCACCCGGTGGGCATGCAAAGGGGTGGTGAAGTCGGATGGCGAAGGGAGAGCAAGCACAAACGTGGTAGAGATCTGCAGGGCAGGGCTGGGGAGGGCCTAGGACCGTATTGTCACCCACCAGGTCACGAGTAAGGAGGGGCCTGGACCAGACTCGTACCTGCCCCGCCTGCTGGCCGCCAGGCCCCTCTCAGCTGCAGGACTCAGCGGAAGGGGACCAGGCTGTGGGACGCGCAGGGGGCCTGGGCAGGCGGAGGAGGTGGCAGTGCTGTGCTGAGACAGAAAAGCCCAGGGGCCCAGGGACAACCGCAGAGGACAGAAGAGACCCAGAGTGAGCAGGGGCCGTTTCCTCCCTGATAAGTAAAATAAAACACGGTCTCTGAGGTGCAGCCAAACTGCCCTCTTGAGCCAAGACTGTGGACGGAGCCTCCCGCACAGCAGAGCAGAGGTGAGAGCCCGCCACGAGGGGCCCACATCCGGGCAGGCCCATGCCCCGCCACTCCAGGCACCTCTGCTGGCCCTGGCCGCTCCCTCCTCCCATGGCAGGAAAGAATCGGGGCACGCCTGGGTTTGCACTTAGAAAACAGCATTTATTTACCCAGCTTCCTTCTTTCGCCATGACACACAGGTGTGGCCCAGTGGCCTCACACGCCGACCCGGGGCGTCAGGAACCCCAGTCACGACTCTGGCTTAGGGACTGGCTTCTACCTGGCCAGGTGTGATGCACAGCGTGGTTTTGCGCCATGAAGCGGCCCATCCCCAGGCCACCAGCATCCCCCAGGCTTGCTGGGGTGGACGGAGCGACGGGGACACAAGCATGATGGTGACACGAGCGCGACGGGGACACGAGCAGGGCAGGATGACCAAGGCCTGCAGGGGCACGCTGCTGGGGCCGCCCTCCCCCGGCCATCTCTGGCAGTTCGCCCGGCAGCCGTCACTGCTGCTTGTGCGGCAGGGCCTTCCAGGTGGGCGGCAGCTCCCTGTGGACCAGGGTGAGCCCGCAGAGGATGAGGAACACGCCGCCCCACCACAGCACCTCCTGGCACTCTCCGTACAGCACGTAGCCCAGCAAGGCCTGCGGCGGGACAGCTGTGAGGACCTCGTCCCCGGCCCACGCCCGCACACCTCCCGCCTCGCCTCGGGGCCCTGGGGCCCTGGGGTCTCCACCATCAGTCAGGCCAGTCCCCCCACCCACAGAAGGGAGGTGGCCTCCTGGGTGGTGCTGGACCCCGGGCCAGCCCTGAGCAAGGCCCCGCGGAGACGGTATCTGGCCCCCTTCTACCGTGTGATCGCGGTCCACAGAGGGCAGGCCTCCAGGACCCTTGGCCCCACGTCACGCTTGAGTCCCAGACCCTGGGAGACAGCGAGGCTGCAGAGGGAGGCTCCCCGGGAGGGCAGGCAAGCGGGCGGCCTTCTGCAGGTGGGGCCCACGCCCACGGACAGACTGCGGGTGGGCGGAAGCGGCCTGCTCCGCGTTTGGAGGAGCAGGGGTCCAGCCACAGCGCCGTCTCCTCTTCACCTCCTGTCCCTGGCTTAGGACAGGGCAGCATCCCGAGCTACTCACCGAGGTGAGGATGTTCGAGAACGTCACCGTGACGGACGCGATGGCTGACGACATGGAGAAGCTGAGGCCCCGGCTGAAGAAGGTCCACATGAGCGAATTGGTGCTCGCCATCACAACGATGCCCAGGACACACAGGCCGATGTGCACCTGCGGGAGGAAGGGCGCTGCAGCCACGCCCACCCGGCGGCCACGCCCACCCGGCGGCCCCTCTGCAGGCCCAGCGTGGCTGAGCTTCCCATGCCCCAGATGGAGCCAACTCGGAGAAGACGCTTATTTGGCCATCTTGCCAGCCACATGACCTCAGCAGGGGCAAAATGCCAATGTAAAGGGCATTTTCTTTCTTTCTTGGATTTTTTTTTTGCTACAGGGCGTGTGTGCTCACTGGAGAAAGAGACAGAAACAAGGCAAGAAATGCCCCAGGGGGGATGGCCTGTCACAATCCCTTATCCTCCATTCTCCTCTTGGGATTTTGGGTGCACACACACACACACCTATCCAGTATGTTTCAAGCCACCCGGTCTGGGACTTGAACCACAGCTGACCACGTGGGAGTCCAACACCTTAACTACTAGGCCACCTGCTGGGCCCCAGAACTGGCATATTCCATTGAACAAGCATCCTTATTGGTCCCAGTGACCCGTGGCTGAAGAGCAGTCCTGGGGGCCAGGTGCCATCATCCAGCACATGGCACGGGTTGGGGCAGTCCTGACTTTCCGGGGTTAGCCCTGTCGGACCTGACCCTTGTGCAGGTCGCAGCCCACTGTGCCCGGCTGGGCCAGCCTGAGCTCCCACTGCGGCTAGGCCGGACGTTCGAGAGCGGCCTCACCCAGTCCTTCACCTCCCATCAGAGGCCAAGAGGGCCCTGGTGGCTGTAGCCTGGTGCCAGCCGCCAGGATCAAACCCAGGAGTGTGGCTCCAGACTTAACAATGCCACCTCATCACCCCAGGTCACTTGGAGAACCTGCAGGCTACTTTGGTTGAAAGAGAACCCGGAGATGAGCTTCGCAAGGATGCAGAGGCAAGCTCGCTGCAGGTCAGAAACGCCGGTGCGCTGCTGCCTCCTCCCAGCGGAGGGCTCATATAGACCTCGCCGGTTTCCCAGCAGCTGTCTGGGAGAAGGCCGCCTCTTCATTATTCTTTATAAATTGATTTACTTAATTTTATTTATTATTTAAAAAAAAATTTTTTTTTGGAGAGGTTTTCGCTATAAGGCGCCTGCGCTCGCCAGACAGAGAGAGACATAGAGACAGAAAGCGAGAAATCACCCCCCAGGGGGGATGGTTCGTTCTCCTCTCGGGAAAGGGGAAAATGAGAACGCAAGCCACCAGGTCCAGGAGCGGGACGAGGTGGACCCTCTGCGGGCCCTGGAGGGCGGACTTCTTAGAACCGCAAGCAGTATGGGCCGGGGCAGCGCGAGGGTCAGAGGCTGGTTGCGGCCAGGGACGCACGCCCAGGACGCAGGGCGCAGCACTTCCCGACGCGGCTGCCAGGACGGCGCCCCCCGGGTACCAACCTCGGCTCTGCTCCCACCGGACAGCGTCCCGGCGGAACCCCAGGTACCGGGAGTGCGCACTGTCCGGGCCGGCACGCCTGGGCCGTGGGGTTCCCGGCGGGTCGGGGGCTGGGCTGTCCCTGTGCTCGGGGCTCTCTCGCTGCCCGCCGAACCCCGTGGGGGGCGCAGTGGGCGCCGGCCCCGTCACCCCGAGCCACGTGGAGCGCGCGCTCGGCCGAGCGCTCGGGGAGGCGGGCGGGCTCGGGCCCGGGGAGGCTGGGCCCACGTCCCTTCCCGCCTAGCCGCCCAGGTAGCTGGCGCCCGGGCCCGGCTGGCCGCAGCGCCGCGCCCCGGCCCGGGCAGTGAGGCCGCGCCCCGGCCCGCGCCCGCCCGCCCGCCCGCCCGCCGCAGCGGCGCCCCGGCTGCACCTCGCTGCCGAAGGCCAGCTTGGCGGACGCGGCGGCCAGGGCCCCGAACGCGCCGGCACACAGGCAGTTGAACACGCCCCAGAAGCGGCGCCGCATCGCGCCGGCCTGGAGGTGCGGGGGGAATCCGGCGGGGCTGTCGGGGTAGGCGGCCGCGGACACCGCGCCGCCCGGGGCCTGCGGCCTCGCGGCCATGGTGCCTCCGCCTCGGCTCCGCGCGCTTGCCAGGACCCGCCCTCCGGCCCGAGCGCGCGCCGTGATTGGGTGACCGCCTCACGTGACACGGCGCCCACGTGGGCGGAGAAGCCAATGGGGCTGCAGCGGCCTCTGCGGCGCGGCTGCCGGGACGGAACCCGCAGTCTCCATGGCTGCGGCGCTCCGAGCTGGGTTAGGTTGGCCCGGCCAGGGACACTAGGGCGACGCCGGGGCCGAGCCCGAGCTGCGGACACGCGGGAGGAGTCGGGTACGCGCGGCCGGGCAGCTGCAGCGCTGGCCGCTCGGCGTGGTCGGCGTCGGTTTCCCTGGACCGAGTTAAAGATCCCCAATCCGGGCGTCGCGTCGCGGCCGCTGAGCTGTGTGCAGACCAGGCTGCTGCCACGTGGCGACCTGGTTCGAGTCCCCGCCGGCGTGGGCGCTCAAGTCCCGACAGGGTGGAGAGTCGGAGGACAGGGTCGCAGTGTCGCCGGCGCTGCTGCGGGTGCGCTCTCCCCGCTCCTGCTTAGCACTGTGGCCCTGCTGGGAGGGCACAGGCCTCCTCCTGCAAAGCCACTTGCTCCTCCTAGTTTGAGCACAGCTGACCTGCGACCAGCGGAGTGAGGCCGGGGTGGGTGAGCCTGGAATGGAAATGCTCTGCAGAGGGCGCTGGGGACCTCCAGACGGGAAAGGAGCCCGGGCTCCTGCCTAATCCGACTCCTAGGATGGGTACATACTAACTGCACAAATCGGGAAGTACAGATAAGAGATGGAAACAAATGATCCGTAACTACCACCTGAAACAGCCAAGATTCATATATCTTACAATCCCAGTGCACTTATATATTTGAAGTGTTTACACTTGAAAAGTCCATTTTGGGTCCAGCTCTGTGGCCTGGTGGTAGGCAGTCAGATCCCAAGTGACCAACTAGAGTGAACCCAGCCTGGGCTTGAAAGCCTGCTAGGAGGAGCCAGCAGATGACATAATGTTTACACTGCTAGACTCTCACATAGCTGCCTGTGGTTTGAGTCCTGATCCCCCCTGGGGGGTGATTTCTTGCTTTCTGTCTCTGTCTCTTTGGTGAGTGCACATGCCCTATAGCAAACTCACTCTAAAAAAAAAAAAAAAGAAACTGCTAGGAATTTGTGCCTAAAATTCCCACAAGACAGAGAATTGGGAGGAGGGTTTGTAGGAAGACCCTGGCCCTCTGGAGGGGGGTGCACTCCCTGTCCCTTTCTGAGTTTATGTCTCAGGTGAGTGCACCCACCTTCCGGCAAAATCAGTAAGCCCATTTCCTTGAAAATCACTGTGTGCTGCTGAGAGTAGGGAGTGTGACCTGCACACTCCAGGGGCATTGCTGGCCTGAGTCCTTTCTCTGCGTGCGTGTGTAGCTGTGGGTAGTGTGAGCGCTGAGAGCAACTGTGTACGACAGAGCTTTGGAACAAAACGACCACGGGGAACACACTGCAGCGGTTTCTACTGGCCCTCAGGAAGTTTTCCCGGCCGTCCTCCATGGCATCTTGCTCATTCACAGAGCAGCAGTGAGCTGAGTTCCCCCGGGGGAGCCACAGACCACCTTCCTCGCTCCTGCCAGGTCCACCTCAGGAAGCAGCCCTTGTCCGTGCTGCAGACGTTTGATTATTCAGAGTACGGTCACTACAAAAAATAAAACGAAACCCCAACATATTAACAAGCTAGAGCTGCCAGAACTGGGGACAGTGCAGAGGAAAACGGAGCTCACCCCGCAAACATCTATAAGTCCAAGAAAACTGGGCCAGCAGGTGGTGTGGAATCCCATGTGGAGGACCAGTTTTGAGTCCCAGGCCTGGCAGCTTGAAAATCACAACAGATAAATAGATTATAAAAGAGATCAGCAGTTGGCATAATGGACTTGTCACTGGACTCGTCGACTGTGGTTCGAGTCCCGAACCCACTGGCTTAAACTCATGCCAGTCATGTGTGCATGCGTTCCCACGATCCCGAGGAGAATGGAGGCGAGGGGACTGCGACGTGGCCATCCCCGCTGCAGGGTGATTTCTCGCTTTCTGTCTCTTGTCCTTCTGGCAAGCACACGTGTCCTATAGCAAAAACCTCTAAAAAAAATCATAAAAATAAATCTGAAAGATGGTGTCTGAACACGATGACCCAGGGTGTTGAGACCCTTCAAACACCCCGGCCTGTAAGGCCTAGAAGAGCCTCAGGGACAGAGGAGAGGATTTAAAGCCTGAGACCACGGGGGTGAAGCCGCAGGGATGCATAGGGCCTGTGGACCTAGGAGGCGAGCTGCCTTCGTCCACCCTCTGGAGCCTCACCTCAGTCTGTCTGTCTGCTCTCTTTCCATCCATTTCTCTGCCTGTTCCTTTTCTGCAGTTCAACACATGGCACCTACTCTGGGCCAGGCCCTGTCCCAGGGTGCCTGAGACGAGACCCTGCACTCCGTTTTCCGTGATTTATCTGTCTCGGGGGCAGCTGGTCGTGCAGCAGGTCGGCGCTGTGTGTGGAAAGCCAGATCCCACGTGGTGGACCACGGTTTGTTCATGGACAACCTGTGCCTAGGGAAATATCAGTGCTCATTAAGTGTATGTAGAAAGAAGGACCAGCAGGTGGCGTAATGGCTATGTCGCTGGACTTCCACGTAGTCGACTGGTTCGAGTCCTGGACCTGGCAGTATACCTCATGGTGGGCACATTTGCACACATGCCTAAAATCCCGAGAGGAGGATGGAGGAGAAAGGATTGTGGTCTGGCCAGTCCCTTGGGGCCATTTCTCGCTTTCTACCTCTCTGGCAAGCACACGTGACCTACAACAAAAATCTCTCTAAAAAGAGAAGTTTGTAGAAAGAACAAGAGAATAAATCAATGTAAATCACTTTGTTAAACTGTTCATTATTTTTAAAAATTTTATTTGAAAAATGGCCATATTTACAGTCATAGAAATACCTGTGAGAAAACAGAATAAAAAAATAATCTATATTAACAAAGCTGCTTCCCATACACGCCGCAGAGTCAGCCATCCGACCCGCAGCACGCTCTGAAAGCGCCGTGTGCTGCGGGAACTTCTGCAGGACTCTAGGGAGATTACGGCACTAAGAGAAAATGACCTGGCCACCACATCTACATAGCTAGAGGTTTAGGTAAGCCTTCCTAAAGGTTTTATTTTTAAAATGCGAACTTCTTCCCAGTATTTAAGCCTTGAAACAGGTGGCGACCCCTCACAGCAGACTGCTGGTTGACACAGGGACGTGTGGAAGCATTTCCTGCTCGCGATGTGGGATGGTCAGCCACTGCCGCATGCAGGCCCGCACGCCCGCCCCGCCCGAGCGCAGCTGGACTAAGTGCTCAGGATAGGTCTCTCTTTACAAGAGAAACATCTCCAGACCTGATGGTGCCCAGGTAGTGGACCAGGATCCTTACGGTTCATTCTTTTTCTTTTCTTTTAAAAACAGATTTTCAACCCGCAACTTTTCATTTTCCTGGTATTGAAAAAATAAAAAAGAAAAGGAAAAAAAATTAAGGCTTTAATTCTTACAGAAAGTTATGTTTTAAAAAATTATTTAACTTTATTTATTTTTTAAAGATTTGATCAGAGAGGGACAGAGCTAAAGAGAGAGAGAGAGAGAGAGAGAGAGAGAGAGAGAGGGAGAGAGAAGAAGAAAGCAAGTTGCGAGGTCCAGGACTCCAACTGTGGTCAGCCATGTGGGAGTCCAGTGCCTTTAACTGCCACGCCGGCCTGCTGGCACCCAGAAAGTTATTTTTCATGGCATTTGTTAAGTATATATCTCAATTTAAGACAAGTTCTCCGTTTGTTTTTTTGTCTGCTTGTTTTTGCTGTGGGGGTGGTGCAAGAGAGACCAGGGTACATGGTGAGTAAGAAATCACCCCTCAGAGGGGATGGCTACGTGCAATCCCTTCTCTTCCAGTCTCTTCTAGGGACTGTGGGCACAAACACCCAGCATGATTTTCAAGCCATCCAGGATTTGAACCGTGGAGACGGCCACGTGGGATCCAGCACCTTAACTACCATGCAACCTGTTGGCCCAAGACTAGAATATATCATATGTAAACTACTTGACATTAAACGAGAATCTGACATATAGGAGAATTTAACTGAATTAATTATGCCTGAAAGCACAAAAACCAAAACAATTTTTTGGGAGAGGTTTTTTGCTATAGGGCGCGTGCGCTCGCCAGACAGACAGAGAGAGACATAGAGACAGAAAGCGAGAAATCACCCCCAGGGGGGATGGTCACGCCGCAATCCCTTCTCCTCCATTCTCCTCTCGGGATCTTGGGCACGCACGCACACGCACCCGGCGTGAGTTGTAAGCCACCGGGTCCGAGACGCGAACCGCGGTCGACTACGTGGGAATCCAGCGACATAGCCATTACGCTAACTGCTGGTTCCCAAAAACCAAAACAATTTTTGAAAGCTTGTTTCGTTAGTTAGTTTGAGAGAGACAAAAGCAGCCCTAACAGGGTCCTCACGGCCCCATCTACCCCAGCCAGCCTGGGACATGAGCATATGTATGCCGGAGAGCTCAGAGAGGTCTCGGGATGCGAACCCTTGACATTCCCATGCGGGTCCAGCATCACAGAATGTTATGTTACTTTTTTTTTTAAAGAATTATTTTATTTAACTTTATGTATTTATTTACTTGAATTTGACCAGAGAGGGACAGAATGAGAGAGAGAGAGGGAGGGAAAGTGAGACAAGCTGCCAGGTCCTGGCCGGTCAGCCATGCGGGCGTCCAGGGCCTTAGCCACCACGCCACCTGCTGGCCCCAGTGATGTCTGTTTTTAGTGAAAGAGTGATTGTCAAGGCGGAGAGATTATTGGGAGCAGCCTCGGAGCTCACCTCGGCGAGCCTGACGCTCTCCTTCTTGAGCCGCACCACGTACTGAATCTTCTGGTGCATGTTCTGGTGGCCCACCAGCTTGCCGTTCTCCTCGGCCAGACAGTCCACCTGCTTCCTTAACACGTCCATCTCCTGCAGGGAGACCCGTCCACACACGGAGGAAAACGGCTCTTAATTCTTCTACACTCGCAGTCTTTCCTGCCTCCCAAGAGCACAGGAGGTGAGCGGGTCCAGAACCCCAGCTTCCCGAACACACCTCCGGGTAAGCACAGCTCTGAGCCAGGTCACCCATCGCAGACAGGCTGTCCCCCAGGTGTCCCAAGTGTGAGCCAAGGTCACCCACCACACACGGGCTGTCCCCCAGGTGTCCCGAGCCCCAGGCCCCAGTGTGAGCCAAGGTCACCCACCACAGACGGGCTGTCCCCCAGGTGTGCGGAGGCCCAGGCCCCAGTGTGAGCCAAGGTCACCCACCACAGACGGGCTGTCCCCCAGGTGTGCGGAGGCCCAGGCCCCAGTGTGAGCCAAGGTCACCCACCACACACGGGCTGTCCCCCAGGTGTCCCGAGCCCCAGGCCGCAGTGTGAGCCAAGGTCACCCACCACACACGGGCTGTCCCCCAGGTGTCCCAAGCCCCAGGCCCCAGTGTGAGCCAAGGTCACCCACCATAGACGGGCTGTCCCCCAGGTGTCCCAAGCCCTAGGCCCCAGTGTGAGCCAAGGTCACCCACCACAGACGGGCTGTCCCCCAGGTGTGCGGAGGCCCAGGCCCCAGTGTGAGCCAAGGTCACCCACCACAGACGGGCTGTCCCCCAGGTGTCCCGAGGCCCCCACGCCCCAGTGTGCCAGCGTACCTGGAGTGTCCTCTCCTTTTCTTCATACATCTCTTCCAGCTTCGACCTCAGCAATTCCTTCTCCTGGAAGGCTTTGGCCTCCAGGGTTCTGACCCGTCCCACCTCTTCCGCCATCCTAAGGCAGTCTGTCTCTTTGCTGTGAAGGGCACTGTGGACCGCGCCCAGCCTGCCAGGATGAACGTCACTGCGTACCCCGAAGGCACACCACACACAACAGCACCCAGGGTGCACATTTTTGCCCATGCCCAGAATTTGATTAGAAGGCGTTACTAGTCTTCAGGTCTCCTGTAGACAGCCAAAGCCAGTGCTGTGTACCAGACAGGCTTTTGGTTTGTTTTACCCAAGACCTTCATCTTGGAAAAAACTTCATGCCACTAACATCATCATCATTTAAAAAAAAAATTGTTTTTGAGAGGTTTTTGCTATAGGGCATATGGGCTTGCCAGAAAGACAGAGGGACAGAAAGACAGAAAGCGAGAAATGAAATGGCCACGCCGCAATCCCTTCTCCTCCATTCTCCTCTCGGGATCTTGGGCACGCACACACATGTACCCAGCATGAGTTTAAGCCACCGGGTCCGGGACTTGAACTGCTGTCGACTACATGGAAGTCCAGCAACATAGCCATTATGCCAACTGCTGGTCCCTATTTTAAAAAATTAATAGGAAACCTCAATTAATAATCATTGCAATGAGAACTTAATTGGGAAGAAATATAACGTGTAGAGATACGTGATTAAAACAAATCTCCATGGGGTCCAGCAGGTGGTTTGGTTGTTAAGGTGCTGAACACTCCCACATGGCTGACCATAGTCCTTGTCCTGGACCTGGTAGCTTGGTTTCTCACTTTCTCTTTCTCTCTGTCTCTCTCTCTGGTCAAATTTAAAAATAAATGAATGAATAAAGTAAAATAAAATAAATAATTCTTAAAAATAAAACTTCATGGGGACCAGTAGGTGGTGTGGTGGCTAAGGTGCTAGACACACATGGCCCACCATGGTTTGAGTCCTGGACCTGGTGGCGTGGCTTGCCTTCTCACTTTCTCTCTCTCTCTGGTCAAATTAAAATAAATGAATAGATAAATAAAATTAAATAAATAAACCTTTTTGAAAATCTCCACAAATTCCATCCTATTGGTATACATATGTTCTTTGGTAAGGAGTATGACAGGGTAATCAATAGAACTTTATCCACAGAGCTATATTAAATTAAGACAAAATTCTCCAAGGCGTGGAATGGAAACTCAATTTCAAAGGAAAAAGCGACGATGTAACGTGCAGGCTTAGGAATTCATGTAATGTTTAGACAAGAATTATTTAATTTTATTTATTTTTAAACATTATTTATTCTATTTTATTTATTATGTTTTTTAAAGTTTGCTGAACAAAGAGGGCCTGTGTGCTCACCAGAGACAGTGAAGGAAAATGAGAAAGCAAGCCACCAGGTCTGGGACTCGAACCGCAGTCAGTTATGTGGGAGTCCAGTGCCCTAACCATCATGCCACCTGCTGGCCCCTATTATTATATTTTAATTTGACTACAGAAGACTGAGAGAGAAGTAAAGTGAGAAAGCAAGCTACCAGGTCTGGAATTCAAACCGCAGTCAGCCATGTGGTGGTCTAGCACCTTAACCACCATGCCACCTGCTGGCTCCAATGTATTTTTTAAAAGAAAATTATTTAATTAATTTTATTAATTACTACTATTATTATTTTCAATTTGCTACAGGACATATGCACTCACCAGAGAGAGAGAGAGAGAGAGAGAGAGAGAGAGAGAGAGAGAGAGAGAGAAAGAGGGATAGAGAAGGTGAGAGAGCAAGCTGCCACCACGCTGCCTGCTGGCCCACTTCAAGTATTTTTAAAAATGGTTAGAAGGTAGCAAATTAGTTGGATACTTTTACAAGAATATCCAAACTTTATTTTTTAAGTATCACTTTTCAGTTTGATGGTCTGTCCTTTGTAACAGTTTCAACTAGAAAAAAAAAATTCCGAACATTAAGTTGTCTTCAAAAATATGCACGAGGGGAACCAGCAGTTAGCGTAATGGCTATGTCACTGAACTCCCATGTAGTCGACCGTGGTTCGAGTCCCGGACCCGGTGGTTTAAACTCCCGCTGGGTGCGTGTGTGTGCGTGCCCAAGATCCCAAGACAAGAATGGAGAAGGGATTGTGGCGTGGCCATCCCCCCTGGGGGGTGATTTCTCGCTTTCTATCTCTCTGTCTGATTTCTCGCTTTCTATCTCTCTGTCTCTCTGGTGAGCACACGAGCCCTACATAAAAAAAAAATGAAAGAGGGTGAGACCAGCAGGTGACATAATGCCAGCAGATGACATAACGGTTACACTGTTGGACTCCCTGACGGTGGTTCAAATCCTGGGCCTGGTGCCTTAAACTCACACTGAGTATGTGTGCTTGCCTGTCCACGAAAGGCCATACCCCCTGGGGGGTGATTTCTTGCTGACTCTCTGTCAAGTGCAAACGCTCTATAGCAAAAATCTCTTAAGGGGACCAGCAGGTGGCATGGTTAAGGCGCTGGACATTGGTTAAGGCGCTGGACATTCCCACATGGCTGACCACGGTTCAAGTCATGGACCTGGTGGCTTGCTTTTTCACTTTCTCTCTCTCTGGTCAAATTAAAATAAAATGAATGGATAAATAAAATTGAATAACATAATCCTTTAAAAAAAACTCTCTTTAAAAAAAAATGTGGAGCTGGCAGCAGGCGTGGTGGTTAAGGCGCTGGACTCCCACGTGGCTGACCGTGGTTGAGTCCTGGACCTGGCGGCTGCTTTCTCACTCTCCCCCCACCTTGCTCTGTCCCTCTCTGGTCAAATTAAAATAAATTAATAAATAAAATTAAATAAAATAATTCTTTAAAAAAAATGCAAGCCGGCAAAAAGAGTACCTAAACGCTTTGAGGAGGCAGAACATGCAGAAGTGTGTCTGCGAACTCTGCTTCCGATGGGGTGTACTCAGAGTCCACGGCTACCCTAATGGTCTACCGCTTTGTTAATACTGACTGCTTCCTTATTCTGAATATGACAGAAAATACAGGGTACCTTATTCATCAAAGAATGAGGCAATTCAAGGAGACCTAAATTAACATGAAAACTACAGGAATAATTAAAATCGTGGCTACAAAATCATACAGAGATACCCAAGGTTAAGACCAGAAGACACAGCGTATCTGTCTAAGGGGCTGAGGATCCGGGGCGCACACACAGCGGCTCAGTGTGCCCTCCCGGGGAGGCCGGCCCTGCCTGGCACCAGGCGGGGTTTTGGAGTGGCGTGGTGTGAGGGGAAGGGCCCGAGGGAAGTACCCAGTGAACACCACCACGTTCACACCGCCTGCTGGGAACAAAGGCACTCACCTTGGGAGATGCGAGTTTCTCCCTTTCAGCGGGACAGGAAGAAAAGATTACCAAGAATCTGAGTTACAAACTAGTACACTTACTCTGTTTTCATTTTCATCATTTCTTCGACTATTTTACTCTATAAAAAGATAAAAAAAAAAGAAAAAAAAGATAGCTTAGGTTCTTAAGTAACACTGCTAAAAGCAGATTGAAGGACCCAGTCCACTCACTACTAAAAGCAGACCGAAGCACCCAGTCCACTCTCCGTCTGGTTAATAAAATCAATTAAATAGGAACGTCTGTCCACAGCCCCAGCTTCACACACAGAGGGGCTCCTATCTGCAAGACTTCACACCGAGCGCCTGAAAGGCCTCAGACGGGCCTACTCGCTTCCACGTGGAGACCCGTGCATGGCCACGTCACCTAGGCCCCGAGACAGACTCCCTCTCTACCCTCAGCTCCGTCTAAGCACGACGATGGGCGTCGTGCTCACGGTGGGCATGCCGAGCAGACGGATTCCAGCAGCAAACAGCTTCTGAATGGCACGGCCACGGAGGCACTATGGAAGCAGCTCTCAGACGAGAGGAAGCGATAACGCTTTCTAGAAAAGCCATACTTGGGCAAGTCTTTCGTTGTCCATCTCTTCTTGTTCACTCTTCAGCCGTTGATGGTCTGGGTGACTCTGATCACTGCATGGGTTAAGAGAGGGAGATGGTGGGACACTGCCAGGCATGTTCTAGCAGCAGCTTCCAGTCTGTGATGCCAACACGGCCACGCCGTGCAGAGCACACTGCTGACTGGGCCGAGCCAGCAGCTGGCACACAAGACCGACCTGCAGGCAACAAGGCCGACCTGCAGGCAACAAGGCCGCTCCCTAGAAGTCAGAATCCCCCCACAGGTGAGCAGGGGACGAAAGAGGCAGTCAGGGGTGGTGGGAAGCAATGGCATATAGCTAAGTGGGCCCATCTGAAGACCAGTGTACCCCAAGGAGTGGGATGAGTGTCATGAGCGGGCAGGGGAGGGAGGGCAGTGGGGAGGAGGGCCGCCTGGCCCACGTCCCCCTCCGACCTCCCCTGCTCTCTCCACGGTCAGCTGCACCTTCAGATGAGCACACTGGCCCCCACGTGTGCAGACGGCAGAGGCCTCTGCATGGAGGAAGGCCCTCCTGCATGGAGCGGGACAAGGCTACTGTGGACCGGCCGCCCTGTGAGCTGACCAGTCAGCAGGCCCGCGGAGCACCTGCCTGAATGCTGTGGGCTTCTCTAGGAATGTCTCTGTCACTGGTGAGTACAAGGCCATTTCTTGAAGAAAAACAGAAGCAACAGTAAGGTTTCTCTTCCTTAGTGAATCTGGCAGCCTAGACAAAACGGTAATGAGGCCTAAGTGAGGAAAACGGCCCAGATACTGCGGGGTAGAGGCGTCTCCTGTCAAGAATCAAACAGCAGCTAGGACCAGCAGTTGGCATAATGGCTATGTTGCTGGACTCCCATGTAGTCAACCACAGTTCGAGTCCCAGGCCCGGTGGCTTAAACTCACGCCATGCCTAAGATCCCGAGAGGAGAATGGAGGAGAAGGGATTGCGGCGTGGCCATCCCCCCTGGGTGGTGATTTCTCGCTTTCTGTCTCTCTGTCTCTGTCTGTCTTTCGAGCTCACATGCCCTATAGCAAAAACCTCTCAAAAAAACAAAACAAAAGGGAACCAGCAGTTAGCGTAATGGCTATGTCGCTGGACTCCCACGTAGTCAACCACGGTTCGCGTCCCGGACCCGGTGGCTTAAAACTCACGCCGGGCGCATGTGCGTGCGTGCCCAAGATCCCGAGAGGAGAATGGAGGAGAAGGGATTGCGGCATGGCCATCCCCCCTGGGTGGTGATTTCTCGCTTTCTGTCTCTCTGTCTCTGTCTGTCTTTCGAGCTCACATGCCCTATAGCAAAAACCTCTCAAAAAAACAAAACAAAAGGGAACCAGCAGTTAGCGTAATGGCTATGTCGCTGGACTCCCACGTAGTCGACCACGGTTCGCGTCCCGGACCCGGTGGCTTAAAACTCACGCCGGGCGCATGTGCGTGCGTGCCCAAGATCCTGAGAGGAGAATGGAGGAAAAGGGATTGCGGCATGACCATCCCCCCTGGGGGGTGATTTCTTGCTTTCTGTCTCTATGTATCTCTCTGTCTGTCTCGAGCGCACGCGCCCTATAGCGAAAAACCTCTAAAAAAAAAAAAACCAAACCAAACAAAACAAAAAAAACATAGACTCAAACAGCAGCTGCTCTGGGCTTTGGGCGCCCTGTGGTCTCTTTCGCTGCTGCAGGGTGAAAGCAGCCATAGCGACGTTGAAATGAAAAGGCGGGATCCGCCCCACAAGACCTTACTTCCTAGGGCTGCTGGCGGGCTGGCCCTGCTGTAGTCTGCCCCCTCTCGGCTTTTCATGAAGAAGGTCCTCTGCTCCTTGTACGAGGCATGTGAGCTGCGACACATGTAGTTTACATATTTCTAAGGTACGTGCAC
The DNA here is from genome assembly GCA_026018925.1 of Tupaia tana. Classification (NCBI taxonomy): domain Eukaryota; kingdom Metazoa; phylum Chordata; class Mammalia; order Scandentia; family Tupaiidae; genus Tupaia; species Tupaia tana. The sequence goes on from JAKSZU010000022.1 coordinate 43,994,007, forward strand.
TTGCTAGACAGAGAGGGAGAGGGAATTCACTCCCCGGGGAGGAAGGCCATGCTGCAGCTCCTCCTTGGTCATCTCATCTCCTTCTGGGACGGTGGGCACACGCTGGCAGCATGGCTTTTCAAGCCCCCCAGGTCTGGGACTTAAACTGGTCGGCCATGTGGGAGTCTGGCACTTTAACCACCATGCCACTCACTGCCTCACTAGTATTTTAAAAAGATGTAAATATTTGGCGTCGTGATCCAATGATAGCATTTAGCGAGTAACAGCATGTGCACCAAACCCCAAATCCAAAGCCAATCAAGTCCATCTGACCCCTTGCTGAAATGCATCAATTACATTTTCCACAGAGCAGGGACTAAAATACCCTGCTGCAGTTAGGCAAGTACAGTCCCGTGCCCTAGGGTACTGTGGAAAACCTGTGTCCTTGGGCCGCGGGTGGCGTGAGTCGAGCGCACTGCGGCCCTAGTCCCGCACCGGAGAGCAGTCCCCGGCATCGCCCCGCGCTCCTGGGCCTTCTCACCTGCTGGCCTCGGGCCCTTGGATGCCATCCAGCCGACTCTGCAGGACCCAGTTTTTCTCTCTCAGCTGCCGCAGCTCCAGGCGCAGGTTTTCCATCTCACACAGCTGCTCCTGAAACACACCGAATCACGTCTCTTCAGAAAACACACGCCGGGAGGCGTTACCTTGCTCCCCGAGGCCACGCCTGACACGGGTGTTCGTCTTTAGATCTCTTCCCAGGCACAGAACTCTGCGCTGGGTGTTGCTGGACGAGAAAGAGACTGTTACAAGCCCCCGAAGGCCGGGAACTGTGTCCCAGTCACGCCCACAGTGTGGTGAAGTTTCTTGTTGAGACCACATAATTCACTACAATTCCTCCTACTTTATTTACTTATTTATATATTTATCAATTTGCAAGAAGGCACGTGTGCTTGCTGGAGAGACAGAGAAAGCAGGAAAGGACCCCCAGGGCGTGGTCCTGCCACCACCCCTTCTCCTCCCTCTCCCTCCTTTCAAGAGTTTGCAGCGTGCGCCTGTGCACACACCGCCAGTGTGCTTCCCTGCCTGCAGTCACACAGACACCGAAAGCTCGCCAGCGACGGCGACACGGGCCACCTGGGGAGCCTCCACAGGCCGCGGACAGGGCGGACGGGGCCCAAAGACTTTCCTCTGAGCCCTTCAGCTCTCTGCCTTTCGAATGCTGTCTTCTCAGTAACCATGTAAAACGTAAACTCAGAACCAGCACTCAGTCCTTACCCAGACCAGCACTCAGTCCTTACCCAGACCAGCACTCAGTCCTTACCCTCATCCTGAGGATCTCGGCGTGTTTGAGCTCCCTGTCCTCAGTGAGCTTCGTGACGAGGTGCTGTAGAGACGTCTTGGAGGCTCTTCCGTCCTCGATCTCCTGCTCCTGTGTTTCCAGGAGTTTTGCCAAATGCGTCTGAAGGTGAGGCGGTGTTTTAGGGCTCTGGAAGGAAACGACATCTTATCCAAATACCTGCGGAAGTGTGTTATAAAAACTCCCCTTCGATGTACGCGCCAAGCACACAGTACCCAGACTGCTCTGTGAGTCTAGCCCGTCCAAGTAAGACGAACGGCGGCTGGCACCGTATCAGGAGGAAGCAGAGGGTGCTGGTGAGATCTGTCCTTACAAAGACACAGCTATGCTCGGCCGCTCCTAGGTTCTGCGAGCCCAGCCCTCACTGCTGACAGTACCCGAGGGTACTCGGCCGGCCCCCACCGCGGACGGTACCCGAGGGTACTCGGCCGGCCCCCACCGCGGACGGTACCCGAGGGTACTCGGCCGGCCCTCACTGCTGACGGTACCCGAGGGTACTCGGCCGGCCCCCACCGCGGACGGTACCCGAGGGTACTCGGCCGGCCCTCACTGCTGACAGTACCTGAGGGTACTCGGCCGCGGAGCCCAGCACACGCTCCAGCTGCCTCATCTTGAAGTTGTACTCGCTCTTCTTCTGCTCGACTTCCTCCTCCTTCTGGGTTAGCTGGGGAAATCGGTCGGGCGTGAGGTCACGCGGTAACACAGGCAGGCTCCGATCGGAAAAGACGAGCTTCCCCGACTCGTCAGGGACCCGCGAGCTGAAGCCACAGGGAGACGGGCCACCGAGGGGCAGGCAGGAGGGCGCCGCTGCGCAATGCTGGTCCTACGAGGCCCGGGGAGCTCCCGGCAGACCTGAACACCCGGCGCGCCCGGGAGCACGGACGTGGACCTGGCAGGCTGGGAGGCCGGGAGCACCTGTCAAGGACACCCACAGCCTCTCACACGGAGTAAATAAATGAATCAACTTTTCAAAAGGTAAATAAACATTTAAAATCACAACGAGATATCAGACCTGTTAGAATGGCTGTCATTAAAAAGTGTTGGCAAAAATGAAAAGAAAAAGAAACCATGGCACCCTGTTGGTGGGAATGTACATTAATGTGGTTATAACAGACAACAGTACAGAGGTTCTGCAGAGGACTAAAATGGGAACTCCTCCCCACTCGGCCGTCGGCTGCTGAGCACCCACCCTCGGTGTGTGAAGACGCCTGCACGCCCTGCTCAATGCCATGCTACTCACAGTGGCCAGGGTACAGACCCCGCCCGAATGCCGGCCAGCAGATAAGTGCTAAGAAAACAAGGTGCATGCACACAAAGACGATCTGGCCTTTAAAAATACACAGATTCTGGGGCCGGCAGGAGGTGTTGGGGTTGGGGCGCTGGACTCCCACGTGGCCGACCACTGTTCAAGTCCTGGACCTGGCAGCTTGCTTTCTCGCTTTCCCTCTCTCTCTGTGTCTCTCTGGTCAAAGAATAACAATAATAGGGGACCAACAGTTGGTGTAATGGCTGTGTCACCGGACTCCAACTGCGGTTTGAGTCCCAGACCGGTGGCTTAAACTCACGTCGGACACGTGTGTGTGCATGCCCAAGATCCCGAGAGGAGAAGGGATTGCGGTGTGGTCATCGCCCCTGGGGGGTGATTTCTCACTTTCTGTCTCTCTTGCACACACCCTATAGCAAAAACCTCTCCAATAAACAAAAAATTAAAGTAAATTAAATAAATAATTCTTTTTTTTTGAGAGGTTTTTGCTATAGGGTGCGTGCGCTCGCCAGAAAGACAGAGAGAGACAGAGAAATGGAAAGCGAGAAATCACCCCCCAGGGGGGATGGCCACGCTGCAATCCCTTCTCCTCCATTCTCCTCTCGGGATCTTGGGCACGCACGCACACGCGCCCGGCGTGAGTTTTAAGCCACCGGGTCTGGGACACGAACCGCGGTCGACTACGTAGGAGTCCAGCGACATAGCCATTACGCTAACTGCTGGTCCCCAATAAATAATTCTTAAAAAAAAAAGAAAGAAAGAAAGAAAAAAAAACAGGCAGCAGATCCCACCATTTGCAACAACATGGAGAAATCTGGAGGAGTGTGGTACGGGAAACAAGCCAGACACGAATCGTGGGTGATCTTATTTCTTAGCGGGAGCTGAGAGTGTGGCCCACACAGGAGCAGACTGGAACACTGCTCACCAGAGACCGCAGTGGCGAGGAGCAGGGAGGCCAGGAACTGGTCATAGGGCACAGACTCGGTGAGATAGGAGAATGCAGATGTTGAGAGCACAGTGACTCAGTAACAATGTGGGGTTTAACTCTCCCACAAACAGAAGTATGAGGCTTAGTCATTCCACAGTGTGTACATATATCAAGGTTCACACTGTATCCCAGAAATACATACAACTGTCATTTGTCAATTATCTTTAAAAAGATATTTCTTAGAATGCTACTTATGCCAAAAAAGATGAACTTCTCAAGATATGCAGAAATATGCTCTTTATATTTTCAGGATCATATTAACTTAAAAAATTTAAGCAAAACTACAGCATTTTTTAAAAATTTTTTTATTTTTGGAGAGGGTTTTGCTATAGAGCACGTGCGCTCGCCAGAAAGACAGAGAGACAGAAAGTGAGAAATCACCCCCGAGGGGGGATGGGTATGCTGCATTCCCTTCTCCTCCACCCTCCTCTCGGGATCTTGGGCATGCACGCACACGTGCCCGGTGTGAGTTTAAGCCACCGGGTCTGGGACTTGAACCGCGGTCAACTACATGGGAGTCCAGCGACACAGTTATCATGCCAACTGCTGGTCCTACCACAGCAATTTTTAAAAAGAATTATTTTATTTTATTTATTATTATTATTTTAATTTGATTAGAGAAAGAGAGAGGGAGGGAAAATGAGAAAGCAAGCTACCAGGTCTGGGACTCAAACTACAGTGAGTCACAGAGAGTCACATGGGATTCCAATACCCTAACCACACCACCTGCTGGCCCTGCACAACATTTTAAAAAGTCATGAATTCTGGGGAGTAGCAGGTGGCGTAATGGCTTCGTTGCTGAACACCCACAAAGTTACTGTGGTCTGAGTCCCAGACTCAGCAACTTGAATCTCATGCCAGGCACGTGGGTGTGCATGCCCAAACTTCCAAGAGGAGAACGGAGGTGAAGAAATTGCAGTGTGGCCATCCCCTATAGGGGTGATCTCTCGCTGTCTGTCTCTCCAGTAAGCGCACACGCTCTATAGTAAAAATCTCTCTAAAAAACATAAAAAGCCATCAGTTCTAAACTCTGGGGCAGCTTCTGTGCCTGTCCAACTTGGTCGCTAATACAACCCAACATCTCTTCTTCCAAATGTATTTATACTTTCCTTGCCTTCTTGTGAGTTTCACAAGTAACAAAAGGGTCATGAGAAAAATACAAATAAAACCCAAACAAACCAGCAGCGAACAGATGACATGGCCAGCCACAGCCTCACCACAGTGCCGTGGGTGTCACGGCCCGGCAGGTGGAGCGGCAGTCAGGCCGGCCTGGATCCGGCGAGTCAAGACTGCAGGTTTACGCCCACAGGGAGCTGCCCCATTACCCCAGCACCCTGCAGCCTCCCCGGCCCCTGGGTGCCTCCTCCCGTGGCCCACAGGGAGCTGCCCCATTACCCCAGCCCCCCGCAGCCTCCCCGGCCCTGGCCGCCTCCTCCCGTGGCCCACAGGGAGCTGCCCCATTACCCCAGCCCCCCCGCAGCCTCCCCCGGCCCCCGGGCGCCTCCTCCCGTGGCCCACAGGGAGCTGCCCATTACCCCAGCCCCCCGCAGCCTCCCCCGGCCCCCGGGCGCCTCCTCCCGTGGCTCACCTTGACCTGAAGCTCCTGGATCAGGGCCTCCTTCTGCGTCAGCTCCTCCTGGGCGGACTGCAGCAGCCCTGAGTGCTTCTTCGAGGCCTCTGTGAGCGTGTTCAGCTGCTCGGTGGCGTGCGCCAGGTCCTCACACAGCATGTCTCTCTGTTAAGGGACCGTCCCCACAAAGGAAGGATTCCTTAGCTACAGGATTCCAGTAAGGACTGGCAAGTCAGAACGACCTCCAATCTTAGAGAGCTTAAGATGGTTCTGTAAAAGCTTTTCATTGCATGCATGCTTACCCGCCCCAAGACAACCGTGAGCTCACACTCAGGTAAACGGCCTACAGGTAACATAGGGAGGAGCACACGGCCATGCTTACCCGCCCCAAGACAACCACGAGCTCACACTCAGGTAAACGGCCTACAGGTAACATAGGGAGGAGCACACGGCCATGCTTACCCGCCCCAAGACAACCGTGAGCTCACACTCAGGTAAACGGCCTACAGGTAACATAGGGAGGAGCACACGGCCATGCTTACCCACCCCAAGACAACCGTGAGCTCACACTCAGGTAAACGGCCTACAGGTAACATAGGGAGGAGCACACGGCCATGCTTACCCGCCCCAAGACAACCGTGAGCTCACACTCAGGTAAACGGCCTACAGGTAACATAGGGAGGAGCACACGGCCATGCTTACCCGCCCCAAGACAACCGTGAGCTCACACTCAGGTAAACGGCCTACAGGTAACATAGGGAGGAGCACACGGCCATGCTTACCCACCCCAAGACAACCACGAGCTCACACTCAGGTAAACGGCCTACAGGTAACATAGGGAGGAGCACACGGCCATGCTTACCCGCCCCAAGACAACCGTGAGCTCACACTCAGGTAAACGGCATACAGGTAACCATAGGGAGGAGCACACGGCCATGCTTACCCGCCCCAAGACAACCGTGAGCTCACACTCAGGTAAACGGCCTACAGGTAACCATAGGGAGGAGCACACGGCCATGCTTACCCACCCCAAGACAACCGTGAGCTCACACTCAGGTAAACGGCCTACAGGTAACATAGGGAGGAGCACACGGCCATGCTTACCCGCCCCAAGACAACCACGAGCTCACACTCAGGTAAACGGCCTACAGGTAACATAGGGAGGAGCACACGGCCATGCTTACCCACCCCAAGACAACCGTGAGCTCACACTCAGGTAAACGGCCTACAGGTAACCATAGGGAGGAGCACACGCCATGCTTACCCACCCCAAGACAACCGTGAGCTCACACTCAGGTAAACGGCCTACAGGTAACATAGGGAGGAGCACACGCCATGCTTACCCGCCCCAAGACAACCGTGAGCTCACACTCAGGTAAACGGCCTACAGGTAACATAGGGAGGAGCACACGCCATGCTTACCCGCCCCAAGACAACCATGAGCTCACACTCAGGTAAACGGCCTACAGGTAACATAGGGAGGAGCACACGGCCATGCTTACCCGCCCCAAGACAACCGTGAGCTCACACTCAGGTAAACGGCCTACAGGTAACATAGGGAGGAGCACACGGCCATGCTTACCCGCCCCAAGACAACCGTGAGCTCACACTCAGGTAAACGGCCTACAGGTAACATAGGGAAGAGCACACGGCCATGCTTACACACCCCAAGACAACCGTGAGCTCACACTCAGGTAAACGGCCTACAGGTAACATAGGGAGGAGCACACGGCCATGTTTACCCACCTCAAGACAACCACGAGCTCACACTCAGGTAAACGGCCTACAGGTAACATAGGGAGGAGCACACGCCATGCTTACCCGCCCCAAGACAACCGTGAGCTCACACTCAGGTAAACGGCCTACAGGTAACATAGGGAGGAGCACACGCCATGCTTACCCGCCCCAAGACAACCGTGAGCTCACACTCAGGTAAACGGCCTACAGGTAACATAGGGAGGAGCACACGCCATGCTTACCCGCCCCAAGACAACCGTGAGCTCACACTCAGGTAAACGGCCTACAGGTAACATAGGGAGGAGCACACGCCATGCTTACCCGCCCCAAGACAACCGTGAGCTCACACTCAGGTAAACGGCCTACAGGTAACATAGGGAGGAGCACACGCCATGCTTACCCGCCCCAAGACAACCACGAGCTCACACTCAGGTAAACGGCCTACAGGTAACATAGGGAGGAGCACACGGCCATGCTTACCCACCCCAAGACAACCGTGAGCTCACACTCAGGTAAACGGCATACAGGTAACATAGGGAGGAGCACACGGCCATGCTTACCCACCCCAAGACAACCGTGAGCTCACGCTCAGGTAAACGGCCTACAGGTAACATAGGGAGGAGCACACGGCCATGCTTACCCGCCCCAAGACAACCGTGAGCTCACACTCAGGTAAACGGCCTACAGGTAACATAGGGAAGAGCACACGGCCATGCTTACCCGCCCCAAGACAACCGTGAGCTCACGCTCAGGTAAACGGCCTACAGGTAACCATAGGGAGGAGCACACGGCCATGCTTACACACCCCAAGACAACCACGAGCTCACACTCAGGTAAACGGCCTACAGGTAACATAGGGAGGAGCACACGGCCATGCTTACCCGCCCCAAGACAACCGTGAGCTCACACTCAGGTAAACGGCCTACAGGTAACCATAGGGAGGAGCACACGGCCATGCTTACACACCCCAAGACAACCGTGAGCTCACACTCAGGTAAACGGCCTACAGGTAACATAGGGAGGAGCACACGGCCATGCTTACCCGCCCCAAGACAACCAGGAGCTCACACTCAGGTAAACGGCCTACAGGTAACATAGGGAGGAGCACACGGCCATGCTTACCCGCCCCAAGACAACCAGGAGCTCACACTCAGGTAAACGGCCTACAGGTAACATAGGGAGGAGCACACGGCCATGCTTACCCGCCCCAAGACAACCAGGAGCTCACACTCAGGTAAACGGCCTACAGGTAACATAGGGAGGAGCACACGGCCATGCTTACCCACCCCAAGACAACCGTGAGCTCACACTCAGGTAAACGGCCTACAGGTAACATAGGGAGGAGCACACGCCATGCTTACCCGCCCCAAGACAACCGTGAGCTCACACTCAGGTAAACGGCCTACAGGTAACATAGGGAGGAGCACACGGCCATGCTTACCCACCCCAAGACAACCGTGAGCTCACACTCAGGTAAACGGCCTACAGGTAACCATAGGGAGGAGCACACGGCCATGCTTACCCACCCCAAGACAACCGTGAGCTCACACTCAGGTAAACGGCCTACAGGTAACATAGGGAGGAGCACACGGCCATGCTTACCCGCCCCAAGACAACCGTGAGCTCACACTCAGGTAAACGGCCTACAGGTAACATAGGGAGGAGCACACGGCCATGCTTACCCGCCCCAAGACAACCGTGAGCTCACACTCAGGTAAACGGCCTACAGGTAACATAGGGAGGAGCACACGGCCATGCTTACCCGCCCCAAGACAACCGTGAGCTCACACTCAGGTAAACGGCCTACAGGTAACATAGGGAAGAGCACACGGCCATGCTTACCCACCCCAAGACAACCGTGAGCTCACACTCAGGTAAACGGCCTACAGGTAACATAGGGAGGAGCACACGGCCATGCTTACCCGCCCCAAGACAACCGTGAGCTCACACTCAGGTAAACGGCCTACAGGTAACATAGGGAGGAGCACACGGCCATGCTTACCCACCCCAAGACAACCGTGAGCTCACACTCAGGTAAACGGCCTACAGGTAACATAGGGAGGAGCACACGGCCATGCTTACCCGCCCCAAGACAACCACGAGCTCACACTCAGGTAAACGGCCTACAGGTAACATAGGGAGGAGCACACGGCCATGCTTACACACCCCAAGACAACCGTGAGCTCACACTCAGGTAAACGGCCTACAGGTAACCATAGGGAGGAGCACACGCCATGCTTACCCACCCCAAGACAACCGTGAGCTCACACTCAGGTAAACGGCCTACAGGTAACATAGGGAGGAGCACACGCCATGCTTACCCGCCCCAAGACAACCGTGAGCTCACACTCAGGTAAACGGCCTACAGGTAACATAGGGAGGAGCACACGCCATGCTTACCCGCCCCAAGACAACCATGAGCTCACACTCAGGTAAACGGCCTACAGGTAACATAGGGAGGAGCACACGGCCATGCTTACCCGCCCCAAGACAACCGTGAGCTCACACTCAGGTAAACGGCCTACAGGTAACATAGGGAGGAGCACACGGCCATGCTTACCCGCCCCAAGACAACCGTGAGCTCACACTCAGGTAAACGGCCTACAGGTAACATAGGGAAGAGCACACGGCCATGCTTACACACCCCAAGACAACCGTGAGCTCACACTCAGGTAAACGGCCTACAGGTAACATAGGGAGGAGCACACGGCCATGTTTACCCACCTCAAGACAACCACGAGCTCACACTCAGGTAAACGGCCTACAGGTAACATAGGGAGGAGCACACGCCATGCTTACCCGCCCCAAGACAACCGTGAGCTCACACTCAGGTAAACGGCCTACAGGTAACATAGGGAGGAGCACACGCCATGCTTACCCGCCCCAAGACAACCGTGAGCTCACACTCAGGTAAACGGCCTACAGGTAACATAGGGAGGAGCACACGCCATGCTTACCCGCCCCAAGACAACCGTGAGCTCACACTCAGGTAAACGGCCTACAGGTAACATAGGGAGGAGCACACGCCATGCTTACCCGCCCCAAGACAACCGTGAGCTCACACTCAGGTAAACGGCCTACAGGTAACATAGGGAGGAGCACACGCCATGCTTACCCGCCCCAAGACAACCACGAGCTCACACTCAGGTAAACGGCCTACAGGTAACATAGGGAGGAGCACACGGCCATGCTTACCCACCCCAAGACAACCGTGAGCTCACACTCAGGTAAACGGCATACAGGTAACCATAGGGAGGAGCACACGGCCATGCTTACCCGCCCCAAGACAACCGTGAGCTCACACTCAGGTAAACGGCCTACAGGTAACATAGGGAGGAGCACACGGCCATGCTTACCCACCCCAAGACAACCGTGAGCTCACGCTCAGGTAAACGGCCTACAGGTAACATAGGGAGGAGCACACGGCCATGCTTACCCGCCCCAAGACAACCGTGAGCTCACACTCAGGTAAACGGCCTACAGGTAACATAGGGAAGAGCACACGGCCATGCTTACCCGCCCCAAGACAACCGTGAGCTCACGCTCAGGTAAACGGCCTACAGGTAACCATAGGGAGGAGCACACGGCCATGCTTACACACCCCAAGACAACCGTGAGCTCACACTCAGGTAAACGGCCTACAGGTAACCATAGGGAGGAGCACACGGCCATGCTTACACACCCCAAGACAACCACGAGCTCACACTCAGGTAAACGGCCTACAGGTAACATAGGGAGGAGCACACGGCCATGCTTACCCGCCCCAAGACAACCGTGAGCTCACACTCAGGTAAACGGCCTACAGGTAACCATAGGGAGGAGCACACGGCCATGCTTACACACCCCAAGACAACCGTGAGCTCACACTCAGGTAAACGGCCTACAGGTAACATAGGGAGGAGCACACGGCCATGCTTACCCACCCCAAGACAACCGTGAGCTCACACTCAGGTAAACGGCCTACAGGTAACATAGGGAAGAGCACACGGCCATGCTTACCCGCCCCAAGACAACCTTGAGCTCACACTCAGGTAAACGGCCTACAGGTAACATAGGGAGGAGCACACGGCCATGCTTACCCACCCCAAGACAACCGTGAGCTCACACTCAGGTAAACGGCCTACAGGTAACCATAGGGAGGAGCACACGGCCATGCTTACCCGCCCCAAGACAACCGTGAGCTCACACTCAGGTAAACGTCCTACAGGTAACATAGGGAGGAGCACACGGCCATGCTTACCCACCCCAAGACAACCGTGAGCTCACACTCAGGTAAAGGGCCTACAGGTAACATAGGGAGGAGCACACGGCCATGCTTACCCGCCCCAAGACAACCGTGAGCTCACACTCAGGTAAAGGGCCTACAGGTAACATAGGGAGGAGCACACGGCCATGCTTACCCACCTCAAGACAACCGTGAGCTCGTACTCAGGTAAACGGCCTACAGGTAACCATAGGGAGGAGCACACGGCCATGCTTACACACCCCAAGACAACCATGAGCTCACACTCAGGTAAACGGCCTACAGGTAACATAGGGAGGAGCACACGGCCATGCTTACCCACCCCAAGACAACCATGAGCTCACACTCAGGTAAACGGCCTACAGGTAACATAGGGAGGAGCACACGGCCATGCTTACCCACCCCAAGACAACCACGAGCTCACACTCAGGTAAACGGCCTACAGGTAACCATAGGGAGGAGCACACGGCCATGCTTACCCGCCCCAAGACAACCGTGAGCTCACACTCAGGTAAACGGCCTACAGGTAACATAGGGAGGAGCACACGGCCATGCTTACCCACCCCAAGACAACCGTGAGCTCACACTCAGGTAAAGGGCCTACAGGTAACATAGGGAGGAGCACACGGCCATGCTTACCCACCCCAAGACAACCGTGAGCTCACACTCAGGTAAACGGCCTACAGGTAACCATAGGGAGGAGCACACGGCCATGCTTACCCACCCCAAGACAACCGTGAGCTCACACTCAGGTAAACGGCCTACAGGTAACATAGGGAGGAGCACACGGCCATGCTTACCCGCCCCAAGACAACCGTGAGCTCACACTCAGGTAAACGGCCTACAGGTAACATAGGGAGGAGCACACGGCCATGCTTACCCGCCCCAAGACAACCGTGAGCTCACACTCAGGTAAACGGCCTACAGGTAACATAGGGAGGAGCACACGGCCATGCTTACCCGCCCCAAGACAACCGTGAGCTCACACTCAGGTAAACGGCCTACAGGTAACATAGGGAAGAGCACACGGCCATGCTTACCCACCCCAAGACAACCGTGAGCTCACACTCAGGTAAACGGCCTACAGGTAACATAGGGAGGAGCACACGGCCATGCTTACCCGCCCCAAGACAACCGTGAGCTCACGCTCAGGTAAACGGCCTACAGGTAACCATAGGGAGGAGCACACGGCCATGCTTACACACCCCAAGACAACCGTGAGCTCACACTCAGGTAAACGGCCTACAGGTAACCATAGGGAGGAGCACACGGCCATGCTTACACACCCCAAGACAACCACGAGCTCACACTCAGGTAAACGGCCTACAGGTAACATAGGGAGGAGCACACGGCCATGCTTACCCGCCCCAAGACAACCGTGAGCTCACACTCAGGTAAACGGCCTACAGGTAACATAGGGAGGAGCACACGCCATGCTTACCCACCCCAAGACAACCGTGAGCTCACACTCAGGTAAACGGCCTACAGGTAACCATAGGGAGGAGCACACGGCCATGCTTACCCGCCCCAAGACAACCGTGAGCTCACACTCAGGTAAACGGCCTACAGGTAACATAGGGAGGAGCACACGGCCATGCTTACCCACCCCAAGACAACCGTGAGCTCACACTCAGGTAAAGGGCCTACAGGTAACATAGGGAGGAGCACACGGCCATGCTTACCCACCCCAAGACAACCGTGAGCTCACACTCAGGTAAACGGCCTACAGGTAACCATAGGGAGGAGCACACGGCCATGCTTACCCACCCCAAGACAACCGTGAGCTCACACTCAGGTAAACGGCCTACAGGTAACATAGGGAGGAGCACACGGCCATGCTTACCCACCCCAAGACAACCGGCCATGCTTACCCGCCCCAAGACAACCGTGAGCTCACACTCAGGTAAACGGCCTACAGGTAACATAGGGAAGAGCACACGGCCATGCTTACCCGCCCCAAGACAACCGTGAGCTCACGCTCAGGTAAACGGCCTACAGGTAACCATAGGGAGGAGCACACGGCCATGCTTACACACCCCAAGACAACCGTGAGCTCACACTCAGGTAAACGGCCTACAGGTAACCATAGGGAGGAGCACACGGCCATGCTTACACACCCCAAGACAACCACGAGCTCACACTCAGGTAAACGGCCTACAGGTAACATAGGGAGGAGCACACGGCCATGCTTACCCGCCCCAAGACAACCGTGAGCTCACACTCAGGTAAACGGCCTACAGGTAACCATAGGGAGGAGCACACGGCCATGCTTACACACCCCAAGACAACCGTGAGCTCACACTCAGGTAAACGGCCTACAGGTAACATAGGGAGGAGCACACGGCCATGCTTACCCACCCCAAGACAACCGTGAGCTCACACTCAGGTAAACGGCCTACAGGTAACATAGGGAAGAGCACACGGCCATGCTTACCCGCCCCAAGACAACCTTGAGCTCACACTCAGGTAAACGGCCTACAGGTAACATAGGGAGGAGCACACGGCCATGCTTACCCACCCCAAGACAACCGTGAGCTCACACTCAGGTAAACGGCCTACAGGTAACCATAGGGAGGAGCACACGGCCATGCTTACCCGCCCCAAGACAACCGTGAGCTCACACTCAGGTAAACGTCCTACAGGTAACATAGGGAGGAGCACACGGCCATGCTTACCCACCCCAAGACAACCGTGAGCTCACACTCACTACAGGTAACATAAGCACAGCATGCTTACCCGCCCCAAGACACCGTGAGCTCACACTCATAGCCTACAGGTAACATAAGAGCACACATGCTTACCCACCTCAAGACAACCGTGATGTACTTACCTACAGGTAACCATAGGGAGGAGCACAATGACACACAAGACAACATGAGCTCACACACGGCCTACAGGTAACATAGCAACGGCCTTACCCACCCCAAGACAACATGAGCTCAACTCATAGCCTACAGGTAACATAAGAGCACACGGCCATGCTTACCCACCCCAAGACAACCACGAGCTCACACTCACCAGGTAACCATAGGGAAGCACACATGCTTACAAGACAGTGAGCTCACACTCAGGTAAACGGCCTACAGGTAACATAGGGAGGAGCACACGCCATGCTTACCCACCCCAAGACAACCGTGAGCTCACACTCAGGTAAAGGGCATACAGGTAACATAGGGAGGAGCACACGGCCATGCTTACCCACCCCAAGACAACCGTGAGCTCACACTCAGGTAAACGGCCTACAGGTAACCATAGGGAGGAGCACACGCCATGCTTACCCACCCCAAGACAACCGTGAGCTCACACTCAGGTAAACGGCCTACAGGTAACATAGGGAGGAGCACACGCCATGCTTACCCGCCCCAAGACAACCGTGAGCTCACACTCAGGTAAACGGCCTACAGGTAACATAGGGAGGAGCACACGGCCATGCTTACCCGCCCCAAGACAACCGTGAGCTCACACTCAGGTAAACGGCCTACAGGTAACATAGGGAGGAGCACACGGCCATGCTTACCCGCCCCAAGACAACCGTGAGCTCACACTCAGGTAAACGGCCTACAGGTAACATAGGGAAGAGCACACGGCCATGCTTACCCACCCCAAGACAACCGTGAGCTCACACTCAGGTAAACGGCCTACAGGTAACATAGGGAGGAGCACACGGCCATGCTTACCCGCCCCAAGACAACCACGAGCTCACACTCAGGTAAACGGCCTACAGGTAACCATAGGGAGGAGCACACGGCCATGCTTACACACCCCAAGACAACCGTGAGCTCACACTCAGGTAAACGGCCTACAGGTAACATAGGGAGGAGCACACGGCCATGCTTACACACCCCAAGACAACCGTGAGCTCACACTCAGGTAAACGGCCTACAGGTAACATAGGGAGGAGCACACGGCCATGCTTACCCGCCCCAAGACAACCGTGAGCTCACACTCAGGTAAACGGCCTACAGGTAACATAGGGAGGAGCACACGGCCATGCTTACCCACCCCAAGACAACCGTGAGCTCACACTCAGGTAAACGGCCTACAGGTAACCATAGGGGAAGAGCACACGGCCATGCTTACCCGCCCCAAGACAACCACGAGCTCACACTCAGGTAAACGGCCTACAGGTAACATAGGGAGGAGCACACGGCCATGCTTACCCACCCCAAGACAACCAGGAGCTCACACTCAGGTAAACGGCCTACAGGTAACATAGGGAGGAGCACACGGCCATGCTTACCCGCCCCAAGACAACCGTGAGCTCACACTCAGGTAAACGGCCTACAGGTAACATAGGGAGGAGCACACGGCCATGCTTACCCGCCCCAAGACAACCACGAGCTCACACTCAGGTAAACGGCCTACAGGTAACATAGGGAGGAGCACACGCCATGCTTACCCGCCCCAAGACAACCGTGAGCTCACACTCAGGTAAACGGCATACAGGTAACCATAGGGAGGAGCACACGGCCATGCTTACCCACCCCAAGACAACCGTGAGCTCACACTCAGGTAAACGGCCTACAGGTAACATAGGGAGGAGCACACGGCCATGCTTACCCGCCCCAAGACAACCGTGAGCTCACACTCAGGTAAACGGCCTACAGGTAACATAGGGAGGAGCACACGGCCATGCTTACCCGCCCCAAGACAACCGTGAGCTCACACTCAGGTAAACGGCCTACAGGTAACATAGGGAGGAGCACACGGCCATGCTTACCCACCCCAAGACAACCGTGAGCTCACACTCAGGTAAACAGCCTACAGGTAACCATAGGGAAGAGCACACGGCCATGCTTACCCACCCCAAGACAACCACGAGCTCACACTCAGGTAAACGGCCTACAGGTAACATAGGGAAGAGCACACGGCCATGCTTACCCACCCCAAGACAACCAGGAGCTCACACTCAGGTAAACGGCCTACAGGTAACATAGGGAGGAGCACACGCCATGCTTACCCGCCCCAAGACAACCGTGAGCTCACACTCAGGTAAACGGCATACAGGTAACCATAGGGAGGAGCACACGGCCATGCTTACCCACCCCAAGACAACCGTGAGCTCACACTCAGGTAAACGGCCTACAGGTAACATAGGGAGGAGCACACGCCATGCTTACCCACCCCAAGACAACCGTGAGCTCACACTCAGGTAAACGGCCTACAGGTAACATAGGGCACACGGCCATGAGCAAGACAACGTGAGCTCACACTCATGCCCTACAGGTTAGGGAAGAGCACACGGCCCTTACCCGCCCCAAGACAACCGTGAGCTCACACTCAGGTAAACGGCCTACAGGTAACATAGGGAGGAGCACACGGCCATGCTTACCCGCCCCAAGACAACCGTGAGCTCACACTCAGGTAAACGGCCTACAGGTAACATAAACCACGGCTCACACTCAGGTAAATGGCCTACTAGGGAGGAGCACACGGCCATGCTTACCCACCCCAAGACAACCGTGAGCTCACACTCAGGTAAACGGCCTACAGGTAACATAGGGAGGAGCACAGGAGCACACGTGGCCATGCTTATGCTTACCCGCCCCAAGACAACCGTGAGCTCACACTCAGGTAAACGGCCTACAGGTAACATAGGGAGGAGCACACGGCCATGCTTACCCACCCCAAGACAACCGTGAGCTCACACTCAGGTAAACGGCCTACAGGTAACCATAGGGAAGAGCACACGGCCATGCTTACCCACCCCAAGACAACCACGAGCTCACACTCCGGCCTACCATAGGGAGGAGCACACGGCCATGCTTACCCACCCCAAGACAACCAGGAGCTCACACTCAGGTAAACGGCCTACAGGTAACATAAACGGCCTACAGGTAACATAGGAGGAGCACACGGCCATGCTTACCCGCCCCAAGACAACCACGACACACTCAGGTAAACGGCCTACAGGTAACATAGGGAGGAGCACACGCCATGCTTACCCGCCCCAGACAACCGTGAGCTCACACTCAGGTAAACGGCATACAGGTAACCATTACCCACCCCAAGACAACCGTGAGCTCACACTCAGGTAAACGGCCTACAGGTAACATAGGGAGGAGCACACGCCATGCTTACCCACCCCAAGACAACCGTGAGCTCACACTCAGGTAAACGGCCTACAGGTAACATAGGGAGGAGCACACGCCATGCTTACCCACCCCAAGACAACCGTGAGCTCACACTCAGGTAAACGGCCTACAGGTAACATAGGGAGGAGCACACGGCCATGCTTACCCGCCCCAAGACAACCGTGAGCTCACACTCAGGTAAACGGCCTACAGGTAACATAGGGAAGAGCACACGGCCATGCTTACCCGCCCCAAGACAACCGTGAGCTCACACTCAGGTAAACGGCCTACAGGTAACATAGGGAGGAGCACACGGCCATGCTTACCCGCCCCAAGACAACCGTGAGCTCACACTCAGGTAAACGGCCTACAGGTAACATAGGGAGGAGCACACGGCCATGCTTACCCACCCCAAGACAACCACGAGCTCACACTCAGGTCAGGTAAATGGCCTACAGGTAACCATAGGGAGGAGCACACGGCCATGCTTACCCACCCCAAGACAACCGTGAGCTCACACTCAGGTAAACGGCCTACAGGTAACATAGGGAGGAGCACACGGCCATGCTTACCCGCCCCAAGACAACCGTGAGCTCACACTCAGGTAAACGGCCTACAGGTAACATAGGGAGGAGCACTTACCCGCCCCAAGACAACGGCCATGCTTACCCGCCCCAAGACAACCGTGAGCTCACACTCAGGTAAACGGCCTACAGGTAACATAGGGGGAGGAGCACACGGCCATGCTTACCCACCCCAAGACAACCGTGAGCTCACACTCAGGTAGGGAGGAGCACACGGCCATGCTTACCCACCCCAAGACAACCGTGAGCTCACACTCAGGTAAACGGCCTACAGGTAACATAGGGAGGAGCACACGGCCATGCTTACCCGCCCCAAGACAACCGTGAGCTCACACTCAGGTAAACGGCCTACAGGTAACATAGGGAGGAGCACACGGCCATGCTTACCCGCCCCAAGACAACCGTGAGCTCACACTCAGGTAAACGGCCTACAGGTAACATAGGGAGGAGCACACGGCCATGCTTACCCACCCCAAGACAACCGTGAGCTCACACTCAGGTAAACGGCCTACAGGTAACCATAGGGAAGAGCACACGGCCATGCTTACCCACCCCAAGACAACCACGAGCTCACACTCAGGTAAACGGCCTACAGGTAACATAGGGAGGAGCACACGGCCATGCTTACCCACCCCAAGACAACCAGGAGCTCACACTCAGGTAAACGGCCTACAGGTAACATAGGGAGGAGCACACGGCCATGCTTACCCGCCCCAAGACAACCGTGAGCTCACACTCAGGTAAACGGCCTACAGGTAACATAGGGAGGAGCACACGGCCATGCTTACCCGCCCCAAGACAACCACGAGCTCACACTCAGGTAAACGGCCTACAGGTAACATAGGGAGGAGCACACGCCATGCTTACCCGCCCCAAGACAACCGTGAGCTCACACTCAGGTAAACGGCATACAGGTAACCATAGGGAGGAGCACACGGCCATGCTTACCCACCCCAAGACAACCGTGAGCTCACACTCAGGTAAACGGCCTACAGGTAACATAGGGAGGAGCACACGGCCATGCTTACCCGCCCCAAGACAACCGTGAGCTCACACTCAGGTAAACGGCCTACAGGTAACATAGGGAGGAGCACACGCCATGCTTACCCACCCCAAGACAACCGTGAGCTCACACTCAGGTAAACGGCCTACAGGTAACCATAGGGAGGAGCACACGGCCATGCTTACCCGCCCCAAGACAACCGTGAGCTCACACTCAGGTAAACGGCCTACAGGTAACATAGGGAGGAGCACACGGCCATGCTTACCCGCCCCAAGACAACCGTGAGCTCACACTCAGGTAAACGGCCTACAGGTAACATAGGGAGGAGCACACGGCCATGCTTACCCGCCCCAAGACAACCGTGAGCTCACACTCAGGTAAACGGCCTACAGGTAACATAGGGAAGAGCACACGGCCATGCTTACCCACCCCAAGACAACCGTGAGCTCACACTCAGGTAAACGGCCTACAGGTAACATAGGGAGGAGCACACGGCCATGCTTACCCACCCCAAGACAACCGTGAGCTCACACTCAGGTAAACGGCCTACAGGTAACATAGGGAGGAGCACACGCTGTCCCAGCCAAGGCTCACCCACACCCTCACCTCAAGGACCACAACGCAGGCTTCTCTTTTCTGAGGACGACTCAAGACACAGGTCTCTACCTCACCTGCCTCATGGCCTGACCCCAGCGCACTGGGAGGAGCACAGATGAGGATGGCCTGCAGCCAGCCGGGGAGGGCTGGGCAGCTCACCAGCCGAGACACTGCGCTGGCCCGAGTGCCAGGAGCACACGTCCTTCCAGGACCCTGGGCACACATAGGCCTGGCGTGCTTCCCCAGCGCTGGGTCTGGGATCTGAACCGCACGGCTGACCATGTGGCATCTAGCCACCAGGTCACGGGCTGGCTCGGAAAACCTTCCTGAAGCAAATGCAGAACAATGTAAAGAGGGGCTACCCTTTATGTGGGAAAAAAGGAAGCCAAAAAGTATATAGGATTTGCTTAAAATCTCTCTGGAAAGACACACACAAAATAGGTAACACTGAGTGTCTGAAGGACAGGGAGAGAGGAAGAAATGTATGTTGCTTTTGAACCATGTAATAGTACTGCTTAATTGAAAACATACATCACCGACAACAAAAATAAAACCACCTTAGCAAAAATGTAGACATTGGAAATGAACCTTTCAGCCAGCCCTGTCCCTGCTGCTACCACTGCACCCGGGAAAACAGCGTCCACTCCGCTCACTTCACGTAACAAGGCCAGTTGTGGGAACCTACCGCCGCACTGGCACAGACGGACGAGCAACTAGAGGAAATGTCGCACAATGATTTCAGTGGCGTCTGTACTGCCTGACTAGCCGAGGGAGAAGTGGCTGCGATGATGAATTATTCCTTTAAGCTCTATGTGTTCCTGAGTGACCTCCATACACAAATACACATACCGACAAGTAAAGGCAAAGAAAAGAGCTGAGTCGGCACGTACCTCTATGTCCTCAGAGATTATTCTCAGCCTCAGAGTTTCTTTGAGATCCAGAATATCCGCCTCCTGTTTCTTGATCAATTCTTTGCTCTCTTCTTTCTCAACCAAGGCAGAGTTGTGTTTGCACTGCGGGGAAGAGGGTCAGGACACAGCCGCCCAGCCGACCGCTCACTAATGCTCTGAGCTGTCTGCTTTATTATCATTTTAAGACCTGTACCAGAGGGCACCTGTGTTCACCAGAGGGACAGAAAGGGAGAAGGAGAAAGCACCCCTCCATGGTGGGTGGTCACGCCCTTCCCTCTCCTCTGTGAATGTGGGCATGCGTGCACTCACAGACACCTTCGCCTGACCCCCACGATGCTCAACCAGGGCAGACACTGGAGAAACAGTTACTTTAGGAAATATATGAAGTCTCCTATTGGGGAAACAAACGCCCTTTGTAAATAATGAATGGCTCTAAACTTAACTAAAAATGTGGTCCTTTTTTTCCTGAAGCAACTAAGGAATATCACACTAGTCTTAACTATCAGACAGCGAGCAGCGTGCCTCCTGCTCAGTCTGCGTCGCCACTCCTCGGCACACGGGGAACTCGGTCCCCGGCTGGGGGAACCTGGGGCCCGCAGCAGCCTGTGCTGCGCCTCGGGGACGCAGACCACATGTCAAACGTGGAGGTCCTGCAGGTCACAGACTACGGCCGAGTGGCCACTGGCATTCCCACCCTTATCTGACCATGCACTCCTCCTTGCTGGAAAAGCGACTGTTAGCCTCTCGAGAAGTGCACCTCGTGCTCACATTTAATACGCTGCTAGGGATGGGACTCACGTGTATGTCCTTCAGTTCTTGCTGCAGGGCGTCGATAGTCTCCACCTTCTCACAGACGGATGCTCTCAGATCCTGGATCTGATTCATGAGGTCAGCTACAACTTCCTGGGGAGGACAGGAGCAACACCTCATTCTTAAATGACAGATGACTTACCTTTCTTAAGAGCAACGTAAGAAGTCAATTTTATTGTAGCAAAACATCCTATGTCACGTTACACTGATCTTACCCATTTATATTTTAGTGGTTTTATTGGATTTTATTTCATCAGTCTGCTTTGGTTTTATGAATGAATAAGACCAGATCCCTCTAAGGATCACGGACGTACATTTACACACGCACACACACGTTGGTTCTCGCTACTGCGGCTGCGGCCAACACCAGAAATGTGAAGGTCTGTATCACAGGCTTGGAGCCACAAAGGGTCACTCCAGCAGCAGCTCCCTAGGGAGGGCAGGGTGTGTTTGAGAAACACCGCCATCCACAGATAAGGCGGTTGGCGCTTCAAGCCCGACGGAGAGCTAATCTCAGTGGGAGAGCTCACTCTCTAACGACTGTGGACGAGGAGCAGGTCTGAGCGCACAGGACATGCTGGTGCTCAGTCCCCTGTGGGCAGGAGCCTGGGCGCTAACCTGGAGCCTACCTTGTCGGAGTCTCTAGACTTTTCCAGAGAGCTGATCACTTTCTCAGTCGCAAGCAAGCTCTCTTCAAGTTTCTGTACTTTTGCCATCTATGAGGAAAAATCGAGAGAAATCAGGTCAAAAAGTTAACCATACAGACACATTAAAAAAAGAGCTGAAATGTGCTTTTCATATTATAGTGCCTACGCTAGGCATTGAGACTTGAAAAATGATAAACTGGGTTGAAAGACCAAGATTTGAGGTCCTCTACCAGGAAGCTACCAACAAATTACGGTTACTGTCACCTGCGAGTTATGAAAACAAGAGTTGAAAAATAATAGAACCAGCTGAAAGTTCCTTTTTTTTTAATGAGAATGGGCATGTGTGCTAGAGAGTGGGGAGGGAGTGCCCCTCCACCATTCCTCCTCCCCATCCCGTCAGCATCTTAGGCACAGGTACACACACGCCCAGCATCTCTCTCAAGCCACCAGGGCTAGGATTTGAACCACGGTCAGCCATGTGGGATCTGACTCCCTCCACACAGCGCTTAACCACGGCACCACGGGGCCGGCCCTTCATCTTTTTATGACCGATTTCCAGCATCAGAAAGGTGAAACAGTTTGGTAATAAGCCTCTTTAGACCTGAGTAGTGTAAGCTGGACGCGACGGCCTGGGGTGGGAGCAACAAGGCGTCACCTGCTGCTCGCACTTGGCCATCTCTCGCTGCTTCTCCTCACGCACGGCCTCCAGGACTTTCACGATTTCCCTGGAAGAAAGAAAGACTTGTTACCCGAGTCATTCAGCAGACACAGGAGCTGGGTCTGTCAGCACAGAACAGGTTATATACAGTAAAGATGGACTGTATGAGCCGGATCCTTGGTGTTAGACATTAGTCAAGAGGAGATCGGGAATAAAAAGCCCAGTTCTCCAAACACTGCCGAATGAGAACCGGGTTCTGTGCCATGACTGGTTTTTCACGGTTTACACGTCCTAGTGGATCACGCAGCTTACAGTATTTACTCTTCCCTGTCTCAGTGGGCCGGGCCGTGAAGCCCACGAGCACGGGGGACGCTCCGCTCAATGCTGTGCGTCTAAACACCAGCGCGTACCACAACCGTGTCTGCTTGTCGGCTGCCCCACGTCTGAGGGAGGGGTAGCCCTTCAAGGTCTGTCTCTACACTGCTGTAGGCTCCAGCCTGTGCTCACCCTGGACCACAGGCCAGGAAGAGAACCCATCTCATGACAAGCATGCTGTATGTTTCTGCTGAATAAGCAAATTCACAGAGTGAGACCCGGTCTATGAGCTGAGGCAAGAGCTGGCTGAGATTATGAAAGAAAAGGACTTGGAGACAGGGGAGACACTGGCCTTCCTGCTAGGAGACCAGGAAGAAAAAAGGGCAGCTAGAAAAATAAATACAAATAATTTCCTACCCCAATATCCAGTAATATGTACCTAAATATATATACATGTCCACGTACTTAGTAAGAGAACAGCTCATCCTGGCATGCTTTAAAATAAAACTTTGTGTAGGGCGTTAGCAATAAACAAAAGACGGGACGTGGCAGTAAACGACAGTCTCGCCAACTAACAGGACAAATAAACGGCACTCACTTAGAACTGTTTTCTTTATCTTCTTCAAACTGTAGTAACAACCTGTTATTGCGATCCTTTTCTGCTTCGAAAAGCTCCATCAAGTTCTGAAAGAACGCGATGTTAGGTTTTCAGTAACGAGCAACGTGTACTCAGCCCACCGATCACCTGCCTTCTCTGTGGCGGGAACCGTGGGCAGAGTGGGCGAGGGGAAGGTCAGGAAAGCCTCTCCCCCACACTCAAGGGCAAGGCCAGTTCCAGGGCAACTCCCCGATGCCGATACCCTCCCTCACTCACATTCAGGTCAGATTTCAGAGTCTCATTTTCGTTTTTGCAGTTTTGGAGGTTTTTGGAGAGTTGATCAATTTCAAACTTCATCACTTCTTGTAAGTTGTCATAGGAATCCTGCAGGCTGGTTTTGGTCTCAAGAAGTTTTTCATTTTCTAATCTTTATCAGGAAAATAGTAGTACAATGATAAATAGAAAAGTTGAATGCATATCTGCCGATCGGATTACCTAGTTCATTCATCCCGTCTATAGCCATTCCCAGTTTACACACAGCCCTGATGGTGCAAGGCTCCTCACAGATCATGTGACATCTATGAGGCACACGTGTGTGCGCCACACTGTTTCTCGGGGCAGCGTGGGGGAGGGACGGCAGGGGTGTCAGCCTGCAGCCAGCCTGCCCACTTTCCCCGGTGGCTACCCTCATGTAAGCCGGTACTGGCTGTTATTTTCCAAGGATTATGTCCACACATATTCTCCCAGCTCTCAGGAGGCATTTTTTTTTTTTTTTTGCCCGCCTCCACTCAGTGGAATGTAAAATTAGCAGGGCAGAGTTTTTTTTCTTTCTTTTTTTTTTTTTTGGAGAGGTTTTTTGCTATAGGGCGCGTGCGCTCGCCAGACAGACAGAGAGAGACATAGAGACAGAAAGCGAGAAATCACCCCCCAGGGGGGATGGTCACGCCGCAATCCCTTCTCCTCCATTCTCCTCTCGGGATCTTGGGCACACACGCACACGTGCCCGGCGTGAGTTCTAAGCCACCGGGTCCGGGACGCGAACCGCGGTCGA
This sequence comes from Tupaia tana, assembly GCA_026018925.1. NCBI lineage: Eukaryota > Metazoa > Chordata > Mammalia > Scandentia > Tupaiidae > Tupaia > Tupaia tana. Next base: position 44,018,393 of record JAKSZU010000022.1, read on the forward strand.
CCACGTGGGAGTTCAGCGACATAGCCATTATGCTAACTGCTGGTTCCCAGGAGGCTTTTCTTTGTTTTTAAGAGAGATTTTTGCTGTAGGATGTGAGCGCTTGCCAGAAAGACAGAAAGCGAGAAATCATCCATCCTCTTCTTGGGATCTTGGACATGCACGCACACACATCCGGCGTGACTTTAAGCTGCTGGGTCCAGGACTTGAACAGCAGTAAACCACATGGGAGTCCAGCGACGGAACCATTATGCCATCTGCTGGTCCCTCGGGAGACATTTTTAAGATGGCAAATGAGGCTTTGATTTGAGCAAGAGAGAAAATTCTCTAGACAAACAGCTACTTTTTGGGTCTTCATCCTCGTATTCCCCTCCCCAGCAAGCTGAAGCATGCCCGAGCACCCTGAGCTGAGTCAAGCAAGAACCAGCAGACCACCAGCCTGACTTCCGGACCATGCGGAACGTGTGCCAGCTGACGCACTGGCCACTGGCCGCAGAGCTAGCTGCGCACTAACTCCAAGCAGAGTGGAGAGCAGACGACGAAGCGGTGTGAATCAGTCACCAGAGACAGACACACACAACGGATGGGAGGCGAGGGAGCGTCTCTGTGTGCTTATGGTATAAACAGTACACACACAGTAGGCAGAGCAGTTCAAGACCCACGTGGCAGTGTTATGCTCTTTCTCCAGGGGGCTGTCGGGGTATACGCACGCAGCCCTGTGAGCGACACGATGTTCAAGTAGCGACAGTGAGGATGAATATATTGTGTTAACTATGGGTCAGAAAAATCATGACATATTTTTCTATGCAAAATGTATTTTTATTGGGACCAGCAGTTAGCATAATGGCTATGTCGCTAAACTCCCATGTGGCCCGGACCCGGTGGCTTAAATTCACGCTGGGCGCGTGTGCGTGCGTGCCCAAGATCCCGAGAGGAGAATGGAGGAGAAGGGATTGCGGTGTGGCCATCCCCCCTGGGGGGTGATTTCTCGCTTTCTATCTCTCTGTCTCTGTCTTTCTGGCGAGCGCACGCGCCCTATAGCAAAAACCTCTCCCCCCCCAAAAAAAGTATTTTTATTTATTTACTTATTTTTAAAAGTCTTTTTTCTTTTTTTTAAAAAAGAAGCATTCATTTAATTTTATTTAAATTAAATAAACTACTAGATGCTGTGACCCAGGCACTCCCATTGGGGAGCGTACCCCGCAGGCCCACGGCCCAGAGAGCGCCTGGGTCACAGCACCCGCGCCCCGCAGGATGCCTGGGTCATAGCACCCGCGCCCGCAGACCCACGGCCCGGAGGATGCCTGGGTCGCAGCGCCCGCGCCCGCAGACCGCGGCTCGAGCAGCACCGGCGTACCTGGCGCTATCCAGCTGCAGCTGTACGTGCAGGTGTCTCTCGGAAAGCTTGCCGAGCTCCTTCTCCTGACTCGCTCTGAATAAACCATACTCCGATTTCACCGAAGACAGCTCCTTGTCGGCGGAATGAAGCACGACTCGCAGGTCATGCACCTCGCTTTTCAGAACTAAAACAAACAAGGACAACCGTCAGCAGCCATCATTAGCCCTTCTATAAAGAGGGAAGGCGATGTGGTGGGTACTCCTCCCGGTCAGCAGACCCGTCAAGAGGAGAGCGGAGCGGCTCTGTCCTCCCTCCCGCCCTCACGTTCCTGGGCACCTAGCTGCTGCAGGGAGAGCTGGCTCTGTCCCGGACAAGCAGGTCGGCCGCTCAGCTCTTCCAGACGCCAGACAGAATGTCGTCTGAGCTGATTAGTTTACCATATTTTAAGTGACCAATTTTAGTTATGTAAGATCCCTTAGAAACATGCTGGAACTTTCCAACACGTGTTAAAACACTTCTGGTCTTCTAAGAAAATTCCAACCGGGAATAATATTAGGTAGCTTTTTAGATCAAAGAAAATAGAATGACCGTCTTTTTGTTTTACTCATATTATAAACTATCACAAATACTTGGACGGAGGGAGAAATAAACTTCAAAAACTGAGAATCAAATGGTAGTCCCGTATTTACAAATATCTATAAATATATGCTTTATTTCATCAATATTAAAACATCTTATGAATTCAACATACCTTTTTTGTTTTTTTTTAAAGTTTTGTCATAGGCCCTGTGTGCTTGCCAGAGGAGGGCACAAAGACAGAGAGAGAAAGTGAGAAATCACCCCCCAGAGGGGACGGCCACACCACAATCCCTTCTCTTCCATTCTCCTCTCAGGATCTTGGGCACGCACGCACATGGGCCTGCATGAGTTTTAAGCCACTGGGAGTCCAGCAACATAACCATTACACCATCTGCTAGTCCCCCTGGTGTGATCTTCAAGTTGTCAGTCCAGGACTCAAAGCACAGTTGGCCACGTGGGAATCAAGTGCCTTAACTACCATGCCACCTGCTGGCCTCTGACATGTTTTAGAAACAGTTTAATTCAAACATTAAGCAAACTTCTATATCACTTGTTTGTGGGGAAGCATGGAGAAAATTAATGACCTTTTATGACATATTACTATTATTTACCACTGCCAGACACCCTTGAGTACAGCACCAAACAAGTAACCACCCCCGACCAGAATCATGGGCACATTATTTCTGAGGACAAAGAGAATGAGTGACAGGACTCCTGTAGGCCACAATGCTAACTGCCAAACTTACAGTCATTCTTAGTCTGGGCATCTTGAAGCTGCTTTTCAAGGACATTCAATTGCGAGAGATGTTCTTGCTGCTGCTTGGTCCACTCGTTTCTTTCTGATGAGAAAAGCTTTGGCCAAAAGATGAATTTATTGAGAAAGGAATACTGGAATGCTAAGACACTCTCTAAATCATTAACCTGTTATTTTAAAATTTATTTTTAATTACTTTTATTATGCCAGAGGTGAACAGGAGAACATGGGGGAGAAGGAGAGAAGGAGAGAAGACAGGGCAGCACCGACCACGGGCCAACCACCCACGATCTCAGTCGCTGAGCCCTCCCCAGGCAGGATGCTGGGCCCATGTGTACGTCCTTGGTGTGCAAGCCACTGGGGCCAGACTCAGATCCCGGCCGGCCACCTGGGACCCAGCTTCCTCTGCACAGTGCTGAGCCAGTGTGTGAGGGGCCAGGCCCAGTGTCTCTGTCTCTGCAGTCTAGCCTTGAGGTCTCTGACCATTGCTGTTACCAGGAACTACAAGCACTGACAAAGTGAAGTAGAACCACGAGAATGCAGACTGCCCATCTTGTGTTCTAAATAAACAGCAAACGTTCCTCCACTCCCCTGGAGAGCTGGCCAGAGCTCGGATCTGGGTGTACGTCCCGTTATCTGGGCAATACGCTGCGTGACCCAGGAGGCGGTGTGGCTCAATACGCCCTGGCAGTAAGGTCTGGAGAAGCTCCCAGACCTAGAGGGCCTGTCTCACACGTGTCCCTGGCCACACGCGTGGGCTCACCTCCTGCATCTGTGTGGAACGGTGCTCCAGCCTGTCCACTCGCTGCTGAAGCTTCAGGTTCTTGTGCTCTTCTTCATCCAACTTGGCTTGAAGAGCGCCCATTTGTCCCTGCAACGCGAGAACTACGGTCATCGGAAGTCTCTTAGTGGAAGTCTCAAACATTCCACAACTTCTACGTTAGGAACAAGGAAGGGGCTGCTGGGAGCATGGTGGCAAGGTGCAGGACTCCCACGTGGCCAACAGCGGTTCAAGTCCTGGACCCGGCGGCTTGCTTTCTCACTTCCCTTCTCTCTCTTGGGAGAGCACACAAGCCATATAGCAAATTAAATAATAATTAATAAAGGGAGATAAGTAATCATAAAATAAACTTAAAATCTCACACAAACAAATCTGTCAAAGGTCTCTTTGGGACCAGAAAACAACTTGGAAGAAGCCATGGAGCCATCCTGGGGCTTCTAAGACACTTGCCCAGGGCTGCCCGGGAGTGCTCTCCAGGAAAGCCCCACGGCCTGGAACGTGCAGATCACTGGGCGTGGGGTGGCCTGGCCCACTTCAAGTTTCACTGGATAACAGGAAAACGTGACAGTTACCAAACCACTGGAACTCAGAGACAATCAGACAACGTGGTATTTCAAACACAATAAAGACTGTGTGAAGTGTGATCTTTAAAGAGCAGGGGTGGATGATTTTCAAGCCAGAGATCACCCAAATGAAAACAAATCTATTTAAATTAATAGCCAAGGGGCCAGTTTCCCATATGGCTAACTGCAATTCCAGTCCAGGATCCAAAGGCTTGAAAATCATCATACATACATACATACATACATACATAAATGCGTGAAAGAAAATTGTTAAATGAATGTCTCTGACTTTTTCCCTGACACTACGCATTACCTGCACTGCTTTAAGCTCTTCAGACACGGCCTCGAACGCTTGCTCGCTCATCTCTGGGGGAACTGGCTCATTCGCTATGCCGTCCTCTAATGTGCCAGGGCTCTGAATGTGCGAGGTCGGTCCCGTGTCAGGGCTGAGTTTTGATAGCGGTCGAGAGCAAAGCTGATAAGCCCTGGTTGGTGTAGTTATAGTCTGCAGCACAGAATGGTTAGCAAAGAGAACACAAGCACACGTGAAGACCAGTGCATTTGATCACTTATAAATAATAAAATGAAAAATCGTATTCATCATGAAAAAGGAACAAGAATCCTGGAGAAACAGCAGCCAAGTGCCTAAGAGGAAACAAACCCATCAACTCAATACACTCCCAAGCAAGATTCTAATATAATTTTTCTTTTTCTTTTCTTTTCTTTTTTTTTTTTTTTGAGAGGTCTTTGCTATAGGGCACGTGTACTCTCCAGAAAGACAGAGAGAGGCAAAGAGATAGAAAGTGAGAAATCACCCCCCAGGGGGGATGGCCACGCTGCAATTTCTTCTCCATTCTCCTCTCGGGATCTTGGGCACTCACTCACACACGACCGGTGTGAGTTTAAGCAACTGGGTTCAGGATTTGAACCACAGTCAGCTACATGGGAGTCCAGTGACATAGCCATTATGCCAACTGCTGATCCCTAAAAGTTTTTTTTTTTTACAGAGGTTTTTGCACGAGAGAGACAGAAAGACAGAAAGTGAGAAATCACTCCCCGGGGGGATGACCACGCCACAATCCCTTCTCCTTCATTCTCCTGTTGGGATCTTGGGCATGCATGCACACGCACCTGGCATGAGTTTAAGTCACTGGGTCCGGGACTCGAACTGCAGTTGACTATATGAGAGTCCAGCGACATAGTCATTATGCCAACTGCTGGTCTCTAATATAATTTTTAAAAATGAAATTTGATAAATTGATATCTTAACATCATACAAAGAATAATTTCCTAACAAAGATATTAAAGGACACCTTCTTTTAAAAAGCAAAGAAAAAGCTTTTCCTCCTTCATAAGAAAAAAAAAGCATTTCCAGGTGAAATAAAGCATGTTGTTATCAGCAGTCAGACAGTCACAGAGGAAGTCCCAAGTCCCACGAGGACATCTGCCTCGTTGACCATGCTTACCGGGGTGAGGACCAGACCCCACTCCCTCCCAGTGCTGGAAGGGGAAGCTCCTCTCACTTCTCACTGCCTGAGCTTTCATGAAGGGCGAAGGTCTCGAGAAGGTTAACACCCGCCCTCTCACTGTTCTGCATTCGGACACAGGTATTCTCCCAGGGGCTTCGCCTGCACCTCCCCTGCCAACCCTGCAGTAGATGTCATGGGTAAAAGCCACCCTGTGTGCATGATGTCGACAGCAGTTCAAGTCCCAGACGTGGTGGTTTAAAACTCACGCTGGGTGTGTGTGTATGTGCTCAAAATCCTGAGAGGAGAATGGAGAAGGGATTGTGGTGTGTTCATCCGCCTGGAGGGTGATCTCTTGCTTTCTGTCTCTCTTTCTCTGTATGTCCAACAAGCATGCACACTACAGCAAAAAAATTTCTCTGTAAAAATAAAGATGTAAAAGAAAGACTTTTTTAACCTTCGAAGAATTTGGTATGAATGCTACAATCACCAGCACCAGGCTCAGCACCAGCGTCGCTGTGCTTGGTGTTTTCCTTTTCGTCTCATTCTCAGATGTTCATGTTTTTTTCTTTTATGGGCTATGGTTATATGGGCATTCATTTATTCATTCATTCATTCATTTTAGAGAGATTTGTGCTATAGGTGTGTGTGCTTGCCGGAGAGACAAAAAGACAGAAAGTGAGAAATCACCCCCCGGGGGTGCAACCTTCTCTTCCATTCTCCTTTCGGGATCTTGGGCACGCACACGTGTCCAGTATGAGTTTTAAGCCACAGGTCCAGGACTCGAACTGTGGTCGACTACTTGGGGGTCTAGCAACGTAACCCTTATGCCATCTGCTGGTACCGTGGGGCTACGGTTATTTAGGGCAAACCCCTCGGTGACCCGTGCTCTTCTAGTCTCCCCCTGCAAGCCCTGTGCACACACGGCATGGCAGTAACGGCCGCCACGCATGAGACCGCTGCCCCCTTAGGTGGCACACTCCCTCGGCGGGCTCACCTACTGCTCTAAGAGCCTGCGATTGAATCACCTTCACTCCCAGGTAACGGCCGCCACGCGTGAGACCGCTGCCCCCTTAGGTGGCACACTCCCTCGGCGGGCTCACCTACTGCTCTAAGAGCCTGCGATTGAATCACCTTCACTCCCAGGTAACGGCCGCCACGCGTGAGACCGCTGCCCCCTTAGGTGGCACACTCCCTCGGCGGGCTCACCTACTGCTCTGAGAGCCTGCGATTGAATCACCTTCACTCCCAGGTCAGAGACGAGAGAAGACGAGGCTCCGAGGTTCGGAAACCTGCCTACGGCCAGTGGCAGTCAGCGTCATGACAGGGGACGCTGGGTCCCTCCACACCCGCCCCACGGGGGGCCTCAGACACCAGGAGCGGTGTGACTCCGGTGCTCGCTGCCTTCTCGGGTTCAGCCCGGGTATGAGATGAGCAGGGCAGACTCCCACCGTATTAATCGCACGGGACGGCCCGGTTTTAGATGGAGTGTTGCTTGGGATTACCCACCTTCAGTGTTTCGGCATGAATTTTATTCAGCTGGGAAACTTCTTGCCGCTTGCAGGCCTTGGTTGCTTCCAGAAGGTTTTCAAGATTAAGGTTCGCTTTCTGCAAAGACTGAAGCTCTGATTCCAATTCTAGCTGCCTCTTCCTAACAGATAGCGTAAAATTGAGTATTTCCAGTAACACGCAGTATTGGACGTTAGTAGAGGGCTTTACAGTTTCTATCGGTATTTCATAACTGTCTCTAATTCAGAGATATTCTCAGTTTATTACTCACTTTCCAGGTGGGTAAAATATGGCTCAGAGACCAAGGTATTACACTGGGACACAGAAGAGCACAAATTCAAAGCTCAAATTGAACTATATACACATAGGTTACTACAACACATTGATATTTTAGGATAAGATTAATCTTAGTTATAGAATAAATGGTGCTGACATAGCCAATTGCAGTTCAAATCACAGCCCGGTGGCTTGAAAAACCCACCTGGTGCGTGTGTGTGTCCAAAACCCTGACAGGTAGAACTGGACGGGGTGCCCATGCCCCACTGGGTGCTTTCTCTACCTCTCTGCTGAGTGCACATGCACTCTGGCAATAACAAACAAAATAAAACGAAAGTGGTCTGTATTTGCTTTTACAAAATCAGCAACTAGTGAGAATATTAACAAATTTACCATTTCTAAAAATCTGCGTTTATTTCATAACTGTGACTTAAACATGATAACCAGATGAAAATTTTCCTGTACAAGTTCCATTTACTGAATATAACAGGTAACTGAAAACATCTGTATCACCTAGCTCATTAACTGTACTTTTTTCTTTTTGGAGAGGTTTTTGCTATGGGGCACGTGCGCTCGCCAGAAAGACAGAGAGAGACAGAAAGACAGAAAGCGAGAAATCACCCTCCAGGGAGGATGGCCATGTCGCAATTCCTTCTCCTCCATTCTCCTCTCGGGATCTTGGGCACGCACGCACAAGTGCCCAGTGTGAGTTTAAGCCACTGGGTCCGGACTCGAACCCTGGTCGACTACATGGGAGTCCAGTGACATAGCCATTATACCAACTGCTAGTCCCCATTAACTGTACTCTTTTTTAAGAGAGATTTTTGCTACAGGGTCCATGTGCTCACCAGAGAGACAGAGAGACAGAAAGCAAGAATCAACCCCCCAGGGGGATGGCCTCACTGCAATCCCTTCTCTTCCATTCTCCTCTTGGGATCTTGGGCACACACACATGCCCAGTATGAGTTTTAAGCCGCCAGATCTGGGATTCGAACTACGTTCAACTACGTGGGGGTCCAGCGATGTAGCCATTACGCCATATGCTGATCTCCTTCATTAACTTTATTATTAAAGAGCTAAAGCAAGCTGGCTTCCTTCCTGTCAAACTATTAATAGTTGCTAATGTGAGAATTTAATATTTAAAACAAACAGCCAACTGTGGTAAATGGTTACTGAAAGACCACAGATGAATACACAGGTGTATTTGCACTTTACCTGGTTAGTTCTTTGAATTCTTCATATTCTTGCTTTGAATTATTGAGCTCTGCCTGAACTTGCAGGAGTTGTGCTTTTAACTTCTCAGTGTTTGCAAAGGAACCTGGTTCTTTCAAAGCTTTAGGAGAAAATCCTTGCTGACCTGAGAAAAAGAACATTCACTTCGGTCTTCGAAGGACAAAAACAACAGAATACATTTTTTAAGTTTCTGGACAGGTATCCATCTTGAAGCACAAGGAAGGAAAAACAAAAGTGGGCCATAAAATCCAGGAGTCTGTAAATCAGCAGAAGACACAGGTGGGGGACCAGTGGATGGTGTAATGGCTATGTCACTGGATTCCCATGTAGTCGACTGCGGTTCGAATCCTGGACCTGGCAGATTAAAGTTCATGCCAGGCGCGTGTGTGCATGCGGGTCCACAGTCCCAAGAGGAGAATGGAGGAGAAGGGATTATGGCGTGGCCATCCTCACCAGGGGATGATTTCTCACTTTCTGTCTCTCTGGCGAGTGTACATGCCCTATCGCAAAAATCTCTACCAAAAAAAAAAAAAGACAAATTGGGAGAGGGTGCCAGAGAGGGCTGCATTTGTGCTGAAGCAGCAGTGCAGGAGGCATGGTCCTGCCCCAGCTTTCCCAGCAGTGGGAGGCGCACACAGCACCTAAAGCCCAGCACGGACAACACCGACAGGCGGACGTCCAGGAGCTCTGCCAGCTCTGCGGTGAACAGCATGGGAGTGATTCCGCGGAGACAAACAGCAGGGGCACCGAGCTGCAAGAACACGGTACCACGTGCCCGGGAGGGACAGCAACATTCAGGATCACCGGGACCCAATTACTTAAAAAATCATTGAACTTGATTTATTACTTATTTTAATTTGACCAGCATGAGAGACAGAACAAGAGAAAGAGAAAGCAAGAAAGCAAGCCACACAGTCTGGGACGGGGCCACGGTCAGCCACGTGGGACTCCAGTACTCTTACCACCACGCCACCTGCCAGCCCCAAACTGCGCCTGACTTAACCGTGCACCTGAGACTCAGTCTCTCAACACAAAACTGTGAATCTTACTTTAAGTCATAACAAAGTGGAAGAAGGCTTGGAAAAGGAAGAGGAAAAAAAAAAAAAAAAGACATTCCCACAAACATTCTTCTTTATGAATGCCCAAGAAAATGATCAGAACTTTCTCAATTTCAACCTAAAAAAGAAGAAAAAAAAAAAAACAAAAAAAAAACAAAGGCCAAAACTGCGTGTGACAAAGGGCCATGAAAACACTGTGTCTAAGAATGGGACACACACTGACCGCCTTACTGAGTCGCAGGCCGCTGACACCAAGAGCTGCAAGCCTGCGGTGAGGCTGCGGGTGAGACTCAGCCCCTCACAAAGTAGAAGTCGGCTACAGAAGGGGCAGAGGGCACCGCGCTAACCAAAGCAGCAGGACTCTGGGGCAAGGAAACTGGCCTCTCCCTTTGCAAGGTTGTGAAAATTACTGACAATGGGCAATTTGATAAGCAAAAAACACGAAGATTTCAACATACACAAATGAACCTGGGAGCCAGAGAAAGCATGAACTCAAAAAAGAGCCGCCCACTGGAAGTTTGACGCTGCACAGAGACGAGAATGGAAGAGCGGCTATGAGGGGGAGGGAGCAATGCCAAGACCACACCCCTCCTAGGAGGCAGTGCAGGATCAAAGCTGCTGCCTTACTGCTGCGAGTGGATGCAAATTCCTCTCACAAAGGGTAGCTTTTGGAAGTTATTTCTTCTGTCTCTGGATCTCTGAATACGAATCTCAGAAACACCTCAAGGAAATTTATTTGGGGATGGAATGTTTTGCCCCCCCCCCCCGCCAGGTTTACCCTGTGCAGTGTCACATCTGCAGGGGTGAAGGGAGTTTCCCTACCCACATGGAAGGTTCACCACAATCCATGACAACAGGCAAATTAATACGCAAAATGGGGGCCTGGCCTCATAGCCTGGTGGCTCAGGGAGCTGGATCCCACAGGGGCGAGCGCTTTGAACCCTGGCCACAGTGGCTTGAAAACACACCAGGACATGTGTACACCTGCCCACATCCCACCAGCGTGAAGAAATAGAGGGGCTGCAGGTGTCCACACTCTACTGGGTGGCTTTCCTTCCTCTCTCTGGTGAGTACGTACACCCTCTGGCAACTAAGCTAAACTAAAATAAGCCAAAAGGCACACACATTTTTTTTTTTTTTTGGAGAGGTTTTTGCTATAGGGCGCGTGTGTTCGCCAGACAGAGAGACAGAAAGCGAGAAATCACCCCTCCCAGGGGGATGGCCACGCCACAATCCCTTTTCCTCCATTCTCCTCTTGGGATCTTGGGCACGCACACGCGCCCAGCGTGAATTTAAGCCACCAGGTCCAGGATTTGAACCGTGGTCGACTACATGGGAGTCCAATGACATAGCCATTACGCTAACTGCTGGTCCCCAGATGTAAATTTCTTCTGCAAAAGGTTAGCTGCTGCCACTTTTTTTATTTTTTTTTAACTTGCCAGAGGGCAAACTGTACTGGCGAGAGAAAAGAAAGAGAGAGATAGAGAGATAGAGAGAGAGAGAACTCCCCATTGGGCATGGTCACACCACAATTCCTTTCGCTCTATTTCTCCCTCCTTTGAGGATTTTGGGCACACCTATGGAGTGTTTTCCAAGCCACTGGAGTCCCAATTCCAGACACACTGTTAGTCACACACTGTCCAGCTGCTTGAGCCACCAGGCAGTCCAGCTTCATTTTCTCTTCTTTTCTTTTTTTTTGGAGAGGTTTCTTGCTATAGGGCACGTGAGCTCGCCAGAAAGACAGAGAGAGACAGAGAGACAGAAGGCAAGAAATCACCCCCCAAGGGGGATGGCCGCGCCGCAATCCCTTCTCTTCCATTCTCCTCTCAGGATCTTGGGCACGCACGCACACGCACCCGGCATGAGTTTAAGCCACTGGATCTGGGACTCGAACCACGATCAACTACACAGCCACTAGCCTACAAGATTCACGGTCCCCGTACGGCCACTAGCCTACGAGATTCACGGTCCCCGTACGGCCACTAGCCTACGAGATTCCCCGCGCTTCTCGTTTGTGATAGAAACAACTTGGTGAATGACTTCGTGTAACATGAATGAGTGTGAGTGTGTGTGAACTAGTGCAGCGGGTCGGGCACCTACGGTGAAGGGCTGGACCCCATCTGCAAGGCACAGCAGGTGCCCTAACAGCCCTGTCACAGAGCACGCACACCGCCACCGTCTCTCACCTTTATCGCTCTTCTCTGTGCCACACGCTTCGAGGAAAGCCCTTTCTAGTTTTGCCATGGTCTGGGCATCCATTTCTTGGGCTCTTCTCACAGGCTCCAGTAACCTCAGTCGTCGGTTCTCCTCCCTGAGGGAGTGGTTTTCCATGGCATACTTTGCCACCCTGGGGTGGTGCTCGATCTGTGACAGAAGAATCGCACACATTTCACACTCACCAGCATGGCCTCGTGAGCCGGTCTCCCTACAAAGCCATTAGAAAGTGTCGGGCAAACATAGCACGCACAGTCCTCTCCTGTCCCCAGTGAGACCAGCTTGGCGTCTGTGTTAGACTAAAGACATGCATAGCCTACAGCTTTGCCTTTCTCAGCGGGGTCTGCACTGTTGAAACTTCCACTCGGGCTCCTACGGAGACTAATCACAACAGGGTACACTGTGGCAGACCGCTTGCCCACAGGAGAATGGTTAGATCAGAAAGTCAGAGTAACAGCGGGCCCGCAGGTTGTGGTGGTTAGGGCTCTGGACGACCACGGTTCAAGTCCTGGATCTGACAACTTAAAAATCACGCCAGGTCCATGTACGAGTGTGCCCAAAACTCCAGGAGGAGAAGGGACTGCGGTGTGGCTCTCTCCTCTGGGGGGTGGTTTCTCTTTCCCTCTCACTATCTCTCTCTGGCGAGCACATGTGCCCTGTGGCAAAGCCTAAAAAAAGAAAGGGAGTACCTGGGATCCAGTTCCTGAGCGTCCATGCTGCTCAGCCCAGAGAGCCGTCCTGACAGACCCTGCTGTTTCAGTCCTCTGCCTCGGCCTCCCAGCCTGCTAGGTCTCGGCGCAGGCCAGCAGCCCGTGTCCAGGCTGGCCAGGGAAGTGAACCGAGCAGCTTTCAGCCTCCCTGGCAGTGCCACAGTCTGCCTGCCACTGCAGATGGGCCCTATTCTTTCCAAACAACGTGTCTCTCTCTCTCTCTCCATATATGTGTGTGTGTGTGTGTGCGTGTGCGTGTGCGTGTGTGTGTGTTTACATATTTTTTAAGTTTTTTCGCTGGTATATGTCCTCGCCAGAGAGAAACAAAGACAGTGAGAGGGGAAGTGAGAAATCACCCCCCAAGGAGGATGGCTACGCAATCCTTTCTCCTCCATTCCCCTGTCAGGATGTTGGGCATGTATGCACATGTATCTGGTGTGATTTTCAAGCGGCCGTGTGCAAGATTCAAACTGCTCCGCTGTGTGGAAGTCCAGTGCCTTAACTACCATGCCACCTGCTGGCCCCAAAATGTGCCCATATTATCTATCCATTCACGAGAGGGAAAAGGAAAAACAGTAACAACATAACTTCACAAACCTCAACTCTAAAACACTACCCGTTCTGATAACCAGCACTGCCCGCCGGGTGGAGCCTGGCCGGGCCTGCCCTCCCCTTCCGCTCTCACTACTCGGGGAGGGCGGCAGGGGTCATGCACCCTAGCAGCTGAGCCCGCGGAGAACCGTCTCCGCGGCGACAGGCCCATACCCGCTCTGGGTGGCTCTCGCGTGGTGGCTGTGACGCCGGGCACCCACCTGCTCTCGGAGGGTCTGGACCTCGTCCCTGAGCTCGGAGAGCAAGCGCTCCTGCTCCTCGGGCAGAAAGTGTCCCCGGGACTCCCGGTGCAGCCTCTCCAGGCGCGTGATCTGGTCCTCTCGGAACTTCACGATCATTTTATTCGACTGGATGAATTTTTCCTTTTTGAGAGTGAGATCTTCCAACTGGGTAACTTTTTCTACCAGAGACTTAAATGCACAATTTATTTAGACATGGAACATAATTCAGCTTTCTTAAATTTATATAAACTCAGCAACAAATATCAAGTATTCACAAATTTAACCTTGACAGCAAAATTGGATCCCCACAGCCTTTCCTCACGGTCTTTATCAAGCTGGTGCCACTTCCTTCACTTGGAAAGACAGTGCAAACCACACAGCAGAAGCCTGAAGTTTACTTTTTTAAAAGAACTACTTATTTATTTTATTATTACTTTTACTTTCAAATCTGACCAGAGAGAGAGAGAAAGGGAGAGTGAGAAGGTAAGCCAGCAGGTCCGAGACAGAACTGCAGTCGGCCACGTGGGAGTCCAACGCCTTCACCACACACCTTCTATCCCAGCCCGAAACGCCTTGAATTCCCTCTACATTAGCTTGGTCTCCTACCTTCTTTTCTTGTTCAGACTTCTTAAAGAATAACATGGCCTCCTGGAAATACTTCATGTAGTCAGCCCTCTCTTTGTCGATCCAATAACAAAGTAAGGGAAAGGAAGAGAGATGATTACTTTTCACAGTTTTAGAACAGAAACATGAGCCCGGACAGCCTCTGACGGACTGCTCCCGAGTCCCCTTAAAGAGCCAGGCTGTCACCCCCGAAGTACAGATTCCAAAGTGGCCCCTCCACGCGGCAGTCCCTTACTGAGAAAGTCCAGTCTCTGTTCCTTTAGTAAACACAGCTGGAGGAGACACTGGATGAGAGTTAGAGACAGGCCTGAAAACCTCAGGAAGCCCGGGGTCCTGTGCGCCTCCTGGGAGCGCCTGTGCCCTTCGGCCCTCGTAGCCCATCAGCTCGTTCTGCACTGGCCACTCTTCAGGGAACTCAGCCTCTCCGGCCGTTTGTCCTGGGTCGTTGGAAAAGTCATGATGGTCTTTTTTTGTTTTTGTTTTTTCTTTTATGTGAAAATGTGCCATGACTTTCTTTCTTTTTTTTTTTTTTCTTTTTTTGGAGAGGTTTTTGCTATAGGGTGTATGCGCTCGCCAGAGAGAGAGAGAGAGACAGAGACAGAAAGCGAGAAATCACCCCCCAGGGGGGATGGCCACGCCGCAATCCCTTTTCCTCCATTCTCCTCTCAGGATCTTGGGCACGCACGCACACGCACCCGGCATGAGTTTAAGCCGCTGGGTCCGGGACTCGAACCGCGGTCAACTACGTGGGAGTCCAGCGACATAGCCATTACGCTAACTGCTGGTCCCTCACCATGACTTTTCTGATGACCCAATATTTATAAATTCTGACAAGAGCCATGGCAGTGGCTCTAAACAAAACTATTAGCTTTTTTAGCACTTTTTGGGTAAGAATTAGACAAAATAATTTTGACCCCCCTCATTCCTCCCAGGACTGTGCCATGGCATCTCCACAGAATCACACGGAGCACCACATTGCTACGAGGCAGAGTCGCAGGAGGTGAGCACGGGGAGGTTCCCATGGCAAGAGGGGACAGCCTTACTGTGCTGCGTGCTGAGGCGGCACATGGGAGCAGGGCACACCCCGGCTGCCCAGCGGAGGCCTCCCCCAGGCGGCACACAGGTGCAAGGCTCGCCCTGTCCTACCTCTGGTAAGCAAGCCATCCGGCAGCATCTGCCCTGCAGTGAGCTGGGCCAGCTGGTCCTTGAGCCTCTTCACTTCAGCTTGCAGCTGGCTCACGTTCCCTTGGGTGTCTTCGTTGACCACTGCCTATGAAGAATTTGTAAAAGGCATTGAAGAGCACTTTTTGAGTGGTGCGGCCCTGTGCCTCTGCCTGCTCAGCATGGTCTGGAGTGATAAACATCAACGGAACCGCACTGAGGTCTCACAAGTGCAAGGCCACCAGAATCTCAGCACTAGGACCGGGCCAGCCAGGCTCTGCCCTCTCGCATCCCCACCTGGTACTGCTGGACGGGTTCATCGAACACTTCTCTCCCCGATCCTCCCACCTCGAGGGGTCCCCTCTGCCGTCTTAGCTCCCAGAGGAGCACAGGGCTCACAGGGCCAGCCCAGCCCCCCGCTGCAGCAGGCCCCTCACCAGGGGAACCCAACCCTCCTGGGAGGGGGGTCCTGAGCTCCATTCCTGGTTCTGCACCACACTCAGTGGTATGCTCGCTTTCTTAGAGAAATGCCTTATTTAAGGTGAGTCTGAAATGTGTGCCACTGTCTGCACCTCAGCTCGCTGCGACTCCACCTAGCCAGAGCCCACTGGTGAGACGGGCATGGCAGGAGGCTGCCCGGAAGCCCTGGCCTTGACTCCGAGGAGCAGCACTCCGGGCCTTTCCAAGTGTCGCCTTGCAGGGACTGGTCTGTCACATTGGGACACGGCGGGGCTTGCCGTGAGCACGGCGTGCTCCTTCACATCTGCCCGGGGTAGGGTGCACGTCCACCTCTCCTCTGCCCGGTCCTTGCCTGACAGTCCGGCTGTCCCGACTGAGTGTCCTGCACACCCACTGGTCTGCGATACCCATCTTCCCCATGCCTCTTGTCACCTGATGCAGACACAGAGCCTGCCCCTCACAGAGGACAACTGTCTCCAGGGGCTGGGGACACCATGTCGCCTTGCTGAGCCAAAATAAGAGCATGTGTTGGGACAGGGAATATGTGGGCTTTCAGTAATTTCTGTTCAGTTTGCTCTGAACCTAAAACTGTTATAAAAACATAAAATTTATTAAATAAAAAAATAAATGTTTATAACAGCCCGCAAAACCTACCAGGTAATAACAAGTCCAACAGCTGAACACCAGCATCAAAGTGACCCCACCATGAAAATCCGACAATTCAGTGAGGGAAAAGCCTCAGACAGCACCAAGGTCCCTGTGTTCCTATCTTAGGCAAGACGTGAACAGTTCACCTTTTTTTATTTTTTTTTTTTAAGCATTCATTAGGTTTTAATTATTCTTTCCCCTGGGGAAGGAGAAATTAATTTTATTTGTTCTTTCTTTTTTTGGGGAGAGGATTTTGCTATAGGGCGTGTGCTCGCCATAGAGACAGAGAGAGACAGAGAGACAGAAAATGAGAAATTACCCCCAGGGGGGATGGCCATGCTGCAATTCCTTCTCCTCCATTCTCCTCTCGGGATCTTGGGTACGCACATACACGCGCCCAGCGTGAGTTTAAGTAAGCCACCGGGTCCGGGACTCGAACCATAGTCAACTACAGGAGTCCAGTGACATAGCCATTACACTAACTGCTGGTCCCGGATCACATGTATCTTTACAGTGTATTACATTTCTTCTTTGAGCACAATTACCATGCATCTCAGTCAAGACAAAGACATTACTATCCACATCACCATCATCCAATAGCTTTTCATCATTTTCTTCACATTATTATTATTTCTCATTTTTAAAAAACATTCCATCACTATATACCATTTGGCCTGTATAAAGAATTTACCCAACATGAAATATTTCTCAGCCCAGTCCAGCTGAGAATACTACATCTTATCATCAACAGGTGATAAACCGTTTCGAACAGCTCACCCTTAAACAAGTCCCAAACACGCCCGCATATCCACTGACGCTGGCTGGGGAGACTCACCATGGCTGGTGACTAGCATAGCCTGTGGTTCTGTTGTTCTGTGTCATGTTCTGTGAGTTCTCCACTTGTGTCTGACCCCTGGACAGCCTCATTGTGAAGCACTACTGTAAGTCTGACATCACTGTCACATCAGCAACATCATAATTCCAGTCACCACTGCAGGGCCACACTTGCCAAGGGGCTTTTTTTTTTTTTTTTTTTTTTAAAAAAAAAGAGATTTTTGCTATAGGGTCCATGTGCTTACTGGAGAGACAGAGACAGAAAACGAGAATCACCCCCTGGGAGGATGGCCACGCCATCATCCCTTCTTCTCCATTCTCCTCTTGGGATCTTGGGCACGCATGTGTTTACACCTAGTGAGTTTCTGGGACTTGAACCAAGTTGACTATGTGGGAGTCCAGTGATAACCATTATGCTATCTGCTGGTCCCACCAAAGGACTTTTACTAAGTCTCAAGAGACTTCGGGTCATGAAACATTTTTCCTCTTCATATTACCGATACCCCACTGCGGGCAGGGTGCTGTAATCTAAGGAATTTAAATAAATGTCCCAACCTACACATTTCTGGTCACCCAAGGACAGGGGTATGGGCCTCACTCTGATCACGACCAGATGATCAGCGAGTCTCCCTGAGGAAGGGCAAGGAGGGCCGACTGCCTTCCTGAACAGAGAGAAAGTAATCTGACGGCTTCCAGCACTGAATTTCCGTGGGAGCCAAAGGGCCTCAGTGTCTCTGCAGTGAGTGGGACTCCCGACAGGCTGTCGCAGGGTCGGGACAGCCGCTCTCGCTCGTGTCGTCGGTGTGTGTGGTCCCCGCCGCTCGTCCATGCCGAGCACGCTGCCTCCTCACTACACGGTGAGCTGAGCGGCCGGGCAGGCCAGGTGGGCCAGAGAGTATAAATGTGTACCAACTGGCTTTTCACGCGACGCTTTCTGGCCCTGGTATACACAATACCAAAGAAGCTTCTTTTTTTTTTTTTGAGAGGTTTTTGCTACAGGGTGCGTGTGCTCGCCAGACAGACATAGAGAGACAGAGAGATAGAAAGCGAGAAATCACCCCCCAGGGGGGATGGCCACGCCGCAATCCCTTCTCCTCCATTCTCCTCTCGGGATCTTGGGCACGCACGCACACGTGCCCGGCGTGAGTTTAAGCCACCGGATCCAGGACTTGAACCGTGGTCGACTACGTGGGAGTCCAGCGACATAGCCATTACGCTAACTGCTGGTCCCCCAAAGAAGCTTCTTAAGAGGATGTAAAATGAGGGAATCCTTAGCTGCAATCCTGTGGAATATACATTTGGTCTTCACCTCCTTTCCAGGCATACAATTCCTAAAATCCTTGGGATCTCTCAAGGGCCAAGTGTCTTCTTACGTATACGCTAATAAGCAGACGGGCGGCCAGCCCTCGGTAATTTCAGGACGGGAGCTGATGACAGGGAAGGCCAGGCGTAGGGGCTATGACCCTTCAGCCCCACCAACCCCAGGGAGATCTCCAGTGGCCACTGACTTGCTCAGTCACGCCTGTGTACGGAGCCTCTGTGGTGCCCCGAAGGCTGGGTGGGGGGACGAGGCACCTGCACAGGAGGCTGCACCTGGGTTCCTGGAGGCTGTGCTGGGGGAGGGCACGAAGCTCTGCACCCGTGTGCACGCCGGGCCCGCGCTCCCCCATGCCCTTTGTGATGTTCTTAACGCCAGACTGGTAAGAGTAAGGAATGTCCCCGAGCTCTGGGCGCTGCTCTGGAAATTCCTCCAGTGCGAGGAGAAGGTCATGGGGCCAGGGCTGCAGGGGAATCCAGCGGCGCTGGCGATGGGCACAGGTGGAGGGTGGCCTGGTGGGACTGGAGCCTCCCGCCGCGGCTCTCCAGGGAGACAGTGAGGAGGGTGGGAGATGGCAGAGGGTGAGAGAGAGGGAGTCGAGGATGGGAGAAAAAGCAAAATATACAGGAAACAAGAAATGGAAAACTATTTGTTGACGACAACACGTATGTTGATGTGCTTGCTTGAGCCAACATACAGTGTGTTCTGGATGGAAACTCTCACTTCGTATGCTGTAATGATGTACAGTCAATGAATGTAAATAAACAAATGTAAAGAAAAAAAAGAACTGAGCTGAAGTCTGCTGCGGAACCACTGGCTGGTCGGTAGAGAGAACCCCCATACCTGCTGGTAACCACAGAGCACAGGAGACTGTTGACTGGTAAGTGAGAAGAGAGAAACAAACAGAAGAGCACACCCCCAGTTCCTCCCTACAGTCACAGGTCGGAGCTGCAGAAGCTCGAAAGACGGAGTGTGTCCATGTCACGGGATTCTCTCGTGGCCCCCTCCAGGAGGCGAACCACGGTCAATCACATGGGAGTCCAGCGACACAGCCATTACGCTAACTGCTGGTCCCTTAAGATAAGCTTTTAATATTATTATGGGGGCAACCTCAAAAATGGCACACTATAATTTCAGCACTTTCTAACTTACTTAACTAAGTATACATAGCACATTACCTTGTTTTTAATCAGTTTGGCTCTTTGAGCAAAGTTAAGTGTGGACAGGGTCTCCCCAAAACACCGGGAGCCGGGATGGACGTTGGCGATGATGGCTGTCCTGGCGTTGCCACCCAGGGAGTCCTGTGTGATGATATAAACAGGATGGGTTTTCAGGTAAGAAATCACGTGATCTTTAAAAATTCAACACGCTTTTTCTCTATTCATGACAAAGCATGTACATGGGAGAGATGGGAGAGAGAAAGGAGCACCCTCACAGGTGGGTCAAACCTCAGCCCCTCCTCCAGCCTCCGGGTCTCAGGCACGTGTGCTTCAGGCTGACCCAGGCAGGGATTCAAACTGTGGCTGCCGTGAGCATTGACCTGCTCGAGTGGCACATTATCACTGCCAGGGTGCCCCAGGTCTCCCCCACCCCAAACTGCCAGAGGGCACGACAATCCTCTCCCCGTCTGCACCGGGCCGGACTGCAGCCCCCAAACTGCCAGAGGGCACGACAATCCTCTCCCCGTCTGCACCGGGCCGGACTGCAGCCATGCGTGCACCTGCACGTGTCTCCGGCTGCTGGGACCAGGACGAGAGCCATGGAGGGTGATATGGGATCCGGCTCTGCACAGCACCCAGCCACTATGCTCAGGAGCCCGCCAGCCCACGAGGTCTTTTGAAACAGCCAAGGTCTGAGACACTGCCACTGTCAGCCACGGCTAGCACGCTGGGAAGAGCCCGAGCACGATGGCCTGCTCACCCGGAGTAAGAAGGTAAGTTTGGAGTCTCTGTAGCAGACGTGTCTCTGTTTGCCATTGCCCACGTCGACTAGCGCGGTGATCACTTGGCCCAGGCAGCTCAGGGACCGGTTTATGTTACCTGCTTCCTAGGGCGTCAAGGGAAAAGACAGCACCATGGGCACGCTGCTACCCTGGAGCCTGGAACTGACATACGCCCCCTAGGAGACATTCCGGACGGACAGGCAAGGCGAGGACAGCGTTACCTACCGACAGCTAACTTCTCTCACACACAAAACCCCAGACCTTTTCCTACTCCATGTACACTATCAATTTAGTATTCAAAGATAAACACAAAACTCACGCAAAAAAGGAAAAAAAAAGTTACCCCCATGATTGTAACTTTTTTTTTTTTTCTTAAAAGGTTTTTGCCATAGGGTGCATGTACTCACCGAGATGGGGAGGGAGGGAGAGAGAAATCACCCCACCAGGGAGGATAGCCACACCTCGGCCTCTTCTACTTTATTCTCTTGGGATCTGGGGCATGTCTGCACACGTGGGTGGCATGATTTTGAAGCTGCCAGATCTGGGACTTGAACAGTGGTCGGCCATGTGGGAATCCAGCACCTTACCCACCATGCACATGCTGGCCCTACATGATACGTTCTCCTAGACCTAGCGCGGGTACTCTTACAAGCACAGGCTACTTCATCTGCTTTATCCCTCCACAGAAACACGAACCCGAGAGTCCCTGAAACTTCCTAAGCGCTCAGAGGATCCAATCTTCAATCAAGTGCAAAAAGTAGACCCCTCCTCCCCACTTCCCAGCCCCTGGATACCCTAAACTACAGAAGCCACACGCACACTCCCGAGATTCACACTGCAGAACACACAGAAGCACGGGTTACGCAGAGCCTCCGGGCCTGCTGCCCTCCCTTAGCCCAAAGCAAGGTCGGAGCTCGGATGTTATCAAACAGGCTTTTTATCTGAAATCAGCAGTCTGCTCAAACCTTTTCATTGCTTCTCAGTGTTTACAGAGTTGTGTGCCAGGGGCCAGCAGGTGACGTGGTGGTTAAGGGGCTGGATTCCACAAGTCCCGAGCCCAGCTTGAAAAATCATGCAGGTGTGTATGTGCGCGTGCCCAAAATCCTGAGAGAAGGGTGGAGAAGGGACTGTGGCAAAGCCATCTACCCTGGGCTGATTTCTCTCTCTGTCTGGAGAGCAGATACACTGTGACAAAAACCTTATGCGAGAGTGTGAACTGCTGAGCACCAGGGTCCTGGGTGACCTGGACGTCCTGCCTCTAATGTGCCCGTCCACTGAGCAGGCTGCAGTGCAGGCCGGCTCCTCTGCACCCACAGGAACCTGGAGATGCTCCAGCCGGGTACGTATCCTGTTCCTCTCTCTACCCTGTCATGCCCCCTTTGAGATGACCACTCAGGAATTCCACTTGTCCACACCTCCCCCGAGGTCCGAGCCACACCTGCCCCTCTGTTGTCGTAGGCATCAACACCACCTGGCACAGGCAGAGGCCTTCTTGCCCTCCCCCTGGTCCGTCTGCTGTCCCTGCCCCACAACAGAAACTGCGGCTCCTTCCGGATGCAAGCAGTTCCGTGTTTCTTTGCGTCCTGCACACACACAGCTTGGTCCTGACTTGTGGTAAGACTTCAAAAGGTAAGAAACCGTAACTTCATTCTTACCTTCATCCGCATTCCTTCTGCGTGGGTATCTCTTTGTCTCTCAGACCCTGCTAAATCCACCAGGTTGAGCAGGGAGGTTCGTATGTTCACGACCTCATTGCTTCTCTCCATCGACTCTATTGCGATGGTAAAGACTGCGTGGGACCTGGAGGACTCTCTGTTCATCGATGTGGAGGCCACGCGTCTGTTCCTCCACCCCCCAGACAGCACCTGGGCAGAAGGAAAAGTGGACAAGAAGCAACAGCAGGGGCCGGCCCCAGAGCACAGCCTTAAACCCTTCATACAGGGAACCGTCCCACAGGGCTGGCTGTGACTCAAATCCCAGCCCTTAATGCTTCAGAAACATGCTGGGCGGGGATCAGCAGGCGGCATGGTGGTTGAGGGGGCTGGACTCCCACATGGCTGACTGCAGTTCGAGTCCCGAACCTGGTGGCTTGATTTCTCACTATCCCTCTCTCACTCTCTGTGTCTCTCTGGTCAACTTTAAAAATAATAAATAAAATGACAATTAATACATTTAAAAAAAAAAATGTTGGTCATGTGTGTGTGGACCTCAGCGGAGTTGGTCGCGGTTTGAGTCTCAGACCAAATGGCTTGAAACTCACGCTGGCTGCGTGTCGTGCATGGCCTAGATCCCGAGAGGATAATGGAGAAGGGTCTGCAGTGTGGCCATCCCCCGGGGGGATGCTTTCTGTCTCTGTCTCTCCAGTGAGCACACATGCCCTACAGTAAAAATCTCTCTTAAGAAAAGAAGTCTGTTTTCCATACTTCTGTGTCATGGCTTCATTTGCAGCTCAGGACAGGCCTCTAATCTTAGTGGTCGGGCCGAGAACTGAGCACCCATCGCAGTGCGCCCCGGCTCGCCGGCTGGTAATACTCTCTGTCTCTGGCAACCACATCGCCCTCTGGCGATTAAAAAGAAACGCGAGTCAGATACACTCGAGACAAACTTAAAACATCAGATACGCATTTAAGAATCAATAACCTAATATCTACTTTTACAGTTCTCCCGCCTTTATTCCTGATAGTGTGCACACACAAGAGAGGGAGGGAAAGAACCCCCCACCGTCCATGGGGCCTGGTCACACCACACTCCCTCCTCCAGTTCTCCAACCTGTCGGGATCTGGGGCAAGGGCAGGGAACGGGGCCGGGAGCACCAGGCCTCTTCTGCACAGCACTTCGCGCCTGCACCGTGGCGCTGGCAGTGCGACTTCTACAATATTCACTGAGTCCCAGACTCAGTGGCTTCGAACTCATGCCAAGTGCATGTGCGTACGTGCCCAAAATCCCAAGAGAAGACTGCAGGAGAAGTGGCTGCGCAGTGGCCATTCCCCCCCAGGGGCTGATCTCTGGCTTTCTTTCTCTCTGTCTCTTGCTAATGCAAAAATTTCCCTCTCTAAAACAAACAAACAAAACTATTAACAAAAAGAACAACTCTCCATGTGAGGAAAGGCGTGTTGTAACCGACCTCTAAGAAAACCAACGTGATTCAGTGTTATGCTCCATCTTGTCATCTTAAAAGATGAACCCTTAGGAAAGGCAGCCTCCACCCTCTCCTTCACCACGCATCCAGAATGGAAGCTACAATAACCTTGTCCGGTCTTGACAAACACTGGGCTATGGAGACGGGGGAGAGGGTGCTAGCCAGCCTCCTCCCACAGGACTGGCTGAGGAGAGAAGCGCCCACAGAGGACGGGCACTCGGGAACACCTTCTCCTCTCGTATACTGTGGGGACATGTTTAAGAGAGAGAATCTGAGGTGTGGGGACATGCTCTGAGCAAACACCACATGCTCTTTTGGGGTTTGGCAGAACCTTGTAACTTGTCTTTCCTTGACCTTGGCTGCAGACAGAGCAAGGGTGGAAATTGCTAGGGGCGTTCCAACAGACACATGAGATAGACTTCAAGAAGCATCTTGGTAAAATCCAATCCCTGCTCTGCATCTGAAAGGTTCCTTAGCCTACTCTGGGTGTGGTGGTGTGAGAAGATCTTTAGCTCCTTCCCCACACCTAACAGCTAGTTCTCTGCATTAGAAAGGAAGATGAGATTTTCTCTTGATGGGATTATCACCAAGGGATACACCTGGCCTGGTGTGACTAAGCCCTCATAGATTTGTTAACTGCTTCTTATTGTCTGTAACCTGGCAACCAATGTATGTCGTAAAACATACATATGTAATGTCTCCTTGTTCTATAAATAAAGACGTCCAGTTCATCTGGGCGGCACAAGTTGCTTGGCCTACCTAGGCTCAGGCTGCCTGTGTCCATTTCTACTCTACCTTTTGTCTCATTTTTTCTGCTTCTTCCATAGTAGTGCCGAGCCCGGGGGCGGACGCCGACAGTATACCCCGTCTGGGATCTCAGGCATGCACGCACACACTACAGAGTGTTTTTCAAGCTGCCAGGTCTGGGACTTGAACTATGCAGTCAGCCATGTGGGATCCAGTGCCTTAATTACCGCTTCACCAGTTGGCCCCTGCAGGGTAGTTTTAATTTGAGAGCACCTGACTGGAACGAGTAGCACCAACATACCGCAGTGTAGACAGACAGCTCCAAGCTCTATCTAAGCTGTGAGAAACCTACACCATCCCGCCACATGCATCTCCTCCAGCTCTGCGTTTCACACCGTGAGCAACATGTTGGCACCTCAAGTTTTACTGTCTTTCAGACGTCACCTGAGCATCAAACGGATACGCGTGGCAGGGTACCTGGTAGGCTTCAGCGGCTGAGGTCACCACCTGCTCCACCATCCCCACGACGAAGACGCCCTTCTTGATGTGCTCACGGAGGTACAGCACGGCCGACGCGGCGTCCAGCAGGTCATAAATCTGCTCGTTGTAGATCTCGATGAAGGAGCACTTACACAGGAAACTCTTGCCAGCGCCGGCCTGCAAGACAAGCAGCGTGTGTGTACATTATTTTCACAGGCTTAGCCCCACCTCTCACGAGCATCTAGCTTACACGTGCTTTGCAAGTTGTAAATGTCCTACAGTGTTAGACTTTATTTTTTTACTATTTTTTTTAGAGAGATTTTTGCAATAGGGTCTGGGCACTTTCTGAAGAGACAGTGACAGAGAAATGGAAAGTGAGAAATCATCCCCGGGAGGATGGCGACGCTGCAATCCCTTCTCCTCCATTCTCCTCTCGGGATTTTGGGTGTACACACATACATGCCAGTGTGATTGTGAAACTGCCGGGGGGATGAGCAGTTAGCATAATGGCTATGTCGCTGGACTCCCATGTAGTTGACTGTGGTTCGAGTCCTGGACCCAGTGGTTTAAACTCACGCCGGGTGTGTGTGTGCATACATGCCCAAAATCCCGAGAGAAGAATGGAGGAGAAGGGATTGTGGTGTGGCCATCCCCCGATGGGTTATTTCTCACTTTCTGACTATTCGGCGAGTGCACACGTTCTATAGCAAAAACCTCTCCAAAAAAAGAAACTGCCAGTCTGAGATTTGAACTACAGTTGGCCACATGGGAGTCCAGCACCTGATACTACGCTACCTGCTACCCCCAGACATTGGATGGTCTTATGCATATAAACACCGCTCTAGTGAATCCACACCACAGAGTACCATTTATGCCCCTCTATGCACCCTGAGCCAATCACAATCAGACACTTCACAGAACTATTTTATTTCATAATAAATTTTACCTTCTCTTTTTCACGATCAATTAAGGAAAACAAATACTCAAAACTTCGTGGAATTACTCCTCTCAGGTTATGAGAAAAATTATCAGATTCAGATGGTCCTAAAAGAAAGAAAAAAAGAAAAGCATTCATTTCCATTCTATCCCGCGTCCTTTAAAAGGGCACCTTATGCGACCATTCACACAGCCACAGAGGGCACGCTGCACACCCGAGGTTGTGGCACTCCTAACAGGCAGGCAGGCCTAGCAGTGTGGAACAGAGCCCACCGATCATGAGACTGGAAGGACGGCCCGGTGGCCACCGTCAGTTTTACCAAACAGCTGCTGCCTCGTGAACAAGCAAAAAGAAACCCACTGAGGTCCTGAACTCCGGCTGTGAACTAGTGCTTTCAGACTTACAATGGAGGTCTCCTGCTGAGACTTCCTCACTCTTCTCCACCTCTGCTCACTGAGTGTCTACACAGGTCCAAGTAAACAGGATCTACACATCTGAATACAGTTAGGAACAGAAGAGAGACTGCAGATCACCTCCTCCTACACGCCTCTGAACACTCAGACTGAACTTCAAGAATTAAAAGAAACGCACCATCCATCTGATGACTAGACATCACCGCAGGGTCACAAGAAATATGGGAAAGCAAGAAAATACCTCTCCTCCAAGGACAAATAAGTCATCTTCATCCTCAGACAGTATGATGTAATTCATGGAAATGTCTCATAAAGAATTTAGAATTTTCTTTTCTTTTTTTTTTTAGAGGATTTCGCTAGAGGGCGCGTGCGCTCGCCAGAAAGACAGAGAGAGACAGAGAGATAGAAAGCGAGAAATCACCCCCCGGGGGGATGGCCACGCTGCAATCCCTTCTCCTCCATTCTCCTCTCGGGATCTTGGGCACGCACGCACATGCGCCCGGCGTGAGTTTGAGCCACCGGGTCCAGGACTTGAACCGCGGTCGACTACGTGGGAATCCAGTGACATAGCCATTACACCAACTGCTGGTCCCAAGAATTTAGAATTTTCACGGTGACAGAGCTCACAGAGATCGAAGAGGAGAGACAATGAACTGCAGAAGAGGCAGGAGAAAGGAGCTGACAAGTTCCAGGTGAGGAAATTCTTGCAAGATCTAAAAGAGGAATTAAACACTTTAAGAAAAGAATCAAATGGTGGAGACCAGCAGGTGGCGTGGTGGTTAAGGTGCTGGACACTCCCACATGGCTGACCATGGTTTGAGTCCCGGGCCTGGCAACTTGCTTTCTCACTCTTTCTCTCTCTGTCTCTCTCTGGTCAAATGAAAATAAATGAACAAATAAATAAAATTAAATAAATAATTACCAAAAAAAAAAAAAAAAAAAAAAGAATCAAATGGACCTGTTAGAGATGAAGACTATAACACAGGAAGTCAAAACCTCCCTTGAAAGTATTCAAAGCAGACTAGATCACACTGAAAATTGAATCTCAGTTATAGAAGATAATATTACTGGCTTAGAAAAATCCACCACGAAGACTGAGAAAATTGTCCAAAAACATGAGAGTACTATACGAGAAATACTAGATACCATCAAACATCTAAACATCCGGATAATTGGTATCCCAGAAGGGGAAGAGACCCATAAGGGCATTGACAATCTATTCCATGAAATTCTGGAAGAAAACTTTCCAAACCTAGAGAAGCATTCGAAGATCCAGTCCCAAGAAATACAAAGGACCTCAAATAGAATCAACCCAAGAAGATCTTCTCCAAGACACATTATAGCCAGATTGAGCAAAGCCACAGACAAAGACAAGATACTAAGATTGGCAAGAGGGAAACGGCAAGTTACCTACAAAGGATATCCCATCAGGCTAATAGCAGATCTCTCATCAGAAACAATGCGAGCGAGGAAAGAATGGGAAAATATATTCAAAGTGTTAAGGGAAAAGCAATTTCAACCAAGAATACTGTACCCAGCAAGATTATCCTTCACATGGGAAGAAAAGACAAGAACATTCTCAGATAAACAAAACCTGAAAGAATTTACCAACACCACACAAGTTCTCCAAGAAATTCTGCAGGGAGTGCTATACCAGTCACACAGAAATAAGACTTCAAAAGTAAGAAAATGGCCAACTTACCCGTGGGGACAAGTGTGGAGTTGAATATTATATCCCAGAATTTAACTGGGAAAACTGAATCACAACAAACGATAAAGTACATGAGACTGAACTGGTGAAATAGAATTTTATGACTTTTAGCTAAAACATTGTTGATTTTTTTTCTAGGCTTTGTTTTCCGATTTTAAGGATTTTTGTCTTGTCTTGAGCTGCCGATAGGTTCATGTACCTACTGTTTGAACAGGATCTCAACCTGTTTCCTGACTTTAAGTTTTAAGCATATTTCCTTAGCGTTTTCTTTGATTTATTAAAGTTAAATCTACTTTTCTTTGTGGAGAACAGCCAATTTGAAAACATATGATTAAAACATGTGGCCTGAAGACACATGCAGATATGAGTTTCTATAAACTACTCCAGCAGGGCTATGAGAAGCATCTACACACGAGAGCAGTACCTGCCTGCTGTCGAGGGCTGTCTTCCTGTTGTTGCTGATAGCCAATACCCCATACTGCCCAGTATCAGGCTAAAGAAGTCACACTGTCAGATTGTCCCACAAAAAGATCAGACAAATTATATGGGCCAGTCACTTTCACATCCTCAGATGATATACATCTAAAAACAACTGGCTCTGCATTCTGATTCCTCCTCCTCTATTCTCTCTGCATTCCACGTCCTTCTTCCCCCTTCCTTTTACATCCCATTTCTCCTTCTGCCATTCTCTGTCCTTTAAAAGAATAAACCCGAGGCTGGTTCTGGTCACAATTTCTCCATCAGAGAAGCTGCGCCCACCCGATCCTCGCTTTTCTATACCTGTGTGTCTTTGTGTGTTTGTTATTGCATCCATTTCTAATCCATAGCCTTACCCCCACTCAGAGAAACATGTTCATGCCGAGCTGGCCCCAGCATTTCTTGAAATTGTAAAATACAGTAAAAAATACATTATTAATGACCAGAGTAAACTATATAGCATCAGTTAGGTGCAACCTTATAGTATATTCATTCTACTCAGAGATTCATGCCCTAAGTCAGACATGTATTCATAGAGATGTATATATCAGCAGAGCTTAGTATTGAAAGTAGTTAGATTATTTAAGAAATTTTGTGAATCAATAAAATGTGGGGGGGGAAAGGAATGGAAAACAACATTTTGTATGTTGTGACAATGCTTAGGGAATGAATGCAAATTAATTCATTAAAAAATGTTTCAGAAAAAATAACCACAAAAACTGTTTTTCTTGAAATTAAAAAAATGCATTAAAATACTTATTTGATGACTGCAGTAAGCTACATAGCCCCAGCTAGGTGCTACTTTATAGTATGTTCATTTTGCTCACTGAGGTTTATGCCTAGGGTCAGACTTGTGTTCATGGATATGTATATATCAGCTGTGCATGCTATTGAAAATATTTAGATTAATTAAGATCTTTAGTGAATCAATAAAATGGGGGGGGGGGGGGAGGCATAGAAAGCCACCATGGATACCAGAGACAGTGTGGGAGGGGGGTGGGAGGTGGCAGAAGGTGAGTGACAGGGAATCAAGGATGGGAAAAAAAAGCAAAACATACAGGAAACAAGAAATGGAAGATTATCTGTTGAAGATAACATGTATGTTGATGCGCTTGATTGAGCCAATATACAGCGTATTCTGGATGGAAAATCTCATTTTGTATGCTATAATGATGTATCGTATTAAGAATATAAATAAATAAATTTAAATAAAAAATCAAACCAAAACAAAACAAACAAAAACTAGAGAAAAATCCAACAAAAGGCTCTCTCTTTTAAAAAGAACCCCAGGAAACGAGTAAGAAAAAGATCAGCTAACTTTGAAATGGGAAAAAAGTCTGAGCATTTTAAAGAAGCCACCCAAATATCCAAGAAACACATGGAAGGTGCCCAGTTGTCAACAGACATCCAGGAAGTACAGATAAACACACAACAGTTAACACTGTGCCAAGTCCAGAATGCCGGAAACTATTTTTTTTTTTTTTTTAAGAGAGACTTTTGCTATTGGGCGGGTGTACTCACCAGAGACAGAGAGAGACAGAAAGCGAGAAATTACCCTCCAGAGGGACTGGCCACGCCATCATCCCTTTTCCTCCCATCTCCTCTTGAGATTCTGGGCACGCAGCACACATGCCCGGTATATGTTTTTAAACTTCTGGGTCGAGGACTCAAACCATAGTTGACTACCTGGGAGTCCAGCAATATAACCAATGTGCCATCTGCTGGTCCCCAGCAGATTTAAAAACTGACAATATCAAGTGTGTCTAAGAATGTGAAGCAACCAGAACTTCTGCATACTGCTGGGACGATCACTCTGAAAATCTGCTGGGCAGTATCTACTGGAGCTAAACACATATACACATATACCATATAATCCAGCGACTCTACTCCTGGACAAGTATCCAGCAGAAATGACTTCAAAAGACACACACAAACAAAAATGTTCACAGAAGCATTATTCACATGACCCCAAACTGGAAATAATCCAAATGTCCGCTAGAAATAGAGTGGAAATTTTTTTAGTACTTATCTTAGACACTGAATGTTGAAATAAAGAAGCCAGAAACAAAAGAATACATATTATAAAATTTCATTTGTAGAAGGGTACCACAGGGGGCGGTGGACGGGTCACTGGTCTGGAATCCTGATGCCTGACGCGGTCATGCAGGAGTCTGAACGAATGAGAAGTCAGGAGAGCCTCTGAGACACTGCGAGCACCTGCTCTGTGCTAGGCACTGAGCCCCAGAACACACTGACAAACACGGTCATAGCCAGACCTTGCTATGAGGAACACACCGTCTGCCCGGAGCCTGGTGAAAATCCCTTATTCTATGTGATCGACCTCGTAAACAGAAAGGACGCCTCCCAGATCTCTCAGGCGCTGCCATCACAGGAGCTCAGTCAGTCAGCAAACACTCCTCTCCGATGTACTCACCCATCATTGTAAACGTCTTCCCTGAGCCAGTCTGTCCACTGTAAAAGAGAACGTTTCATAGTTTTACACATAGAATTGATAGTACTACCTCCTACTGCAATACAGTCCAGTGAAAAAGGTGAATGAATGGTCTACCTTCTTTCCCACCGATTCCACCAGGGGCCAGCCACTGCAAATCGCTGACCAATGTTTCCAGGTTATATAAACACAGCCATCCAAGCTTTCATCTAACTTTGATTTATAAAATTGAGATGCTGATCTTTTTGCTGCTCTGCAACTGTTTTCCCTTCGTTTGAAGGTCGATACCTTTCAAAGTCGGTAAACAGAGGTCTTCTGCATTATTGTAACAGCTCCCTTCCATCCCATGGATGTGGCCTTGCAGCATTACAATTTAGGAAGCCAGAATCAAGTGGACTTCTGTTCCTAATTTTTGCTGTTGTAAATACTGGAGCAATTCCTTCCCTAAATTCTTCACCTTTCAAGGACACTGAAAGGGCCAGGCAGTGGCATAGCAGCAGTGCGGCTGGACCCACACTGGAGGGCCCATGTTTGGGTCCCGGAGTCCCCGTGCGTCTAGGTATGCACATGCGTGCCTATGATCCTGGCTGGCTGAGACAGAGGGGGACCCTGCTGGAGGCAGACACGCATTCCCCCCCAAGCATTTCTTACGTCTATCCACAAATACCAAAACCAATTTTTATTAAGTTATTAGCATATATGCCATGAATTAAACATTACAATCAACATGCCTATTAAAGAACGGTTCTAGGGCAGGACCAATGCACAGCTCCCATGACCAAATGCAGTTCAAGTTCTGGTCTTGGTGGCTTGAAAAACACACCAGGCACATGTGTGTGCATGCCCCAAGTCCCAACAGGCTAGAGAAAAGGAGAAGGGACGGCAGCGTGACCACACCCACTGGGAGCGCTTTCTCCCCTCTCCATCTCTCTCTGGTAAGTACACGTACTCCTAGCAACATAAGCAGAATAACAAGCCAATAAAAATGACCAGGAGGGGCTCAGCCGAAGTGCTTAACAGACACAGCAATTCAGGCAGATGGGTTGTGGAATGGCATTCCACGGCTGAGAAACATTTAAAAACCAGATCTTGCCAATCTTAAATACTTATCTCAAAAAGACAAAAAATGGAGAGAAAACCCTTTAGAGCAAAAACTAACCATACCCATCCAAATATGGTGGTTTTCGTTGACGGTGAAGAATATGGCAATATCCTTGATTTAATTATTGCACACTGCATTCACGCTTTCAAAGTCCATACTATCAATATATCCCACAAAGATGTGCAACAATTAAATGTATGTAAGAAATGATAAAATACAATTTCTTATAAAAAAGAAAGAGCCAGGCTCCGAGGTGAAACGGCTGACCCCGCCCAGCGCAGGGAGAGGAGGAGATGAGGCAGGAGCACGCTGTGGTATCCCCGTGTGAGGGAGCGCTCCAGCACAAGCGCGTCACGGGGACACAGACCCCAGCTTCCAAGAGCTCCACCGGCCAGAGCTGGGGCCATACGAGTGACAGGATAAATAATGAAGTACTGGGATTATAACCCAAAGGACAAAACAAATGTGCATGAGTCTATACTGAACAAATAAGTGATTCTGTGACTAAGTGGAGAGAACGGACAAACCTTTCTCCCAGACTTTCACAGGCAGTATGTAGACGCTCCTGTCTCTAGGAGAAGCTCAGTCCCCTCCCCCTCGATTACCCAGCTCTGGCCAATCTAATCACGTGAGTCCTCAAAACCGGAGCCTCTTCTATGGCAGTTGTACTCAGAGTGAGCTGCGACTAAGGAGATTCGGGCCTGTGAGCTGCCGGCTCTGATGACAGAGAGCGGGGGGCGGCAAGGCGAGGAGCGCTGGAGACAGAGCTGCCCGTGGAGCTCCCAGGAGGAAACGCGGCCTGCACTGACACCTTGGAGCTGCACAGTGAGACCCACGTTGAATGTCTGGCTCACACAGATAATCGACCTGTGCTGGTTCCAGCCACTGAGCGGGTGGTGACCCGCTGCAACACAATAGGAAACCAACACGGACATTTCCTACTGACCAGGGGTAGGTACAGCCAACTCACTATGCAAAGATGGTGCCATTGTAGCCACTCATGCAAGACTCCACGATGCTTTTGGCCACAGTTGAGAATACAGATTCCTACAAATATAAATACCAAATGTTACTATTTCATAAAAATGAAGACATATTTTCCAAACTTCTTTCGATACTATAACCATAAAAACTGAGTACTTAGATTTTTTTTTTTTAACACTTGCAATCATATGAAGATTACACCTTCTATAGAAAATTGTCTAGGGCATCTAAGATGGTAAAACTTTAAACATAACTACGTTCATTAATCTCTTGTACAAGTACAGATTTAAAGCCCCAGTCTCAACTTGATGCAGAATTCCGTGTCACGCACTGCATGCAAGCATTACGCTGGGGGCTGGCATAAAGCACAGCCTTGTACTTTCTTCAGTGATTTCCTCACAAATCCGTACTAAGTAACCTCTGGCATCTATTTTTACTTCAACATATAAGTAGATGCAACAGTGCAAGAATTCCTAAATCTACCTTGTCTAACATATTCGGTCATCAGAAAAGTCTTGACATAACGTTTGTTTTTTCTTTTTTTTTTTTTTAAAAAAACAGAGATTTTTGCTATATGGCACATGTGCTCGCCAGAGACAGAAAGCAAGAAATCACCCCCAGGGAGGATGGCCACACCATAAGCTCTCCAGTCTCCTCTTGGAATTTTGGGCATGCATGCATACACACTTGGTGTGAGTTTTAAGCTCTCAGGTCCAGGACTCAAACCATAGTCGACTACGTGGGAGTCCAGTGACATAACGCCATCTTCTGTTTTTCTGTGCAAAAATGCGTCATGACTTTTTCAACGACCCAGTAACGGCCACTCAGGTCAAAATCTCTGAGTCACCCTCGATCGCCTTCTCGTCTACTCTTCACGTCACTGTCAGCAAAACAAACTAGGTCCTGAGGTGGTCTGGAGGCCGGCAGGAGGTGCAGCGATTCGACACCGACGCTCTGTGAGGCAGACCCACGTGGGAAGACGCGGCCCTCACCTGGAAGCGTCCCGGAATACACTGAGCGTGCACGCCTATGACCTGTGCTGGCTGAGGCTGGGGGTAGGTCACAGCGCTGAGACCCCTGGCAGGGGTGCTGCTGCTCTCACTGTCTTTCTCACTCATGGAATAAATACATTTAAGAAAAAAAAAGTATATTTGAAATGTTGATGCAAAGTTTGAGTGTCCCCTTATCTGAGATCTACCAAACTAAAGAGAGCAGAAATAAAATCCCTCCAAACAACAAAGCCTTGTCTGGAAAGGCCGTTCTAGCTCCCGTTACCTGCGTGGTGGTCATGTCTGCAACATGATCAAACGTGAAGGTCTTGGGCTCCGGGTTGGAGAGCAGCCGGAGAGTCGTGGCGGGACAACACGGACAAACACAAGCCCTGCTCTCCGTCAGCTGACCCAGAGCCCTCTGCAGGCGGACGGATGCGGACAAACACTTTGATAGCATCATCTTCGCTGCTGAAGACAAAAAATACACTGTTTACTAAGTTATCCAAAGAAACCTGAGAAAGGGTCTGAGTCTCAGACTGCCTGTTTCTCTAACAAGAACTTTCCCCCAAAATGTCCAAGACCTGCCTACTCAATTTCCCTGTGGTACAAGATTCCCACCACCCATGCCCTTTCCCGACTCACTTCACGACAGCCCCTTCACAACCCTTCACCTGAGCTCACAAAGACTTCACTTGGAGGAGCCCGAGCATGCTTGTCTCGCATTTCCCTCTTACTAGCAAAAATAAAGTCAGCCATCCGAAGACAAACTGTGCTGCTGACGCCAGCTTTAGCGGGCAGTGTGAGAGGACAGAGGAGACTATGATTGGTGCTCCTGTGCTTGGGTGAGGAGCACGCCCAAGTCTGAATGAATGCCCTCTGCTGCAAGAAAATGGCGGTTTTAGAAATGCTACATCCCCAATTCTTTTTTTTTTTTAAAGAATTATTCAGTTTTGTTCTTAGTTATTAAGAGATTTTTGCAGGACCAGCAGTTAGCATAATGGCTATGTCGCCGGACTCCCATGTAGTCAACTGTAGTTCGAGTCCTGGACCCAGTCACTCCTCCATTCTCCTCTCGGGATCTTGGGCACGCACACATACGCCCAGTGTGAGTTTCAAGCTGCTGGGTCCAGGACTCAAACCATGGTCGATTATGTGGGAGTACAGTGATGTAATTATTTCGCCATCTGCTGGTGCCTCTTACTATTATTTATTTTTTAATTTGGCCAGAGAGATAGACAGAAAGGGAAAGTGAGAAAGCAATGTGGAAGTCCAGCACCTTATCCACCACGCCACCTGCCGGTCCCTATCCCTAATTCTTTAGGCTCATCAATGAGATTTCTTTCTTACCTTGGCTGGTTAGACTGACAAGCTGTCACATTGCGCAACTCAGCTAGAAAATAAAGATAAGAGGTCACTGGAGGTGATTAACTGAACAGCGATAGCCCGTTCTCTCTAACCTGCTTCAAACACCCCTGACGTGGACAGTGGGGCGCTCCGAGCGCTCCGGTGCTCTCTCCCTAGCCCGGCCCCGTTTCCCACGAGCTGACCTTCAGCCATCACAGGAGTCCTTACAATGGCAGAACCTTTTCTGGCAGGATTTGGAGGGAGACCTGGCTGGGGAAGTCAGGCCTGTAGCTGCTGGTTTAAAGTTAGAGAAACGGGATTACAGTAGTGTGGGTGGCCTCACACACAGGT
The DNA here is from genome assembly GCA_026018925.1 of Tupaia tana. Taxonomy (NCBI): domain Eukaryota; kingdom Metazoa; phylum Chordata; class Mammalia; order Scandentia; family Tupaiidae; genus Tupaia; species Tupaia tana. Next base: position 44,053,820 of record JAKSZU010000022.1, read on the forward strand.
TTAAATGCTAATTAGATATTAATGAATCCCAGACTTAAACCTTTGCCTCTGGACTGCTCTCATAAGCCCCCAGCTCCTGCCTCCAATTCCACTGCTGCTGCCTGCTTGCGTCAGATGGACAGTGCCCGACCAGAAATGTTTAGTAAGAAAAGCCGGGACACCAAAGGAACCCGTACTGTACCATTTACAGAAAGTCCGAGAACAGGCAAAGCCAACCAACAGTGTTAAAAATCAGTGATGGCTGGGGTGGCTAGTTAATTGACTAGGACGTGTCACAGGGAACTTTCTGGGCACAGGAATCATTCTATTTCTTGATCTGATTGGTGGTTACCTGGATGTGTTCACATGACCAAGTACTTTTAAGATTTGTGTCCTTTACTACACACAAGTTATATTCTCAACAAAACAGCAAATTAATAAAAGGACCTTCCTTCTTTAAAAAGACCATAGAATGCTTTACTCTGCCAGTTTAAAATACTTGCCAATTATTAGATCAAACGTGATTGAGTTCAGAAAATGAAATCTCCATATCGTAAGAGTAATATTTCACTTCCTCATTTCTCTGATCTCAGTAAGCAATCTTGGTGTCGCTGGTGTCACCAGAGAGCCTTCAAGGGTACAAAAGTCAAAGCTGCACAGAGCACTGCGTCCCTACTTCTCGTTCCAGGACTCTGGGCTGCAGGGAACGCAGGAGGCCCCTCAGTTCTGTCAACGCCTCAGGCTGCTGACAAACGTGCGGCCATGGCATCCCGACCAATGAAGGGGAGATCATGAGCGTCCTTCCCGCATCACTTACAGAGGTTCTCACGTGCCCTTTACAGCCAGGACGGGGCCCTTCATTAGCCGCATACAGGTCCAGCCCGGCAGCGTGGACACAGCTACTCCGAGGCCATGGAGACCGGGTAGTCCCACCACCCTAAACAGGCAGGAGCAGGTGCATGGGCCTGCAGCTGCAGCGACTCTGAGGGCGGCCCTGGAGCCCCGCCTGAGAGCAGGTGTGCTGCTGTGCCATGCCCAGCCCCCGCCGCGCTCTAGGGCAGGAGGGGACGCAGGGAGAGGCGGCCAGGGTAACAGCACACAGCGCGACAGCGGCAGGTGCTGTCCGCCGGCGCCCGCTCCGCGCAGGCGCGCAGCCTTACCGAGCGAGTCCCTACAGTGGGAACACACACCGCGAGCCCGGCTCCCAGCCGCACGCTGCCAGAGTGGGGGGAAAGGAGCGCAGCGAGGTGCGCGGAAACCCTACGACGCCAGCAGGCGCGGCGCGGCCGGGGGCGTGCAGGGGGGGCGCTCACGGTTCCCGCCCCTCCGACGTCCGCCCGCGAGCCCATCGGACGGGCTCAAAATCGGCTTGGAAACAAGGCTGCTCGCGGGTGCGGCCGCGACAGAGGCGCCAAGCGACTAAGAAGAGAGCGAAGCCCGGGGTTTACCAAAATCAGAGCGGGCTGCGGCGGCGGAGACCGGGCTACAAGGCGCCGCGGAAGCCGGCGCGGTCCACCGGCCCCGGTGAGGGCCGCCGCCGCGACAGGGACCGCACAAACCCCCCAGCAAGGTCGGCGCGTGCGGACGGGTGAGGGCTGCCCCCCGGGACACCGGGCGGGCGAGGGCGGGGGCGGCCCAAGGCCTGGACCTGCGCAGGCTCCAGCGCCCGCCCGCCCCGCGCTGGGGGACGCCCAGCGACTCCGGGCGCCCCGCCGCTGCGCCTCCCGCCCGCCAGGAAGCCGCGGCGCCCGGCCTTCTACTTACTTTTGCAGCCCGGCGCCATAGCGCCCTCGGCCCTCTTTCCCGAGGCCAGCGGCCGTCGCACCCACCGCCCAGCTGCGCGCCCAGGTTCCGCTGCCCAAGATGGCCGCGGGTTTGAATTTGGCGCTCAGCCGGACGTTGACGCCGGCACGGAGGCCGCCATGTTGCCCGGCCTCTGCGTCGGGGCGTGGCCAGCATGACGTCGTGGTGCGCGCCGTTCCGTGGGGCCGTCGCAAGTCGTTCCCGGGAACTTGTTTTTTCCCCAGAGCTAGCATGAGCAAGCGGAACCAGGTGTCGTACGTGCGGCCTTCGGAGCCAGCGTTCCTGGCCCGCTTCAAGGAGCGGGTCGGCTTCGGGAAGGACCCACGGTGGAGACCAAGGTGAGTCCGGGTCGGTCCCTCAGAGGCTCCGCCCTCTGGCCGCTTCCGGCTTCTGCGCTCACCTGGAGGCCGGGTAGGGACGGTCCCTGCTGGCCGCGGGCCCTCTTCTGACAGCTGCAGCCTCCTCGCGCCCAGGAAGCTGTTTGTCCTTTTCAGAGGGGGAGATGAGGCCATATGGACTGTTCAGTAGGCAACAAAAGGCCAATTTTTCTCTTAGCGGTAACACGATCGATCTCCATGACAAGAAGGGGTGGTAATGGGGGGCTGGGGACTTGGCAGTGGGGTTCGTGGCGGAGTACACGGGGCACACACATGGCCATGATCCCGGGAAGAGGCTGGAAGAGGACCGCCGAGTCAAGACCTTGCTGGGGGTATTGTCTCTAATCTTGCTCTTTCCCCTTTTTCCGCTGGGAAAGAAACTGTTTTTAATTAATTAATTTACATTCATCCCCTAATCATCGTCACAGCATACAAAATGTGGTTTCCCGTCCAGAATATACTGCATAGTGGCTCAATCATGTATGTTACCATCAATAATTTTCCATTTCTAGTTTCATATGTATATGGTTTTTTTTTTTAAATATATATTTACCCCTATGTCTGACCCTCTGCCCTTTCCCACCCTCTTCTCATACTATCTCTGGTGTCTACAGTTGTCTTCCATTCCTTTTCCCCCCCACATTTTTTAAATTAATTAATCAATTTATTTATTTATTTATTTATTTTTGAGAGGTTTTTGCTATAGGGCGCATGCACTCGCCAGAGACAGAGAGACAGAAAGCGAGAAATCACCCCCCAGAGGTGATGGCCACGCTGCAGTCCCTTCTCCTCCATTCTCCTCTCGGGATCTTGGGCATGCATGCACACGCGCCCGGCGTGGAGTTTCAAACCACTGGGTCCAGGACGCGAACCACAGTTGACTACATGGGAGTCCAGCGACATAGCCATTACGCTAACTGCTGGTCCCTCCCCCCCACATTTTATTGATCACACAATTTCTTAAATAATCTAACTACTTTGAATAGCAAGTTCAGCTGGTAATTTCAAGAAAAGCAGTTTTGAATTGGTAAGGAAATTTGCTTAAAACTTAAAGCCTGGAAATAGGTTAGTATTCTGTTCAAATAGTAGGTACATGAACCTATTGACAGCTCAAGACGGGACAAAAACTCTTAAAACCGGACAGCGAAGCCTAGAAGAAAAGCAGCAGTATTTTATTCAGAAGTCACAGGATGCCATTTCATCAGCTCAGTCTCATGTACTTTATCTTCTGTTGTGGTTTGATCTTCCCAATTGAATTCAGGGATATAATATTCAACTCCAGATTTGTTCCTATGATTAAGTTGGCCAGGTTTTTTTTTTTTTTTGGAGAGGTTTTTTTTCGCTATAGGGCGCGTGCGCTCGCCAGACAGCCAGAGAGAAACATAGAGACAGAACGTGAGAAATCACCCCCCAGGGGGGATGGCCACGCCGGCAATCCCTTCTCCTCCATTCTCCTCTCGGGATCTTGGGCATGCACGCACACGCGCCCAGCGTGAGTTGTAAGCCACCCGGGTCCGAGACGCGAACCGCGGTCGACTACGTGGGAGTCCAGCGACATAGCCATTACGCTAACTGCTGGTTCCCTAAGTTGGCCAGTTTTTGAACTCTTATTTCTGTGTGTCTGCATGTAATTTTCCTGACATAGCACTCCCTTGAGAACTTCTTGGCGATCTTGTCTGGTGCTGGTAAATTCTTTTAGGTTTTGTTTATCTGAGAATGTTCTTGTCTTTTCTTCCCATATGAAGGATAATCTTGTCGGGTACAGTATTCTTGGTTCCTTTCAGCCCAGCAGTCCACTTTTAGGAAATTGTCTGACATATTAATTCCCAAAAGAGCAAAAATGCGTACAAAGTATTTTTCGTAGAGGGAAGAGGAAAAAAATAACCTGGAAAATAACTGAAATTTATACAGGGTACTGAGCAAATAAATCACTTGTATGTTTGAGGAATTCCTAGGTAAGCTAATGAGAAAAAGGCAAGCAAGCTGCACAGTATGTGTAGCTTATGTATAACAAAGTGCTTTGCTTACCTACGTATTTGTATATCCTTGGAACAGCTGACCTGGTATCCACCCAAACAAACATGTTAGAAGGGAGA